>VXBD01005963.1:0-48319 GCA_013399975.1 Indicator maculatus
AAGAGAGAGAGAGAGACCCGGAGGGAGAGGAAGGAGAGAGGAGGAGAGGGGGCTACAGGGAGGAAAGCAGAATCCCTGGCAGGGCAGGGAGGGAAGCGAACAGGGAAAAGAGGGATAACAAACTTCAGGAGGCTTCGGTTGCAGGCTAAACCGGGTCAATGTGTGGAATATTGCTGGTACCGGCTGGAAGTTGTTCTAGATGGACGGCACTATCAAGGTAAGGGGGGAACAGGAGGGCTTGGGAGACCCCCTCCAGCCCATGGCGGGGGGCTGGGGGCTGCGGTCCGGCTCCGTTCCCCCTCCCCGAAGCGGTCGATCTCTTCTTCCTTCTCCTTTTCCTCCGCTGCATCATATCGAGGGGCTTGGGAGCTGATCGACCCGCTCGTACTCTGCTTTTAGGGGGGCAATGTGTGGTCAGCAGCCTGCCTTCCCCCCTCCCCCCCGCGAGATAGGGATCCGGGGACCTGTCCGGCTCGGCGGTGACAGCTCCTGCCCCGGGGCTCTGCGCTGCCCCGGGTTGAGAGGGGGAGCAGCTCGCAGGAGGCAAAGCGGCTCCGAGCTGGCCCCAGATGTGAGCCCCTGGCTCTGATTTCCTCACCCCAGCCCTGCTTAAAATTCATTGCTGGTTCTGGTGGTCGCCGCTGTGTTTCCTCCAGTAGCAGTTCGGTTGTTGGCGTTTTGTTTTTGCGTTGTGTTTTGTTTTGTTTTGTTTTGGCGGGGGAGAAAGCAAAGGACGAGGGAGTCTTGGAGGAGAAACATCACCCCAAGTTGGGGCGAGGCAAGGGGAAGGGGAAGCAAAGAGTGTGGCAAAAAAACCACCAACATAACCAACCTCTGGTGGCCTTGAGCAACCGAGGACGCTGCTGGGGCTTGGAGAGTGGTTCCCCCTCCTTTCCCCACCCCGCATCCAACCGGCTGATCCTTCAGCCTCTGCAAAGCTAAACCAGGCTTTTCCCAAGCACCTTGAGGTGGCTCGTGGTGATTCTCAAAGCCCAGCAAGCTGAGAGCTGGCTTTCTTGGGGTTGAGGGGGGACCCTTGTGCAGCCTGCACAGGCTCTTCTTGAGGGAGCTTTATGGTACAAGAAGAGAAGAGGCTCGAAGCGAGAGAGTCTGTGGGTGTGTTTGGGCTGGAGGATTTCGAAAGATGCCTATCGCCTGGGTGGGGTGTTGATCTCTTCTTAAAAGTCTTCTGGTTGGTTTGGGTTTGGGTTTTTTTTTTTCTTTGTCTTTTTTTTGGTTGGATTATTTGTTGGTTTTTTGGTTGTGTTTTGTTTGTTGGATTTTTTTTTTCTTTTTTTTTCTGCTGACCTGGGGAGAAAGAAGCTGCAAAGTGGCAGGAACTGAAACTTTCTCTGTTAGGTTGCTGCTTTCTGACAAGTGTGCTGTTTGGAAAGGGTCTAAGGAGAAGGGGGAAGGAAGGAGAGGGGCAGGAAGAGAAAAATGGAAAAAGGAAAGAAAGAGGGTGAATATCAGAAAGGAGGAGAGAAAGCAAGCAGCTCAAGGCAAAAGATTTGGGAGGTATGGAAGGAATAGGACATTTCCCTCTCAGATGTGTAGGCCTCAGGGTATGTTTAGTGCACCACAACCTTCTTTGATTTGTGAAGCCCTAAATATTGTGTGGTGAAAGTGGAGAAATCTCCTATCTGCACCTTTGCTTCTGGTGCACACATGGACTTGCTATTCTGCACAGGCCATGAGAGCCCTGCCTCATCCTCTAAAAGGTGCTGGAGTATTCCTGTGATCCATGGAGCTCATGGTGCCTACTGGGAGCTCCTCCTCTCCCTGGTCCCCCCATGCTGCAAAGTATTATTGCTAACTCCCTCTTTCAGCTCCCCCACCCCGAGTTTGGAGATGAGGAACTGCGACACTTAGCTGCCTGGCCTAGAGTCACGTTGGGGAGGCTGTGGTGAAAGGAGGAACTCAGCCGCATCCCAGGTCACTGCCCCAGCTTCTGGATCTGCCTGCTGGCTGCTCTGCAGCCTTTTCTCCTATTGTCCTGCTTCTCATGTAGTCCAGGAGTAACTTCACTGTTTGAGCTGAGAGAGATGGGATCTGTGGACTCCCAGCATGGTGAGGATTGGAAAGGACCTCTAGGGATCACCTAGTCCAAATCCTCTGCTGTCACCCACAGCAGCTTGCCCAGAATCACAATGTCTAGGTGGATTTGGAATCTCTTCACTGAAGGAGATTCCACAGCCTCTTTGGGCAGCCTGCTCCACAGCTCACAGCAAAGAAGTTTCTCCTCATCTTCAGATGGAACCCCCTGGGCCCCTCAGCATCACTCACAGCCTCAGCTGGACTCTCTCCAGCAGTTCTAGATACACCAGAGTCTCCTCTTTGGTTCATTTGCTGAGCAGTGCCAGAATCATCAGCAAGTTGCTGCAGGTCCCCACGTCCCATTTGCCACCTCCTCTGCCTTACCCTTTTCTGTACTAGGCATTGAGATCAGTGCCCTTGGCATTAGCTGCCATTTCTTGCAAGGTTTTTTTTTTTTTTGTTAGGCAGAAAAAAAAAAGTAGGTTTCAGAGGACTATCAGACCCACACTTTGACAGGTTTGCTGCAGTTCACCACCAGAAGGAAGGGGTTAGGCCACCTTGCTTGTCTCTGGTAAAGGGCAATGAGAGAGGATGTGGCTTGAGAGGCTGCAGTGTTTTTTTGGGGGTGCTGAGCTCTCTCCATAAGCTGTGCTTTAGGGGAGATTTTCCAAATTCTCAGGCAGAGGAAAGCCAACCTGGGCTGCACCCAGAGGAAAGTGAGCTTGAAAGTGGTTGTACCCTCAGGTGTGCTCTCCCAAAGGTTGGATGCATTGATTTGGCTCAAAGCTGTGTGTTTATGTTGGGAAATAACGTGACAGAAAGATGCTTGGAAGTGAGTAGAGAGCACTGAAAACACAAGAAAAATCTCTTTTCATTATCCAGAGTGAAAACATGGGGAGGGATCAGCTGGAACCTGTGTGTTAGCATGGTTAAGAAGTTCTTCCCTCCCCAAACTCAAAAATACATCTGGCTGTAGCAGATGAATGCTGTGCAGCACAGAATAGATACAGGAGAGGGCTGTGTGTGATTTCTGTAACCCAAAGAGGTTTCTAACCCAAAGCTCAGGGAATTCCAGGGATAGTGAAGTATATTACAGGCTACCCAGAGAGGTGGCAGAGTCTCCACCTCTGGAATCATTCAAAACCTGCCTGGATGCCATCCTGTGCAACCTGCTCTAGGTGAATCTGCTCTAGTAATGGGGGTGGACTGGAGGATCTCCAACCCCTATCATTCTGTGACTCTGTGCTTAGCTCAGGACTGTGAGTTGTCTTTCTCCATCATGCACTGACTTAGGTCACAGGTGATGTTGCACCAGGTCTAGAACAGGTCTTTATTTCTTCAGCAATACTTGTTAATTACTTATTTTGCTGCCTTCTGGAAATAATCTCTTCAATTCCTGACATGGGAGCTTGAAAAGTGACCACCAGAGAAATGCTTTGAAGGATTTTTTCTTTGGAGGAAAGAAGAGCAACAAATCTTTGCTTTTCTTAGTTCATTTCCATATTCAGTTCACATTCTGTGAGTGATGCAGAAGGTGGTCTGGAGCCAGTGGAACCCATCACAGCTTGTGCTTGCACTAATTTTAGTTGAGAACATTTTGATTGTATGCCTCCAGATACTTCAGCTCACATCTTCTTTGGGTTAGCATCCCAGTTGGGCTTAATTCATACTGAGGTTTGGGGGGTGGGAGGGAGGAGGAAGGGGGATTTTGAGTTTTATTGCTTCAGATGAAATAAAAAAAGGGCACAGCTAATCTCAGCAAGATGCCCAGGTGTGGGCTTCCCTCCTAAGAGCAACTGGTGCAGTTTCAAACTGCTTTAATTATTTCAGTTCCACTTTGCATGAGGACAATGATTCAAGCCAATGCACTTGCCAAAGCCTGGCTGCTAATTAAAAAAAGCTCCCTGTGTGTGCAACTGCTGCCTTCCTTCTGGGGGAATATATTTAACCTCATGCTCTGGATATTAGCTGTGGCCCATCTGATGGCCACTCACTGACAGTTTTTGCCTTGTTCAAGTAGGTGGCACCCAAATGTGTCTCCAGCCTGCCTGTTGGTGTTGCTGCAGCAAAGGGTGGGGTGGGGTTTCTATTGCAATCTCTGTTTCTTGTCGGTTGTGAGCTGCAGGCATTCCCCTCTCACTCTGAAACTTGGCCATCAAGATCTCCACCTAAGAGCAGGTTTCCTTTTTTGGGCCATTTTAAACACCTGCTTTGCCATTTTTAAGTTGCCCTGGCTTTCACCCTCTGGAGATGGTTTTCTCTGGCAGAAAGGCTTTGACTCCTAGGGCTAAGGCTTTGCATCACCAGATTGAAAAGAAGAACTCAATCACAAGGATGTTTGCTTGCTGGAGACTTCCCCAAAATTCCCTCCAAAGCAATGTGGAGCAAAACCATCTGGAATGTTGAAGGCATAAATGCAGATATTCCTTGATACCCAAGTCATTATTCAGGAGATGAAAAGGTTGGAGAGCTGGGGCAGAAGAACCTTATGAAGTTCAACAAGGGCAAGTGTAGGGTGTTGGGTCCTACCCCTGGGCAGGAATAACCTCCTGCACCAGTACAGATGAGGGAGAGACCTTCTGGGGAGCAGCTCTGCAGAGAAGGACCTGGCAGTGCTGGTGGACAACAGGTTGCTCATGAGCCAGCAATGTGGCCTCATGGCCAAGGAGGCCAATGGCCTCCTGGGATGCATGAAGGAAGAGTGTGGCCAGCAGGTCCAGGGAGGTTCTCATCTCCCTCTACTCTGCCCTAGTGAGGCCACATCTGGACTGCTGGGTCCAGTTCTGACCTTCCCAGTTCAAGAGAGACAGGGAACTAGTGGGCAGATTCCAAAAGAGTTGATGAGGGAACTTGAGGGCAGAAGGCTGAGATCACACTGTGGTGATGCTGACTCTAGGTGTTCTACACTAACTCCTGTTTGCCTCAGAAGTAAAAGACTTGGAAAGCCTCTCCAGAGCTGGTGAAGTGAGTAACCCAGTAGTAGAATTGTCCCTGCTACTGGAAGGAAGACAAAGAAAAACTAATACACAACAAACCAGCACCAACTGCTTAGATTTTAGGCACTTTGGGTTTCACTCAGAGGCTTTAAAGAGGTGCTGAGAGCCTTCTCTAAGTTCTTTCTACCACTGTGGATTTTACCCTAACAGGATGTGGTCACTTTAAGTAGTAGCATGCAAGTCTTGAGGATTTCATGTTTTTATTGGAGTTATTTATCTTAATTTCATGATAATCCTGCTGTGAGATGAGGGTGGGAGGAGGCTCAGCTCCTTGCAGCTTTTCTTCCAAGGAGAGTTTTGCTGGAGTTGTGGTGTGTAGAAGTGGAGCCACTCATAGGAGTGCTATGAGAAAGGGGCAGAAATCAAGAGGAGCAAAGGTTGCACCTTGAAGTGAGGTCTGATGTGAAATGCTGATAAGGTGAACTGTGCTGGGGGGGAGGGCATTTACAGCAACTTTTGCAAGAAAGAGAGTTCCTTAGCTTCAGGTCTGTCTTTGCTGCTCTTATAGAAGGCTTTCTTCTTGGTTTCTCTTCACATCTCACAAAGATCAGGCCTAGAACTTAGAAGCACACAACCAGAGCATCTTCCTTTCTTTTCTCCTTGCAAAACCTCAGCAGTGTGAAGTTCTTTTCCAGCACCTCATAAGCTGCCTTTGAAAACTGAAAGTTTCTCCTTCTCCTTGACTTTACTTGACCACTTAAAGAAAGACCCAATGTCCCCTCCTGGCACAAACATGCATGAGCAGGCAAATTAAAGGAGCCAGGGGAGCCTTAACTTCAGCTGTTCAGGTATTTGTGGGTTTGCTGAACACCTCGTGCTGCAGAGGCACAGTGTGAGAACCAGAGTGTGCACGAATGTGTGCCTGGCTTGCTGGGAAAAGACTGGCCTAATACATTAAGCCAAGCTCTACAGCTGGGTTTGGAGCCAGTTAACATAGAATCATAGGATTGTTTCAGTTGGAAAAGACCTCTAAGATCATCAAGTCCGACTGTTTTTTCCCCTCCTTAAATGCAAAATTTGCTTGAAGTCTTTCATTCTGAGTCAAACAACAGATCTCTTTCCAGTGTCTGTGCCTCTCTTGCCCATGAACATGAGGGCACCAGGCACATGTAGCACTGCCATGCAAAGACAACTGCCTGCCAAGCCTTGCCACACTTCCATGGGAGCTGCCCAAGTACGTTTTGTGTGAATAGCCATTTTCTTAGGAGGCTGTGAGTGTCTATTTATAGCTGGTTTTGAAAAGCAGAGTAAAATATCACCAGTAAATGTGGCTTTCTGCCTCCTTCACCTGATGGTGGACCCAGGTCTTTGCATCCTGATCAAATAACTTCTGACTGACCTAAACTGTACAGACAACAACCTGTGGCATGGACAAGGTGGAAACCACCCTTACAGAGTTGCAAATATCAAAGCCTCCAAAGCATTGCTGCATCTACTGTTTGTTTTCTTTCTTCCTCTCCTTACCCAGGCCATGTTATTACTGATGGGTATCTGCACAGCTAGTAACACTGCTCTAGAAACCTGGCTCTTGTAGTAAAGCCACAAACGTTCCCTCCCTCCTCCCCCACCTTCCCCACCAGAAGCTTTTCCTTCAGCTCTAAGCCAGAGACCTAAACAAAAGCAGTGCACATTACTCTGTGCTGCTGCTGAGGACATTTAAGTGTGTCCTGATAAAGCTCCTGGTGTTTTGGTTTTTTTTTTTTTTCCAGTGACAATCAGCACCAAAAGCAAAACTTTGGGACAATGACCTGCCAGGGAGCATCAATATTTGATACCAGAGACACTTGAATTCTCACTGGAAATATGTGGGAGAGGGAAGGCTAAATCCCACAGGCAGGTTGTGAAATCTTAGCCTCTGCTTCTCTTCAGCACTGGTCTGATGCTGTGAAGAAAATGACCCTGGCTCTTTGTGTCTATCTTTATTTTCCTAATTTTTGACCAAAATGTAGTCAGAAGTGCAGCTCAGTGGAGGCTCCTGCAGTGGATACAGCTAAGCTTGCTGGTTTATTGCCACCTCTATGCAGCACTGGGCAACTGGCTGTAGGTGGCCCTGCTTGAGCAGGGGGGCTGGCCCAGATGACCTGCAGAGATCCCTTCCAACCTTCTGATCTTAGAATCACAGAAACGTTTTGATAGGAAAATACCTTTAAGATCATCCAGTCCAACTGTTCTCTGTCACAAGGCTGGTGCTAAACCATGGCCCTCAGCATCACATCTCTGCAGCTTTTAAGCACCTGCTGGGATGGGGATTCAACCACCTCCCTGGGCAGCCTGTTCCAGTCTTTGAGAACCCTTCCAGTGGAGAAGTTTCTTCTAATATCCAACCTAAACCTCCTCTGCTGCAACTTGAGGCCATTTCCTCTCATCCTGTCACTTGTTACTAGGCAGAACAGACTGACCCCCACCTGGCTCCAACCTCCTTTAAGGGAGTTGTAGAGAGCCAGAAGGTCTTGTTGCTCTTCTTCCAGCACAGACTAACCCAGACCTCAACCAACCACTGAGAAACAAAATGCTTACAACCCACCCCCACTCCAGCTTGACACAGGAACCCCCAGGAACTGAACGTTAAGGTGCTGGCTCCATCCTGCAAAGGGAGTGAAAATCACACAACAAGCAGGAGAGGCTTTAATTAGTCATTTGCTGACTTCTCACTCAGAAAAAACCCCCAACACCCCCCAAAAAACAAAACCCTGCCCTTCTTAACTGGTTTTGATTGAAGGGAGGAGATAAAAACAAGAATCCTTTAATTATTTTTTTTAAACTGATTGATGAGTGAAAAAGAGAAACTGGAGTAAAGGTTGGTGGGGTCAGTGCAAGGTGTGGTGAGTTCAGCAAACCGAATTTTGCACCATGAGAAAATTCTTCTTTGGCTGTTTTTGATAGCAGCTTTCTTTTAAAACAAACCAAACCAAAAATAAATAGAAGATAAGAACAGGTTAGGAGTGGTTAAAATATCTCTTTTCCAGCTAAAAGCAGAATTTGGTGCTCTGGTTGCTCCTGAATAGCTCTTCTTGTTGTTCCAAGCTTGATTGACTTATAACTGCATCTGAACCAACCTCACATCAGTTCCTTTTTATCAGCCAAAGTGAGACTTCCTGTGCTCCACAGTCTGGTTTCCTGATGTGTTTCCTTTTTCCTTTTAACAGAACAAAGGAAACTGTAACTCCTCCACTGCTCCTGTTCCAAATCTCCTTGGGACTTGGTGTGATGTTAACATCGAACTTTTGCCTTTTCTGTGGTTCTTTGCTGCCCAGTCTCTGAGTGGAGCTGCTTAGAGTGACAGTGCCCTCTTCATACCTCCTTGAGTTTTGTATTGCCAGAACCCTCTTTGCAGTTGAAATGGAGCAAATTCCAGAGCAGCAGGGCAGCCACCAAAGTAAAGCAGAAAAGGAAAATCTTTGGCCAAAGGCTTTGCATGTTATTGGAGAGAGAGGATTTTTAAATGTTCTGCTGAAGCAAATAAGTGTTGGGATCACATTGATTTGCATGGGCTCCCATGTGTGAGCTAAATGTGGTAGCTGAACTTGGGGGTGGAATTTTGGGTCCTAAATTAGGTATGAATAGAGCCAGTGTGTGCCTAGGGGGCCAAGAAGGCCAGCAGCATCCTGGCTTGGATCAGCAATGGTGCAGGACAGGGATAGTTGGACACTGGTGAGACCACACCTTGAGTACTGGATTCAGGTTTGGGGCTGGAGCACGTCCAGAGAAGGGCATTGAAGTTGGTGAAGGGTCTGGAGAACAGGGCTGGTGAGGAACACCTGAGGGAACTGGAGGTGTTTAGTCTGGAGAAGAGGAGATTGAGAGGAGATCTCATTGCTCTCTACAACTCTCTGAATAGAGGTTGGAGCCAGGTGGGGGTCAGTCTGTTCTGCCTAGTAACAAGTGACAGGACAAGAGGACATAGCCTCAGGTTGCAGCAGAGGAGGTTTAGGTTGGACATGAGAAGAAAATTCTTCACTGAGAGGGTTCACAAACACTGGAACAGGCTGCCCAGGGAGGTGGTTGAATCCCCATCCCAGCAGGTGCTTAAAAGCTGCAGAGATGTGATGCTGAGGGCCATGATTTGGCACCAGCCTTGTCAGAGTTAGAGAATGGATGGATTGGATTATCTGAAAAGTCTTTTCCAACCAAAACAATTCTCTGATTCTATGTTTTTCTCCCAGCTGCTCTTCCCCACGTTGTACTGGTTTGCTGAGGTGCCACCATGCCTTTTTCAGAGCTGATGCTTTTTCTTCTCAAGAATCCCAAGTTCTTGTTCTCCTGAATGAGAAGATTCACTTGTCCTGTGATCTCAGGTCAGGACTGAGTAGAAGCCTAGAGAAGAGCTTTTGAACAAAATTAAAAGCAGCTACAGAAGTGTGGAGTATATTAGCTCAGAGTTGAGTGCAAAAATGAGCCTGATTCTGAGGAATATACAGTGGGGAGCAGCAAATTCCCAGGGAAATTGGAGCTGTTTGTCCATGGTTAGGGTTTATCCATTTATCCAAACCAGCAGAGCTCAGCAGGTTTGGATGGGAGCGAGGGAACTGCAGGTTGTGCTGCTGCTGGCTCTGCCTGGCTGCAGGTTTCAGTGCCCTGCTTTGAGATTTTTTTTCCCCCAAGTCATAACAAAACCCCAGGCCTTTCCTTTAGGAAAAATGGCATTTTTAATCCCACAATTTTGGATTACCTAGGGAAAGGTACCAGCAAATCCTCTCCCTCCTGCAAAATCCAGGGCAAAATCTGGGAAGTTTGGCCTTTTTTTTTTCTGCTGCGCTCTGTTTATGGAAAGATTTCTATACAGTGTAATTGAATTTCCACAGAAACTCCATTGATTTAATCCCTATTAAATGCTGAGGATTTGTCCAGGAGGGTTGTGTTGCAGATCAGCCTTTAGGACTGACTCCTGATTAGAACCAGAAGTCGTGACTGGTGTGATTAATTCCTGGAATTATGGCAGTTGTCCCCAGAGGCTCCCACCACGCCGAGGCATGGCACGTAGATGGAATGAGAGCCCCAAATCGAAGCAGGCAGGGGGAAGGGAAAAAAAAAAAAAACCTCACAACAACCAAGAGATGAAATGCAGGAAGCAACCAATCACTCAGCAAGTCACCATCAGAGCTGCAAGGAGTTCTTGTGCTTCACAAGTCCCTGGAGCTGGAGTTGCCCAGAGATTTGTAGGGGAGGGTAGAACTTAACCTTCGATGAGTTTTACCACCAAGAAAGAGCAACATTGGTAAAGTCAGAAATGATTGACTTGTGTGTGAGCTCAAAAGTCACATAGATCTCTCAGCAATTGATCCCAAAAGTTGTTTTGAGGAGGTATCATGGTTGCTGTGGGTGGTTTTGAGGTGTTCTGAGGATCTCAGCTATGGTCTGTGCAACTCATGGTCCTTCACAGGCTGTTTGCTGCAGCAAGAGGAATTTTTCTGCTGATGATCCTCCTAACCTGAACAGGCTCCTAAAATCCATGTGACATAGAATCACAGAATATCAGAATGGTTTGGGTTGGAAGGGGCTTGGAAAATCATCTATTTCCAATCCCCTGCCTTGGGCAGGGACACCTCCTCTGAGACCAGGTTGCTCAGGGCCTCATCCAAGCTGGCTTTTGAACACTTCCAGGCTTGGAGTCTTCACAGCTTCTCTGAACAACCTGTTCCAGTGCCTCACCACCCTCATGGGGAAGAATTTCTTTCTAATATCTAAGCTAAATCCAGCTTCTTCCACTTTGAAGCTATCAGCCCTCACCCTGTCACTTCATGCCTTTGTAGAAAGTCCTTCTCCAGCTCTCCTGTGCCCCCCTTCAAACACTGGAATGCTGCTCTCAAGTCTTCCTGGAGCCTTCTCTTCTCCAGGCTGAACATCTGTGGTGACATCCTTTGTTAATTAGCTCTAACATGCAGGGGTCCATCTTTGTCCAGCACAACTATTTGTGTTCTGGTGATATTTCAAAGAGCCATGGGCAAGAACTCTCAGTATCCCCCTGAAGGTGTTACCCAAATTGTCTGCTCCAGCTCCTGGGATGTGTGGGTTCTGCACATCAGTGTTGGAAAGGGCCCTGACCTCTCTCTACTTTGCCTGATTTCTACAGGGCATCCAAAGCTCAGCTTTTGAAGTTCTAGAAATCCTTTGCCCTCACAGCACATCTAGAGGAGTAGGTAAAGGTTTTAGCAAAGAAAGAAGCAGGAAGGTGCTGAAGTTCAAGCTTGCATCAGTGAATCCTCAGGATTTGCAGTGTGGTGCCTGGGAGCAGATGTTTTGTCGTCCTCCCAGAACATCAGGTGGTCATTAATGGATGGAATAAGCCTGCAGTTAGTTCTCTGCTCTTTGTTTTTTGGTGTTCTCCTGTGTCATCTGCACTTCAGGAAGGATGTAATTATGGTTGATGTAACCATATGAAGTATTTGTGCTACAGTAGCACCTGGAGACCAGAGTGCTCTCTGTTGTGCTCAGCACTGTATGGAACGAGAGAATTCCTTAGGAGTGAAGAAAAGTTAAGGCACTTAATTGGAATTCCAGAGTGGGAGCAATTCTTGAGCTCCTCTGTCTGCTGTCAGACATGTCCATGCCCCTTCATTCTTTCCCCAAACCCTGCAAGGTTTCTGGAAAGCAGGGATGAGGTTTTCTCTCCACCACCACTGCTCCTCACTGGAAAGGACTTCTGCACCTACCTCATTCTGAGCTTTGAACACTTCCTTCTGGTTTTGGACTGACATTTGCTCATGGATGATTTTTCCCTCTCTCATGCCAGCACTACTCACTTAGCACTTTTTCTTCCCTGACACCATGTCCTGGTGTATCTACAGACCGCTTCCATAGCTCTCTCTGTTTTGCTGGGACCATGAAAAATCCTCTGATTTCATAGAAACATAGAATGGTTTGGGTAGGAAGGAACCTCCAAAGGTCATCTCCAGGGATGGGACCTCAGCTACCTCCCTGGGAACCTGCTGCAGTGTTCCACCACCCTCGTGGTGCAGAACTTGTTCCTAACATCCAATCTAAGTCTGCTCTTCTCTAATTTCAAACCATTGCCTCTCATCCTTTCACTGCAGGCTTTGCAAACAGTCCCTCTGCAGCATTCCTGTAGCCCCTCCAGGTACTGGTAGGTCATTATTAGTTCTCTCTGAAGCCTTTTCTTCTCCAGGCTGAACACCTCCAGCTCCCTCACCCTGTCCTCATAGCAGAGGTGCTCCAACCCCCTGATCATTTTTGTGGACCTCCTCTGGACCCTCTCCATCAGGTCCATGTCCTTCCTGTGCTGAGGGCTCCAGAGCAGGATGCAGTGCTCCATAACTCTCCTTCATAACCCTCTTCTCCTGGGTACTCCTCACCCCTTAGCTGCACCTGTTCCCATTTGAATTTCCCTGTTCTCAGCATGAGTCACTGGAGTGGCACACACTGTTCCCAGCCCTCAGCACTAACACAGACTGGAAGAAGCCTCCATGATGCAACTCTGGGAATGTAAAGCCTTTTTTTTTTTTTTTTCCCTTTTCTGACTCTGTTGAGTCAGAAAAATCTGTGAGCAGTTCATTCACTCCAGTCTTTGTCCTCAGCAGCACCCAGCTTGGTTCAGCTTCTTCTTCTGCTACAGGGTATCTGTATGAGTTCAGGCATTCCACCTCTTCTCCCTGTATCTCAGTTTCTCATCTCTGGAAGTCAGCAAATGTTTCCCTTCCTCTCTGCCTTGTCTGCTCAGTTTGAAGTAAAAGCTGAAGTAAAGGACTGACCTTGCTTCTATTCACAGATCCACAAAATCCCAGCATGGTGGGGATTAGAAGGGACCTCATTTAGTCCAACCCCACTCCTAAAGAAGGGTAATCCAGATTGAACCTCCTGGCTTCCGGTTTGTGCCCATTGCCCTTGGTCCTGTCACTGGGCACCACTGAAAAGGGTCTGGCTCCATCTTCTTGCCCTCTGCCTTTTAGCTCTTGCTGAGCTTTGGGAAGATCCTCTCTCAGGCTGCTCTTCTTCAGTCCCAGGTCTCTCAGCCTTTCCTCCTCACAGAGATGCTCCAGGCCCCTCACCTTTTTTGGTGGACTCTTCAAGGGGGAAGCCCAGAACTAGACCCAGGACTCTCGATATGGCCTGACTAGGGCAAAGTAGAGGGGAGGAGAACCTCTCTCCACCTGCTGACCACACTCCTCTTCATGCCCCCCCAGCAGACCATTGGTCTTTTTGGCCTCAAGGGCACCATGGTGGCTCATGGGTAACTTCTTGTCCACCAGCACTCCCAGGTCCTTCTCCTTGGAGCTGCTTTCCAGCAGCATGTCCTGCAGTGCCATGTAATTGAGCAGAAACAATCCCAAAGGTTCTTGCCATTATGGTTTTCATTAACCTTCTGCCATGTTCCTGAGCTACAGGTACAGCTCCCAGGCTTTTGGGTCAGGTTTTTATTTGTTCTGTGGGTTTGTAGCACTGCAGCTGTGTCAGGCAGGTGTTTTCCCTTAGATCAAGCTGTCCAGAAGGAGTAAGAAGGGTGTGAAGTCCACTAGGTTTGCCAGATCTTTGCAGCAAGTGCTCTGGGCTGCCTGGTGAAGGAGTGGAGCAGAGTATGTGTGTGAGGCTCCATTATCCATCCACAGAGCTCCACACACACACAGCTACAGTTTCAGCTGGTGCTAAACACCAGATGGCTTCTTCATAAACCCAACTTTTATGTGTCTTACGAAATAGCAGCCAGTACACGTGGCCAGGAACCCACTCAGGTTGTCCAGTTCTTCCTCTTCATTCATTTCTTACCTCCTTTCAGACTTTTGCAGCTCTAGATTGGCTGCTTCAAAACCAGCAGCTGCAGACTTACAAAAAACAACAAAGAATTAATTAGTTAGCATAACCCTGAACCACGGAAACCCAATCTGGTGAGCAGTAGCTTTCCCATCAAGCTGTTCTGTGCCCAGTCTGAAGGAGCTTAGCCAACACATCGTGTTTGGAAGTGTGTGTGATGTGGAAGGTGTGTGGAACCCAGCAGAGAGGAGAAATGTGTATGATACAGGTCTGTGTAGCCAAGGAACAGAATCAGAGCTGGCTGTGAAAAGAAATCTCTCTGAGTCCTGAGAGACCACTCCCCCAGATGCTGCCAGGTCTTGCTTTACTCAGATCTTGTCCAGCTCTTTCCTTACCCAAGTCTTGTCCAGATCTTTCTTCACCAAGGTCTTGCTCAGATCCTTCTTTTTCCAGGTCTTGTCCAGGTCTTCCTTTACCCATTTCCTGCCCAGATAATGACTCAAGTGTCATCAGCTGTTTTCAGGTCCCAAGAGCTCAGCTCTTGCAGGACATCCCTCCCTTCTTGAGGTGAACCTCCATGGTAGGGAGGTGCATGCTTCTTTCACAGCCTCTTTTCCACACCAGAACCACCCTCACATCCCTGCTTCAAGATGTGTCTTTCCAAGCCATCCTCTACCTGGCCCATGCACACATCCACAAATCCTCTCTACCTCCACAAATCCTCTTCTCTACCTCTGTGAACTTTGGCAACAAGAGCAAGCATGTGGGTGTGATTTTTGTAACAGATCTTGGAGGTGGAGGTGATCACAAACTGGCCAGAAAGCACAAGCTGTGCAAAACCTCCAGAGCAGGTCTGCCACAGTTTTAATGCAGGGAGCCAGGCCCAAAGCTGTCAGGAATGTGACTGTGTGGAATGGGCTGTACCTGAGAGCTGGGTCCATCTGCAAAGGAGCTTTGTCCAAGAGGCAGAATTTGATCCAGCTGGTGTCAACACAGGTGGTGGTTTGTTGACCCAAGGCTCAATGAATGTGCAATACCCCCAGCAAGCAAAGTGCTTTGGAGTATCATCAGCCACAGGGGATAAAAGCAGTGAGGTGCTTCTCTTCCTCAGTGTAAACTGCAGGTGAAACTGATGGAGCTAAGCAAACAGCTGGACAATGGATCTGGCTGAGGCAATGGTGATTTCATATAAATGTAAATATACATCTCTGACACCTTTGCTGTGCCACTGACCTGGATTCAAAGTGGGGCCATGGGCTCACTGCTTATCAGGATTGATTTCTGCCACATCAAATACTCACAACTCATTTTGCAGGACAAGTCCTTGGCTCTAGGCTTTCGTTCTGCACTCCTGCTTGTGTGCAGAATGCTTCATCTGCAGCTGAGAAGGTGTTGAAGTGGGGTAGGATGGGTAGCCTGAGGGAATCCTGCAGGGGAGCTCTGAAAGATGATTTTGCTGTAAGAGCAACAAATATGTCAGGAAAAAAGCAACCCCAAACATGATGTTTTGTGCTTAAAACATGAGATTATGACCCAGGACACTTCCAGTTTTGCCTCTGCCAGTGGCTTTCTGTACAACCACAGGAAGCCACTGAATGCCAAGCAGGATGGATCATTCCCTGTTTTCCTGTCTTGCCTTTCCAGGCCTTGAGCTCTTTGGGATAGGAACCATCCTCCTGAGTGTATTCACCCAGCACTAGTGCAGGGACAGCTCAAGGTTTGGTCCTCCTGGGTATTTCAGCAGGAATTGCATCTAAGACATGAAGTCAGTTATTCACTCTAGGTTGTGACCAACAGAGTGTGTTATGCAGATAAGGATACTTCTAGAAAAGACACATGTTCAGAAACCTGAAATGATCTGTAACAACGTTTTCTCAGCATCTAAGATCATAATCACTCATCTATTATTTAGTAAGAAGAGGAAAGTTCTCTCAGCTGGTATCTGCTCAGCAGATAACAATCACCCTCACGTGTCCCCTCTCTCCAAAAAGCTAAACTGCTAAAGGCTGCTGCTCAATCATTAGAGCAGAGGCTTAGAAATGAAGTATCCTTTGCTTTATTCCTCTTTCTTACCCAGAAAATCTGAGCAGAGTTTTGTCTGATTTGATTTCATAGAATCATGGAATTGTTTTGGTTGGAAAAGACCTTTCAGATCATCAAATCTAACCACTCTCTACCTGTCACAAGGCTGGTGCTAAACTGTGTCCCTCAGCACCACATCTCTGCCTCTTTTAAACCCCTCCAGGGATGGGGATTCAAACACCTCCCTGGGCAGCCTGTTCCAGTCTTTGAGAACCCTTTCGGTGAAGAATTTTCCTCTAATATCCATCCTAAACCTCCCCTGATGCAACTTGAGGCCATTTCCTCTCATCCTTTCACTTGTTCCTAGAGAGAAGAGACTGACCCCCAGTTGGCTCCATCTATTCCAGCATCTCCCATGCTTTGTGGAATTGTAAAGTAGCTTTCCTGGCTGAGTGGCCTTTCCACCCAGCCCCACTTGCTTGCTCACCAACTTGCTCTCTCAGCGCCGTCATTGTTTGATCTGCCTGCTGAGACAGGTGCAGATCTGCTTCCAGCTCACACTCAGACACGTGGCAGGCAAATTTTCATTAGAGGCCACAATAACAAGCAGCAGCTCTTGTCTCTCAATGCTCTATAGAACTGGGAACCTCTTCTGCAGGCACCTGACAGGGGCTGGCTCGCTATAGACAAGAGCTTTCCAGCTAGCAGGGGGCAGGCAGGGGGCTCTGCACCATTTTCTCTCCTCAGCCAGTCATTTAGCAAGTGCCAGTCGTTGCAAGCTGATTCTTCCAAAAACAAAGGGGCACAGAAAATGCACTTTGAGATGAGTTTTGCCTTTTGAGCAAGCTCAGAGCCTTGCCCTGCTGCACCGAGGGCGGTTGGGTGCGGGGGTGTTGCAGGAGTGGAAACCCTGAGGGTAGAGGTGAAGGTTTTGCTTAGTGAGGCTGGTTTCTTACTCCTCTGAATCAAAAAGAGGCAGCAGGTAAATAAAAGGTGCAGAAGGCAAATAAATTGATGCAGAAGGTAACTTAAAAAGTGCAGAAAGTGGAATAAAAAGAATACACCAGGTAAATAAAAAGAGGCACCAGGAAAGTAAATTGATGCACAAAGCAAATAAACAAAGGCAGAAGGTAAATAACAAGATGTAAAAAGCAAATAAAAAGAGGCACTATGTAAATAAAAAGAGGTACAAGTTAAACAAAAGCTGTAGAAGGTAAACAAAAGCTGTAGAAGGTAAACAAAAGATGTAGAATGCAAACAAAAGATGCAGCAGGTAAACAAAAAGGCACAGCAGGTAAACAAAAAGGTGTAGAAAGGAAATAGAAAGGTGCAGAAAGTAAATGAAAAGGTGCAGAAGATAAATGAAAATATACAGAAGGCAAATAGATTGATTCACAAGGTAAAGAAATTGACTCAGAAGGTGAATAGAAAGAGGCATAAGATAAACAAAAAGGTGCAGGAGGTAAATAAAAAGGTGCAGGAGGTAAATAAATTGATTCACAAGGGAAATAAAAAGATGCAGAAGGTAACTGCCAGGCAACCTGAGGCACAGAAGGCTTGATGTGGTCATTCACCTGATCTGGGCATAAGAGGCTGGTTTGGATGTGCCCTCCTTACCTTACTTGCTCAAGGCACTTCAGGTAGTGCAGGAGCTGAGCAGTGTGCTTGGAGCCCAGTTTTTCTCTCTCTAGCTGTAATTTAGTGGGGTGAGGCAGGGTGTTGTGGAGGTGTTAGGGAAATCAGGTGAGCTGGAGCTTCAAGTGTTGTAAAGCCATTCTGCTGAAGGCAACAAAGATAGCCTGGGGTTTGCCTCCTCGTGTTTGTAGACGGACTGATTAGAGGTATGGCAATCAAGGAAATGAAACATGGAGAAAGAGCTGTGTGAGCGGAGGAGCACAAAGAGACAAGGGAGATGCCCCTCAAGCAAGCAAGCAGGAAGATTCTGCACTCACCCAAAGGTTAAGAGGGCAGCCCTGGAGGGGCTGAGGGCCCTGGGACTGCTGAGCCTGGAGAAGAGCAGGCTGAGAGAGGATCTGATCAATGCAAGAGCTAAAGGGCAGGGGATGAGACGATGGAGACAGGCTCTTCTCAGTGGTACCAAGTGACAGGGCAAGGGAAAACAACTACAAACTAGAATCCAGGAGGTTCCACTTAAATATAAGGAGAAACCTCTTTGTGAGGGTGCTGGAGCCCTGGAGCAAGCTGCCCAGAGAGGTTTGGGAGTCTCCTTCTCTGGAGAGATTCCAAACCCACCTGGACATTGTGATCCAGAGCAAGCAGCTCTGGGTGACCCTGCTTTAGTGGAGGGGTTGGACTAGATAATCCCCAGGAGTCTCTTCCAACCCCTACCACACTGGGATTCTGTTTCCTCTTAGTCAGAAAAGCCCTCAGCAACTGAACTGAGAATCAGGCAGGTGAAAACAGCAAACAGGGCCCATGCAGTGGTGCACTGCCTCTGCTCTAATACCCTCATGTCACCAAGCTGGGCTCACAATAAACACTCTGTGTGATACCAGAGCATGTGTCAGAGGCATTTGGTTCTGGCTACCACATGGCCAAGGAGGCTCTGAGAAATAGCAGTGTATGAAAGAGAAGCAAGCAACAGGATGGTGTGGGGCTAGATGAGATCCTTTGGTTCACAGAGCTGGAAATCATCTCCTAAAAAGGTTTTTAAAAAAAAAAAAAAAAGAGTTCTAAATACAATTAGACCTTAATTAGACCTTTCAAGAAGACTATGTTCAATTAAAAGGCTTTTGGTGTATGTCTCCATGGGCACTCCCAGCTATTCTGAACCACTGAAGTGTCAACCATGATGCAGAAGGTCTTGTGCTGGGGCTTATTACAAAGCAGGAATATTGCATGAGCTGAGATGTTTGCAGACCTAAGGTGGTAAATTGGGATGGCACTGCTGGGAAGCATGTGGCTGTAGACCAAACCCCTTCACTGCTTGCTGTATGCCTCCTTCTCCTCCTCCTTTTCCTCCTTCTCCTCATCTTCTAAATTGCTAGCAGGACCAGTCCAGTGTCCTTCCCCCAGTAGTGGGTACTGGTGAGGACAAACCTTGAGTACTGGGTTCAGATTTTGGACGGCTACAAGATGGAAACAGGGTCTAAATACCAAGGTTGTGCAATGATGGCTTTAAGGGTTACAAAAAGATCCATGTAGGTCCAAAACCAAAAGAGTTGGAGCCTGCCTTGTGCTCTATCAGTTCACATGCTGGAAAAAGAAACCTGAACACAATGCCATCATGCCAACTTATCCTATGGGTAAGGTATGGGGAGGGGAGGGCATGGAAGTGATTTAACAGGTAGGGGTTGAAGGAGAAGTGGCATGTGAGCTCCTCAGCTTAAAATTAAACCTGGCACAACCCCAGGCAAAGCCTTTTTGGGAGATGAACTGGGAGAAGTCATTTTGCACCCCTCCTTCCAGCCAATTCCATTTCTATTATTCCCTCTAGCACGCAGAGGATAAAAGGAGGAGGGGGTTGAATCATGTTTATTAATTCAGAATGACAATAGGACACCTGGACCAGCACCTGTCAGAAGACGATGCAAATGAGCTGGGGAAATCTGGTCTCCATCAGTGCAACCATAATGAAGCTGATAATGATTTTGAACAGTGCTCACAGGAAGAAGCTTCGCTGGGCTGTGGGCTCGGTTGCATTAATTAATGTGGCACACATGTTGCTCCCATTCATAAGGACCTCCTGATGCTTTTCTCTTGCTGTTTGTTTTTCAAACAGGCAAACCCAGGGACTTATTATATTTGCAAACAAAACATCATGGAGATGGCTCTGATTTGCTGCAGAGATAGGCTGGGATGCTGTTTGGAAGCTTGAATTCGAGCAGGATTTCCTTCTGCTGTCTCAAAGGAAAAGTTAATATTTGCTAAGAAGTGCCAGAGGCTGCCAACTGCCTAAATGTCATATGATGGAGTTTGTTTCTGATTGCTTTTGATCAAGGTTTTTAGAGATCATGGGGTGTAACACCAAAATGAGCTGTTCTGGAGTGGAACAAACCTCAGGAGATGTGAGTGAGATAAGGAGGAAAGAACTGCTCTGACAATGAAGTAATAGCAGGTTCTTTGCTTCCTGAGTTGCACCATTCTTTTATCATCATCATTTGAATGTTGCTCCTTCTGTATCTCTCACTGAGATAAACTGGTCTGAGCAGATGGATGTAGGCTTGCATAGGTTTTTGTGGGGTGGGTGGAGGGTTTGTTACTCTGCTGAGATATTAAGTTGTTGTATTATCTATTTCATCTCCCATCTGCATTGCTTCTGTTCTCCTCCATCAAACTTCAAGCCAAATTCAGATGATGGGCATGAATTAGAAAAGGTCTCTACATTGTTCAGATCAGCAGAAAGGTGGCAAGAATGAGGCTGGGAACATGTAGATCATCCTTCCATGAAAATATTTTTGCTGAATGTCTCTCTAAGAGAAAGGGATATTCATGACCCTACCTGAAAAGAAAAGACATGGAAGTGATTATCCATACCCAGGTGTAGATTAATCTGCCCTGAAGAGGCAGCCCTGGGTGATGACAAAAAGGTTTTGGTGTCTTGGTGTGGCATGGGTGGCATTGTGCAGATGCAGAGCAGTCTGAGCAGTGGAGCTTGGAGCATCTCTGAGGAGGAAAGGCTGAGATCTGAGGGTGGAGAAGAGCAGGCTGAGATAGAATCTTCTCAAGCAAGAACTAGAATGCTGAGGGGCAAGAGGATGGGGCCAGGCTCCTCTCAGTGATGCCCAGGAACAGGACAAGAGGCAGTGGGAACAAACTGGAACCCAGGAGGTTCCATCTGAACATGAGAAGAAATTTCTTTGGTGTGAGGATGCTGGAGCCCTGGAGCAGGCTGCCCACAGAAATTGTGGACCCTTCTTTGGAGAGATTCCAAACCCACCTGAACAATGTGATCCTGGGCAACCTACTGTGGGTGACCTGGCTTTAGGAGTAAGGTTGGACTGGATGATCTCCAGAGGTCCCTTCCTACCCCTACTGTTCTGGGACTTGGGGATTCTGTGATACTCAGGACCACTGATGTGTGTGGATTTGGTTTTCTTCTCATGACATCTCACTGTGGATTTGTAAATCTGGTGAAACAAATGGATTTAGGCCACACCTTACTGGCTACCAGGGCTGGTGTTTGCTCTGTGGAGGGTGGTCCTTAGTGTCAGCTGCAGAGACATCTCACTGCACAGCAAGGAGAGGTAGAGGGTGGACTATGGAGGTGTAGCAGGGAGCAGCCTGGGTGAAGTGCATGCAAATGTCCAGCTGACACAAGCTGTGTCCTCTCCCACGAAAAGCTTCATGGTAATCTGTGCAGAACATCACTTGAGGATAAACACAATAATGCTATAAATACCCCAGGCCATTTCCTGTTGTTCTTGCTGCAGCTCACCCAAGGTTTGTGTCTGCCTGAGGGTGTGACTGTAACCCACATTGTGACACACACATTAACCTTCTTCTCTGCTTCTCATGCTGATGGGTTTAGGAGCCTTGAGTGAAAAAGTGGTTTTCTTCCCCAACAAATCCATTCTTTGGTAGTTAACTTGGCCTTTGGGCCACGAGGCAGAGCATCATTACTTTGGTCAGCCATTAAAGAGGCTGCCCAGGGGGGTGGTGGAGTGATCACCTCTGGAGGTATTCAAAAATCATGTAGGTAGGGCATTTCAGGATATGGTTTAGTGGTCACGGTGGTGTTGGGTTGATGGTTGGACTTGATAATCTTAGAGGTCTTTTTCCAACCTTAATGATTGTTTGATTAATGAATCCAGCAACATTCTCTTCTTTCTGTAAAGAATGTCTATGTTAAGGAAAAACTTTCTCACTCTGAGGGTGTTGGAGCCCTGGAGCAGGCTGCCCAGAGAGGTTGTGGAGCTTCCTTCTCTGGAGACATTCAAAACCTGCCTGGATGTGTTCCTGTGTGACCTGCTTTAGGTGATCCTACTCTGGCAGGGGAGTGGGACTAGATAATCTTTCAAGGTCCCTTTCCAACCCTTAGCATTCTGTGATTCTGTACTTCAGGGCAGCCAAATGATAAACTCTTGTGTGAGTGAGCTGATGAGTTCACCTGAATATAATGAGTCACAGTCATCTTTCTTCCTCACACTTTCCATCCCACCTTACTGCATTTTATCTACATTCTTGATGTCACCTCTCAGACTTAAAGGGAATTAAGCTCACCTTCAGTCACAGAACCTGCTGGGATTCTGTGAGAAACAAACCCAGATTTGCAGAATAGCTTACACAGGAAGGTGGTGGAGTCACCATCCCTGGAGGTGTTCAAGAAATGTGTGGACAAGGCACTTGGGGACAAGGTTTGATGGCCATGGTGGTGTTAGGTTGACAGCTGGACTCTTGGAGGTCTTTTCCAACAGAAACAGTTGCATGCTTCTGTGATTATTCAGATCTCCTCAAGTCAGATTTCTTTTCCAAGCACGTGGTCAGTTTTATCCAGTGAGCCAATCCCATCTTCATTTGACAAAAGCCATTGTAAATGATTCCTTCACTTTATATGAGGAAATGGTAAAAGAATCTTCTTAGGATCACTTCAGATGGACAAATTGAAGTGAAACTGCCCCATAGAATCATAGGATGGTTGGGGTTGGAAGGTACTTTCAAAAGTCATCTAGTTCCAAGCCCCCTGCAGTCAGCAGGGACATCCTCCACTAGAGCAGGTTGCTCAGAGCCTTGTCTAGCCTGACCTTGAATATCTCCAGGGGTGGGGCCTCAACCACCTCCTTAAGCAACCTGTTGCAGTGTTCCACCACCCTCATAGTGAAGAACTTGTTCCTCAAATCCAGTCTAGATTTCCTCTTCTTTAATTTGAAGCTATCTGTGAAAGGAGCCAGCATCCAACAGCTGATCCATTTGCTAATGTCCATGAGAAGAGAGAAAGATGCTCAGAAAAAACCCCAAAGACATGTTTCTAAAAAGATCATTGGGAAACTACTTGCTTGCAAATGTGGACAGAGGAGGTGGGGTGGGAGTGTGCATGGCTAAGTTTCATGTGAAAGGCAGGGAAGGAAATGGGAATAGCAGGCAAGTAGGGGAGGAAAAAAGTCCTGATGAATCAAACAGAGCCAAAACCACTCTGCTCCTGCTTCTGGAGATTTTACCTCCCTGCAGTTTCTATATTAACTGAGTGAAGGCAGAGGTGGGGGCAGTTTCAAAAGCTTTAAATGAGGGCTAAAATGTATCTCACTTGCCTGGTTTGTGATTTGAAGGTGTCCCTCAAGAAAACACCTTCCTCATGTCACACTGTAGCTCAGCACCTAAGCCAGCATTGTGAGAATCCACAGATTTCCTTTCTTAGCCTGATTTACTGCAGTTGTGCTGTTTGATCTTCAGGGAGTAATGTTTGATACCCTCTTAAGGAGCAATTTTTCCCCAGCTGAGAAAAGTGATGTGAAATCTGCCCCTTCAGCATGTGAGCTAAAGCAACACAGTATTTTGCCACATTTCCCAACACCCACCAAGCATTTTTCTTTGATGATGCTAAAAAGTTTGCTTCCCTGGTGGTTAACCCCAAGGTCCTTTGGCATTCCTAAACATGTGATGTCTACTGTGACATGAAGAAGCAGCAGGAATGTGTAGAGCATCTGTAATTACATCGCTGCAAGTGTCTTGTACTCAGCACTGGTGAGGACACATCTTGAGTAGTGGGGTCAGTTTTGGACTCCTCACTCCAAGGAGGACATTGAGGTGTTGGAGCATGTCCAGAGAAGGGCAACAAAGCTGATGAAGGGTCTGGAGAAGAGGTCTGGTGAGGAGCAGCTGAGGGAGCTGGGGTTGTTCAGTCTGGAAAAAAGGATGCTGAAGAGAGAAGTCTCTGAAAGGAGGTTAGAGCCAGGTGGGGTTTGGTCTCTTCTCCCAAGGAACAAGCAATAGGATGAGAGGAAATGGCCTCAAGCTGCACTGAGGGAGGTTTAGCCTAATCATGAAAAACAATTTCTTTATGGAAAGGGTTGTCAAGCCCTGGACCAGGCTGCTCAGGCCAGTGGTGGAGTGACCCTTCAGGACAAGTCCCCATCCCTGAAAATGTTTCAAAGCCATGTAGATGTGGTGCTGAGGGTCATGCTTTAGTGGTGACCTGGCAGTGCAGGGTGAATGGTTGGACTTGGTCCTTTCCAGCCAAACCAACTCTAAACAGCAAGACAGAAGACTGGCTCACACATCACCACAAAGACAATGGCAAAGCTTCCACTGGTTTTGCTGACATGGTAGCAAGTCCAAATCAGCTCCATTTGGCCCTGTTTCCAAATGTTGGAACAGAATTCACCCTGTGTTTGTATCAGGAACATATTAAAGAAGGTTCATGTTAGATATGACCTGACCCTTTTTTTTTCAGGTTGGTGGTTTTTAATCAGAAAAATGGAAATTTATCAGAGTCCTACCTTTTCAGTGGAATTGTTGGACAGTTTGCTGCCAGCACTGCTTGATTTCCATGCTTTGCAGATTTCCATGATCTGCATATTTCAAGTTTTCCACATTTTGCTTTGAAACTCCTCTTTATTTATTAACAGCACAAAAAAATTGCAGGCTTTTAACACAACTGAATAACTTCCACTGCAGGGAAATGTTCAGAATACCTGAACCACAATATTTCAGTTCACTTAAGGCAATCATTTTAACTTGGTGTCCAACAGCAGGAACTTTCATAGAATCATAGAGTCATAGAATCAACCAGCTTGGAAGAGACCTCCAAGATCATCCACTCCAACTTATCACCCAGCCCTATCCAATCAACCAGGCTTTCTTACAGTCTCCATAATTTTCTCAGAGTAGGAAAAGTACACTCTAGGTTTGTCCATCTCTTACCCCGTGTCCCTGACAGCCACTTTTACCCTCCATTTTACACAGAAAACTTGAGCTGAACAAACAATTTCCCTTCCTACACAGTAAATGAGCCCAAACCTCCCAAATATCAGCCTGCTATTGAAACCCCAGGGCCATCATTTCTGTGTTTCCTGCATGCTTCCTGCTGACTTGGAAGCTGAGGAAATGAGGTATGTTGAGGTGTGAACATTATTAGTGTGTTTGTTTGTGTTGGGGAACCACTAAGAAGGCAGAGATACAGAGCATGACCAAATATGGACCAGTACACCAAGGTACTGGGCTCAGAAAAGGGAAAAACACCCCTAAAAGCCCATTCCCCTGAGATATTTACAAGCCAAACGTTAATCAAGCAGCAAAATAATCCTTGCACTGCCTTTTCTGTCTGTGCAGGTAGTGCCTGAAACTCTTAGTCAGGGCAAGACATGAAGTTAGGGTTGGTTTGGGACTGTGCCAACGTCTGCCTCAGTTTGTTTTCTCTCTCTCTTTCTTTTTTTTTAACCCTCAATTCCACTAACAAATCAGCAATGTGTCTTTGAAGCGTGGTTGGGTTGGGTTTATTTCTGCAGTGCTCCCATTTTCTTCAGAAAGAAGTGAGCAGAAGGCAAGGGCAGAATTGTACCTGGCTTTGAGCCAGGCTTTGAGACAGTGTTAAAACAAGCACAAGAGATGACACCCAAATTCCTTGAGCTGCTGGGAAAATTCCAGCTGGACTGATATGCTGAGTATGAGCCACTGTGTGCCCAAGTGGCCAAGAAGGCCAATGGCATCCTGGCCTGTGTCAGAAACAGCATGGCCAGCAGGACCAGGGAGTGATTGTCCTGGACACTGGGGAGGTCACATCTTCAGTACTGGTTTCAGTTTTGGGGCCTTCCTCCAAGAAGGACATTGATGGCCTGGAAAGGGTTCAGAGAAGGGCAGCAAAGCTTGTGAAGGGCTGGTGAGGAGCAGCTGAGGCACCAGGGGAAATGGAGGCTGAAGGGAGACATTCCAGCTGTCTGCAAGTCCCTGAAAGGAGGTTGGAATGAGGTAGGTGTTGGTTTCTTCTCCCTGGTGACAATTCATAGGGTGAGCAAAACAGCCTCAAGTTGTCCTAGATGGGGTTTAGGTAGGACATTAGAAGAAGCTTCTTCACCAAAAGGGTTCTCAAACACTGGAACCGATTCCCCAGGAAGGTGGCAAAATCCCCATCCCCGGAGGGGGTTTAAAAGCCACAGAGACGTGGTGCTGAGGGCCGTGGTTTAGCACCAGCCTTGGCAGAGTTAGGAAATGGTTGGCCGGGATGATCTGGAGGGTCTTTTCCAGCTGAAAGGATTCTGCTTGCCTTTTTCCAGTCCTCCCGTGAACTTCAGCAGCGAGCTAAGGCAGGTCCCCCGTCCGGCCCGGCAGCGGCGATCGCCTCTCTGCAGGGTGGCTGCCTGCTGGGCAGGGGCAGCGGGGGTGCGCTGAGGCTGCTTGCCGAGCCGCTGCAGCGCGATTGATTTATGAGAGCAGAAACCTCCGGCTCGCTCCGGCCCAGGTTGCTCTCCAAACGCAAACTCCATTTCACTTCGCGCCCGCCGGAGGAGCCCCAGCGCCGCTGCTATGAATAGGCCTCTTTGTTAGGCGGCGAATCGACAAGACAGACTGTTTAGTTCATGTCTGTACATTAGCGAAGGAGGACGGGGTCTGGGAGACAGATGTGGCCTTTAATTGCAGGGAAATATTAGAAGATCGTTAAGCCCTTTCTGACAGGGCTTTCCTCCGGCTGCGGGAGCAGAGCCTCGTCTGAAGGGAGGCGCAAGCGGCAGCCCCTGTCTTGCCGGCCCCACAAACACAACCTTGTCCTGCTCCCTCACCCTGGTGCTAAACAAAACCAGAGGAGGTGCAGTCAGAAGCCCAGCGCTGCAGAACTCCGTCTCAGAAAGAGCTCTCTTGCAATTGCATCTGATAAAAGGCTTTTCAACACAACTCGGGGGACTTGCCCTGGTAGAGATAAGAGCAGCCCCTATCAGCCCTGCTAAGAACATGGAGATGTGCCGAGGGGCCTGCTTCTTATTTATGTTAGCATGCTCTGAGTGCAAGAAACCCTTCAGCAGAAGGAAAACACGCTGCAGTTGTTTAGATTGGACATGAGAAGAAACATCTTCACTGAAAGGGTTCTCAAATGCTGAAACAGGCTCCCTAGGGAAGTGGTTGAATCCCCATCCCTGGAGGTGTTGTCAAGACACAGAGATGTGATGCTGAGGGCCATGGCTTAGCATCAGGCTTGGAAGAGTTAGAGAATTGGTGGACTCAATGATCTTAAAGGTCTTTTCCAAACTAAATGATTCTGTGAACCTCTGGAGTTCATCCACTCCAATCTCCCCTGCTAAAGCAGGGCACCCACAGCAGGCTGCCCAGGATCACAATGGCCAGGTGGGTTTGGAATCTCTTCAGAGAAGGAGACTCCACAACCTCTCTGGACAGACTGTTCCATGGCTTTGCCACCCTCACACCCAAGAAGTTTCTCCTCCTGTTTAGATGGAACCTCCTGGTTTCCAGTTTGTGTCCATTGCCTCTTTGTCCTGTTGTTGGGCACCACTTAAAGCCACTATATCTCAGAGGTGTGAAAAACTCTCCCTGAACACAAACCTCTTGAGGTGGCATCAGCAAGAGACCTCATTTATCTAAGCAAGGCTCAGTACCATGTTGATAACACCAACAGACTTTCTGTTAATGGTTACTGATAAGATATTTTGATATTTGTTTTTGCTCAGCCTCAGAGGAGAGTAAGTTTTGGGTTTGTCTAGCAGTTCTAGCCCCAGGATAACACTTGTCACCTCTATGACCTCTTTCTTCCAAGGATATTAGAAGCACAGAATCTTGTTGGTTGGAAGAGACCTTTAAGATCTTCAAGTCCAGCCCAGCACTGTCACTCAGCACCACATCTCCACAGCTTTGAAACCCCTCCAGGGATGAGGACTCCACTACTGCCCTGGGCAGCCTCTTGCAGGCCTTGAAAACAGAGCTTCTTTTGGAGAAGAAATTGTCCCTCATGGCTCACCTAAACCCTTCCTGATGCAATGTGAGGCTGTTTCACAAGGAGGCTCTTTAACCTCTCTGAGCAGCCTGTTCCAGTGCTCTGTCACTCTCAAAGGAAAGCTTTCCCTCCTGGGATCACCAGGGAGAACAGCACCTCGCCAGCTCTTTTTCTGTACTGTGATGTTAACTTTGGGTTCCAGCCCAGGTGCCAGTGTGGCATTTAGACCTCTAACTTTTTGTGCAAGAGGTAAGAGCGATGGCTGTCCCCAAAGCCTTTCTCCTGCACCGAAAGGAAAACATCAGTGCTTCTTTGTCAAGAAATTAAAAGCTCCTGGGAACTTCCAGCGGTGTAAACTGGGTTTTCCTGTTCAAACCTCTCGATTGAGATTGACAAAGAAAATATCTCAGTGCAATCCTGCTGAGCTGTTTTCCTTGGAATGCCATGGGCAGGCTTGTTCACAAAATCTCTGCTTTTCCTATAGGCGTATGCAGAAACAATCTCGTCACTGGAGCCGCAGGGGCTGGGCTCGGTGCACAAGAAAAACACAGCTCCATGCCATCCCAGCGGGGTGGCAGCCTTCAGTTCCACTGCCAAGCAGAGGAGACCAGTTGGGAACTGGATGGGGAGCCAGCAGAGGCTGGGGACGCTGCAGAAGGCATCAATGCACGGCTTTATTTAAGGGCTCAGCTGGGCAGTGATGGCATCTGTGTTTGCAGCCAGTGGGCAAAGGCAAGGGAAAAGCTGGTCTGATATTGTTTTTTAACTGCTCCTCTTTTTGCTGGTCTACCTCATGGGGTTTAAATCTAATATTTTTGAGGGATTCAAGGGACTGTGGCTCCCAACCGCTGCTAAATGCGAGCATGATCTGTGTAACTTTAGCCTCTGCTGGAAATCTCAGCCTTGGGACGTGTCCATGCCAGTAAATGCCAGCATTTTCTGGTTAGGAGGCAGTTTCCCAGCATCCTATCAAGTGTATGGAGATGCTTCTTGGGGAAGAAGTAGGTTCCTACAAGTCCTGAACCACCTTCCCTTTACTTCTTATCTCTGTACTTCAGGTGATGCACTCTTGACACCCAGCCTGAATAACCAGCTCTGGGCTGAAACACTGAAATTCTGCTGTGAATATCAGGAGCCCTGACTCCCTGAACACAGATTTAATCCAAACACAGCTCAGGGACCGGGGCCAAACCCAGAACACAAATAGACTCGAGCCCTAATGCTTGAAATCTCAAGCCACATCTGGTTTAGGATTCTGCATGACTACGTTGGGCTTGTGCTTGCCCAACTCTGATATAGTGTCCAGCCCCTGCAGTCTGCACCGTGGATGTCAGTGATGAATGATCCTTTTGATTTCCTTTTGGCTGAACCTTTCTATTCCCTAGGTGAGAGGCGCTGAGCCTTGCTCGGTTCTCCCCAGCCCCGTTTCAGGGGTGAGCACACAACTGCTGGAGCACTCTCTTGGAGAACTCTGCTTTGATTCTTTCACGCTGTTGTTTTTCCTTCGTCTGGAATAAAGTCATCTTGGGCTGAAAGTGCATGTTTTGTTCTCTGCGGATGGAAACATAACAGCACCCGGTGAAGGTTTCCTGATGGGCTTCCTGCGATTGTGAAGGGAATGGTGTCAGAGAACAAAACAGGATACTGAGCGCCCTGTTTGTGAATGCAGCAGGGACAATGGTATCAAAGCGACATGGAAAGGACTGAATGGGCATTGCTGAGGTGGTGAGTCAGAGCTCAGGGGAGCCTGGAAGATTCGGGGCTCTCTAAGCTGCCGCCTCCCAGATGGCAGATTCCTGGGAGAACAGGGTTTTTACCGTTTCCAGTCCATTGCTAGCAGGAGCCTAAAGGGAAAAGATAAAATTTTCCCTAGTCTAAGTGGGAGGTGTCCCTGCCCATGGCAGGGGGTTGGAACTAGATGATCTTTAAGCTCCCTTCCAACCCAAACCGTTCTGTGATTTTTGTGGTTTGAACCTATTCTTTCATGCTTTTCAGTCTCCACTTTACCCTCTTCCAAAGCAGCCTGTTAGAGAGGAAGATTGTGACAAACATCACAGATGTTGACAAACACAGATGTGACAAACTCTCTCTTGTCACAACCACTCCACTGCTTTTGGGCTTCTCCTTTTATTGTTTTCCTTTCTGGGATGAATCAGCTCTATTGAAAAGATTCGATTGCTCTTTGCACGTGGCAAACAACCCCAGCAGGATCATTATAGAGCCTCGGTTTCTAGTATGAGTAAAAATACCACCAAAACCCTCCTCCTTTGAGTGGCAAACACAATTTAAAGCAGGTCTTCTGAAGCAAAGTGCTTGGTCAGTCTGCAAGCTTCTGATGAAATAGCTGCCTCTGAAAAGCAGCCTCTGGCATGACATCAAGGAGAGGAGCTGTGCAGTGGGTGCTTCAGGACAAAGCTGAGGTCAGCACAGAGTTTCTGCATAGCAGTGGAGTGCATTCATTCCTCAGGATAGTTTGGGTTTGTCAGGAAGCCAGGCTCTGAAACCATCTCTCCCTTTCCCTCCATGTGTCTTCAGCAGAGACAAAAAAAAAAAAAAAGAAGGCCATAAAAACGCTACAATAATATTTACCAGAGTGTGTATGTTCGCAGTTAGATCCATGTGTCTCTGTTTACAAACACATCTGCTCTGCACAAGGCTGTTTCACAGGGCTGAGGGGAAACAAAAAAAAAAAAAATTCAAAATCAAGAGGAAGGTGAACTAGAGCTAGGTGGATTTGAGTGCCCAGCTCTGAAAGCAGTCACCCACGCAGCAGCAAGTTATTCTTGGTGAGCAATTTCGGAGCAGAAAAGCTGTGGGCAGAGATCTTCAGTGATAGGAGCACAGCAAATTGCTTGAGGAGAGTGTTAAGACACAGCAAAGGCTGAAAAGATTTTGAGAAGATCACACAGTCCTCCTGCCACAGCAGAGCCACGCTGATTAATTTGTGGAGGCAAATCCTTTCGTAGTTAAATTAGCTGCCAAAAACCCGAAAGCTAGCTCAAGCCCTGCTGATGGCAAAGCTTCCAGGCACTTTAAACAGGCTCTGTGTTGGACACCTAAGGTTCAATACTCATCCTAAATCATCTCACTTGCCTTGGCTGGTAGAACTGGGGAGGAATTCTCCCAAGCCCTCTAAGAACAGAAGGCAGAAGTTGGGATTTGTCCCTCATTTGCTAATGGACAGACTCCCAGCATGGATCAGTAGGACAGGGTATGAAGTACTCAAGATGGGCAGGAGAACCTAGGGACATCCTTGTCTATAGACCCAGGGATGTTCCCTGCTCCAAAGCACAGCTGATGAGGTCTTTAAGGGAGGAGCTGCAGCACACCTCCAGGATTTAGGAACTTAGCTGATGGAGCTGTGATCATCTATCAGACAGTCTCCCTAGGCTCAGAGTCACCACATTACTTTCAAGAGGTCAAGAGGCCACAGCAATAATTTGGGCTGCTGGTTCTTTTTTTTCCTCTCTCTTCTTCTCCTGGTCCTGTGGTCTCCCATGGGAGATTTCCTAGGAGCTGGTGCCCCTAGGCCTCCTTACCATCAACACTAATACAGCAACTTGTACTGTGTCCTTGCAATTCCCACTTGAGATTTAGCCTGAAACAAACCACAATAGGCTCTGGACCAATATATGTGAAGATTAGACTGAGGATTATAAAAAAGAAAAGAAAAAGTTGTTGGTCCAGATCCTATAAACATGTGCACAAAGTGCTCTTCTGAAAAGTGAAGGAGAAAAGCAAGGCCTAATTTTTGTTTCCTTTTTGAGTCAAAATTTGGGAATCTTGAGATCAGAACAGCAAAGCATCATTTAGCAGCCTTTTATCCACTCAAGATGCAATTTCATGGGAATAACAATCATATAACAATAAAAATAATTTTAAAAAAGACATTTCCTTATGAGAAATTTCAAAAAATACTTTTTGCTCTCACGTTATTGTTATGGTCCCCTCTGGCCTCACTCCAAGAGGTTCATGTTCTCCTTGTACTAAGAGCTCCTGAGCTGGACACAGTACTCCAAGTGAGGTCTCACTAGGGCAGGTGCTGCCTTCTTCTTAATCCTGCTGCTGCAGCAGGGAAAACAAGACCACATCTCCTCCCTTCCCTCCTCCTCAGGGCAGGGAGCACTCTGTGGCACAGACTATCAGCCTTTGGGTTGCCACAACCCAAATGCCATCAGTTTGGCTGGAAAATGCCATGAAGAGAGTGGTTTGTCTTGTTGCACAAGTAGCTAGAAGAAGTAAAGACGGAAGGGCTTGGCAGCAGCACCTCTCAGCCTGCTGCTTTCACTGAAGCCTTGTGATGGATCTCTGGTGCTCACTGCAGCCCACAAATCCTCAGCTGTAGAAGCAGGATGAAATTGATTGTGAAGGTCACCAGATTGGATTGTGGTTGTTAGCAATCAAATGCTTGTGATTGTGATTTTCCAGTGGGAGTTCTGTGGACTCCCTGCAGCAATCACATAATATCCTGGAAGGAAGGTAGAGCCGTGAGCAAACCTTAAGAGAAGTGTGCTGAAAAAAAAAAAAAAAACTGTGGAGGGTCTTTCTTTTTGTTCTGTGAGGAGTGTGGAATTGCAGTCCAGGTTTTGCTTTGATTTGTCCAAAAGATTCCTGTTTGTGTTCCAGTAACAGCTCTGGATGAGGGCTCTGTGCCCCATATGGTGCACACAGATCAGGGTAACAGCACCGATGGGAGAAGAAAGGCAAGAAGAGAGCAATGCTTCTCTGAAGGCTGTGCCAAAACTCAAAGGCAGGGATGATAATAACACTCTGCCTCCTAATCCAGTGCCCTAATCCATCCAAACCTGCTGCCCTGAGATCAGCACAGGCTCTGCTGCTTTTACACCTTGTGACTGAGGTGGGGGTTGGTCACTTCCCCCTAGTAACAAGTGGTAGGACAAGGGGAGGTGGCCTCAAATTGCACCAGGGAAGCTTTAGATTGGAGATTAGGAACAATTTCTTTGATGAAAGAGTGGTCAGACCTTGGAACAGGCTGCACAGAGGGGTGGTGGAGTCCCCATCCCTGGAAGTGTTTGCAAAGTGCGTAGACACAGCACCTGGGGACATGGTTTAGTGGGCATGATGGTGTTGAGTTGATGGTTGAACTGGGTGATCTTAGAGGGCTTTTCCAACTGAACCAATTCTATGATTCTATGATATTTGACAAATTTTCTTGTAAGTCTGATGTCATCTCAGTTCTGCTTGTGTGAGAGGTTAGCAGCAGAAGTGCTGACTTGTAGAACTGCAGTGCCAAAGGTAGCACTATTCAAAGAGTGGATCCCCTCTGCTAACCTCAAGCCATGCCTAAGGTTAATTGCTGCTAGTACCTCATATTTTGGGGCTTTGCATCCTACTCCTGGGCTCTTCAGGTGTGTTGGTAACTTCCCCTTGATAGAAATATTTCAGGAGCGATTTTTCTTACTGGATTAAAAGTGCTAAAAGTATTTTATTGGTAAAAGAAAAGAACTAAAAGAAAAAAGTCCCCCTCTAAGGTGGAAGTAATCTTTCCATGCATGGCGTGATGGTTCAAGTGCTCAGAGCTTTCTTCTCTTCTAAGCCAGACTGTGTGGAGGAGGATGAAGCTTTGATCTTTAGCAGTGCCCTTTAAATGTGGTTACAGCCAGAAAAGTGAAAGAAAGAGCCCAAGTCAATATTCAGTGAAAACTCATTGTCTACACCTAGAAAGAACCTGTAGATGCTGGGATGACAGCGCTGACTACTGCCACCTCAGCAGCTCTTCTTCTCAGGATCTTTCTCCCAGAGCCAAACTCAGGGAACTGGGAGCTTCTAGTTGGATAAAGCTTGGATAAAGCAAAAACCCAGAACTTTTAGGTGCCTTTTCCAAGGAAAACTTTGAAAGGCTAGAAAAGATATGTAAAAACCCTGAATATGTAGGTGCCTTTTCCAAGGAAAACTTTCAGAGGATCCTTGGATGTCCTTGGGCTAGCTGTGCTGCTGGTGCAGTCAACACAACCAGGACTGTGTCAGGGACTGTGAACACCGAGATAAATGATGATGTTTTGCCTCATCTGGGCTGCTTCTCAGGCCCATTCTGTTCCTACATTGGCTCAAAAGTCCTGCTTAATTCATTAAATAGGGGAATAAAATCCAAGTGTGCCTCAGCCTGCTGCAGCACTCAGCCCTGGGTCTAGCCTGGCTTGTCTGAGTGAAGGAGAAACTGCAAAGCCACGAGCTGCTGTAGACAGGACTGGCCACATTTATGCCAGGAATGTGATTAAAACCTGGAAAAACTGAAGCCAGCCTATTCCCTGAGGCAATATAATGTAACATATACACCAGAATAATACACACAAGACCCCTGTCTCAGACTCAGTCTGGCCAGCTCAAGGACACAGCCCAGGAGGCAGCAGGGTGGGGGGAACCCTGGTGAGCCGTGGCCTGTCTGGTGAGGTTGTGTTAGCACCTTTGAAGTCTCCATGTGTTTGCCCAGTTGCCAGCTCTCGATTCCAGAGAGGAGGAATTTGCCTTTTGGTACTCAGTCTAGATCTCTTTCTTGGCCAGAGCTGAAGCCAAACACCTCCTGAGCAGACTAGTCCTTTGAAACTGAAGCTAACCAAGCAGAGCCCTGATAGTGAGCAGAGAGATGGTTGTACACATCCTCTCCTAGATCTGTAGTCTGAAACTCTGGCAGGGCCAGCAGAGCCCAGGCCTCTCCAAGAGAGTTAAACCAAGTCCCAGTTAGCCCTCACTGCTAGGACAAGTGGTCACCATACTCTGACCCACCAGCTGAAGGCTAGCCAGCTTGCTGCCCCTTTTTTGTTGTTCTAGAGCTGTAGATGTTCACACCACAACGAAGCTGGTTGTAGCAGGGCTTGGCAAGGTGCCACCCAACTTCCCTTGCATTCAGCCAGCACCACTGGTTTGCAATTTGCATGCACACCCCCCCCCGGGTGGTAAGCAGGTGTTACAAGCTGCTATCTCTGCCTGATCTGCTCTCTGCTTCTTCAGTTCCCCCAGAGTCTTCAGCCTGCAGCTCTTGTGGCTGTGACTAACTCAAGGGTTTAGCTCAGATGATCCCTGCTTGAGCAACTGCTTGGGCCTGCTGTGATGGCATCCATCACATTTGAATTTCTTTTCCTCTGTGTGTGTGTGCAGGGCAGTAGAGGTTTGCAGGCTGAACTCATTCAAGCAGCAAAATGCACAGCTCCCTGGTGCAACTGCTGCCTGCCTGTGGGATTAGCATGCTCCCAGTCAGACCAGTTGCTGCTGTAGGCAGCACCTAGCAGCCTCTTTGTCTTTCAAGGAAGATCTTTATCTGAGCAGCCAGGCTTCTCCATCAGATGTTTGGTTTATCAGAGATAAGTGTGCACTTGGCTGTGTGTGTAAAGATAACTGCACTTGGATGCAGCCCTAAGCATTGATCCTAGGTTAGGGCTGTTCTTTAGGGTGGATTCTTGGAGGTTTTTATTGATGGGTTAAGCCAGGAAGATCTCTACTTTCCAATTTTTTTTTTTTTTTCCATCAAAACCTTTCTTCAGGAGAAAAATGGCTGTAGATAGAAAAAGCATTTTCCCAGATATTGTTTCTCCCATGACAAGGCACTGGGACAGATTGCCTGAAGGAGCTGTGGAGGTTCCAAGCCCAGAAGTGTTCCAATCCAGGTTGGATGAGGCCTTCACCAACCTGGTCTAGTAGGAGGTGTCCTTAATCACTGGCAGGGTGGTTGGAACTGGATGATATTTAAGGTCCCTTCCAACCCAAACCATTCTTTGATTCTGTAAAGAAAAAAGTCCCAACTTTTTCTGTGTTTGCAGACTGGCAATGTCCAAACCCAAATATTTTCAGATGTAATATCATCAGTTTGCTGTGGCCATGGTTTTCTTGTCTCTGACCAGTGAGGTGCATAGCTGAGGCTGCTTTACAGAGTTGTAAGTCAGATATTGGGGGTTCTTCTACCACTTCCTGCCATAATCACAGAATCATCGAATCGTTTCAGTTGCAAAAGACCTGTAAGTCCTAAAAGTCCAACCATGAAGCCAACACTACCAAGTCTGGTGCTAAACTCCCTCTCAACCACAGAACCCCATAGGTTTTGTACTGAGAGGAAGCAGAGACTTGCAGAAGATGTGTGATTTAGGAAGCCCTGCTTGACATCCTGACTTCAGTGAATGGGGGAAGCAGCAAGTCACTACATCCTTACCTCTGATGGAAGGGCTTTTCCTCTTTGAAGAGCTGTCATCAGAACCCTTGTTCTTGTACCTTTCTATAGCCTGGAGATAGTCTCAGTTCCTTTAAGGAGTTTCTGACACAAGGCTGTGATCGTGCAGGATTGCATCACAAGAAGTTCTTCAGAGGGGCACCTTCCACTCCCTGACCTACTCTAATTCAAGCAGAAAAAGAGAAGGTTGTGTATCCATGAAGAAAGAGCTGGTGGAAAGATTGACCACAGTCTGAACTCCTTCCAACACTCAGCTTCTGGCCAGTGTGAGGTAGAAGATCTCATTTTTGTTGTTTCAAGGCTGTAGCCATCTCTTGTCCCAGCTGTTACTTCAGCAGGACATAGGCAGATGTTTGAGGGTTCCTCTGCATTCAGGCTTAGCCAGACCTGCTTGAATTGAGGGCTGCTCAGGTTTGGGTTTTGTTAGAGGATCTGAGATAGAAATGGCTGAGCCCTGACCTGGCTCTTTCTGAGTGGGTCCACTTCAAGCTGAGAAGGATTCTCAGTAGAGTCCAACTAGTGACATTTTTGGTGATGATATCACCAGCCTGGTAACATCTGATTCGTGCTCAGACTCTCCTGTAATCGGAGGATTCCAGCAGCTGCACTTCTCTTGAGCTTTCAGAATCTCTGTTTCCCTTCCTGGTTGTGGAAGAATTTGCAAAGCTAACCTCAGAAATGGCTGCAGGGGCAGGGAGGAGGGAGAGAGAATTTATTGTTTTTAACAGCTCATGATCTGGACTCTGTCCTGTGAATTCTGAGAGCTGGGGGGTTAGCAACACATCAGCTTCCAAAGCAAAGAGTGTCTGAATGTTCATCAGCAACCCCCTGCTGCACTCAGAGCAATATTTAGGGTCTGTGGAATGCTCCACAGAGTAGGTGAGTCTGCCTCTGCTTTTGTTTTTTGGAGGTCTGCTCCACTAAATCATATTGAAGTAATAGAAGCTTTCAGTTTGGGAGGCTCCTGGTGCACTTTCTACCTTGCCAGACATAATGGCAGCTGTGTTGTGTGTGGTTAACTCAGCTGCACAAGGAACACACAAACCTTGTCAGTTGCTGGAGCAGGTCCAGAGAAGGGCAATGAAACTGGTGAAGGGTCTGGAGAACAGGTCTGATGAGGAGCAGCTGAGGGAACTAAGGTTGTTGAGCCTGGAGAAAAGGAGGCTGGGAGAAGACCTTCTGGCTCTCTACTACTCTCTGGAAGGAGGCTGGAGTGAGGCGGGGGTTGTTTTTTTCTCTCAAGGGACAAGCACTAAGAGAGGAAATCACCTCAGGGTTGCATCAGAGGAGGTTTAAGTTGGACATGAGGAACAATTTATTTCCTGCAAGAGTGGTCAGGCCTTGGAAGAGGCTGCCCAGGGAGGTGGTGGACTGATTACCCCTGGAGGTGTTCAAAAACTGTGTAGCTATGGCACTGTGGGACATGGCTTAGCCTCCATGGTGGTGGTGTCTTGATGGGTGGGCTTGATGATCTCAGAGGTCTCCTCCAGCCTTATTGATTCTATGCACTTTGAATAAGGCAGAGCTGGGCCAAAGCTTTTGGGTGCCTGTCACAGGTTTCATTTAGAGACCTCAGGCACATCCACACAAGCAGATTGATAGTCCAAACCTTTTGTCAACATTTGGAGGTTTAGCAGGGGGAAAAAAAAAACAAACAACCAAACCAAAACCCAAAGGATGACAATTTCCTGTTTTTAAGCATTTCTAGAAATGCAGAGTTTGGTAACTCATCAGCCCTGCACTTCCCACAAAACAAACAAAAAGTGTAAAGTAATGCATTTTTCATCCCACCACTAACACCCATAACTCTGACCTGCACTGACTGCTTCTCCTTCACCAGTAACCTCAAAATATAAACAGCACACAAAACCTTCTGCAGGGAGATGTGGAGACCTTCAAGTGACACTCCAGAAATGTTACACACTCCACATCTCTCTGAGGGAGAGAGACCTGGGGCAGTTGAGCTGGGAGAAGAGCTAAAGGGCCCTCAGGAGGCAGGAGAATGAGGCCAGATTCTTCTCAGTGGTGCCAAGTGATAAGACAAGGGGCAATGGGCACAAACTGGAACTCAAGAGGTTCTACCTGAACAGGAGGAAAAACTTCTTTACTGTGAAGGTTCCAGAGCCCTGGAGCAGACTGCCCAGTGAAGTTGTGGAGCCTCCTTCTCTGGAGAGATTCCCAGCTGGACATTGTGGTCCTGGGCAACCTGCTGTGGTGACTCTGCTTTAGGAGTAGGGTTGGACTGGGTGATCTCCAGAGGTCCCTCCCAATTCCCACCATGCCTGCATTCTGTGACTGTGGGCAGGTAACTGTGTGAGACTGCAGATGAAGCTGGGCAATGAGGATGGCATAGCACCCAGCAGCCGCTTTGCTGTTTGCAGAAGTGAAGTGAAGCTTGACTCCAGCCCCACCCAGAGCAACCCGCTGGTTTTGCATACGGGTTGATGGACCCCAAAGAACCTGATTCAACCTGCAATCCACACAGATGGCAATTTCAGACAGCCCTGGGCAGCTGTGGGGCCTTTGCAGGTGCTCCCCAGCTCAAAGAGAGACTAAGAATGGAGTTGCTGGTTTAGTCATGACTCTGAACACTTGGGTTTTTTTCTCCTCAGGAGGCTCTGTCGGTGGTGAGCGACGACCAGTCCCTCTTTGACTCCACGTACGGCGCTGCCACTCACCTCCCCAAGGCAGATATGACAGCCTCAGGGAACCCTGACTATGGCCAACCACACAAAATCAACCCTTTGCCTCCTCAGCAGGAATGGATTAACCAACCTGTCCGGGTCAATGTCAAAAGGGAGTATGACCACATGAATGGCTCAAGGTAAGGCAAGACCCTGTCCGTGTCTGTTGTACCTTAAGTGAAAGCAAAGTGCTGATTGCCCATCTGTGCTCTTGTCCTGCACATCAACAAACTCCTCTCTTTGTGTAGGATCTGCCCCTGCTGAAGTTCCTTTGTCATTGTTTAATGGCCTGAGGCTCTTGTTCTCACAGATCTGCAGCAGGTGTCTCTACCAGGCTCCGCAAACATTGGGCCAGGAGGCTGCCAGGACAGAGTTCTTGCTGCAGACCCTGTGGTGAATGACACACCTCACCCCTTGGTTCTGCATCCCAAAAACGTGCCATGGTTCAAGAGGTTCCTGAAGATGGAGTTGGTCGTAAGGTCGTCTATGGCAGCCTATGAGGTGCCCTGGACTCTGCCTTGGTGAGGCTGCATCTGCAGTCCTGTGTCCAGTTCTGGGCTCCCCAGTTCAAGAAAGACAGGGAACTACTGGAAAGAGACCATCAAAGATGCTGAGGGGCCTGGAGCATCTCTGTGAGGAGGAAAGGCTGAGAGCCCTGGGGCTGTTTGGCCTGGAGAAGAGCAGCCCAAGAGGAAATCTTCTCAATGCTCAGCAAGAGCTAAAGGGTGGGAGGCAAGAGGCTGGGGTCAGACTCTTATGAGTGATGCCCAGGGACAGGACAAGGGGCAATGGGTGCAAACTGGAACCCAAGAGGTTCCATCTGAACAGGAGGAGAAATTTCTTTGGTGTGAGGGTGCTGGAACCCTGGAGCAGGTTGTGGAGTCTCCATCTCTGGAGAGATTCCAAACCCACATGGACATCGTGATCCTGAGCAACCTGCTGTGGGTGACCTGGTTTTAGGAGTGGGGTTGGATTGGATGATCTCCCACGGTCACTTCCAACTCCCACCACGCTGGGACCCTGTAACAAAGCAAAAGGCTTTTGTGTGAGTATTTGTGACCAGTGGTGCACAGGAGAGTTCAGGAGCAGATATGAGCAGTGGGACCATCAAAGGAACATTGCTTATTTTACACCTCCTATGTCTGTTAGCCAAGGAGGTAAGAAACCTGCCCCTAGAAACAATTCACCTTCCTGGATGAAATCTTCTAGAGTAGTCACAAACACCTCTAGCATTTGTATGACGTTAATACAGAGCAGTTAAGCAATGAAGGAGTCCTTTCCTTCAGGGTTAGTTCAGAGCTTCTCTACCAGCCTGTTTTCCTGGTTTCTGAGAAGCCAGCAAAGTGCAGAGCATGAAACAGAAAGCAGCCTCACACTTTCAGGCCTCTCTAGTGAGCTGCTGGTGTTAAAGGCTTCAAACAGCAGCATGTTTTTTTTTTTCCTTGTAAGTGTACAGTAGATGCTGATTTCACTCTAAGATAAAGGGCTCTGCGTCAGTTGGTCTTTGATGGGAATCATTTGTAGGCTGGGTTTGATCTTGCCTTGGTTGTACCTTAGTATCATTTCTGGATTTCATGGGAACTATGTGGATTTTTGCAGCAGTGTTTCCAGTCTCAGGACTGAGGGTGAAACATGGGAAAATCAGTTATTTCCTGAAAAAGGGCATTTCTGGGTAACAGAAGCAAAAGGATAGATCTTGAAAGTGCCAGCAAGTTGGGGTTTTGGTAGTCAGGAGGTCTACCTTTAGCACCCAGGGTTCAAGAGTGTGATGAAGAGTGGGGTTTGGACATGGTGCTGTGCAGATCTGACCACTCCAGTGATTAGAACCAAGGTGGCAGAACCAACCTCACCCATGGCACAGGCAGCAGGGCTGTGAGGCCTTGTGAGGAATCATCAGGGGCTCACATCCATCATCAGACCAACACACACTTTCCTCTCATCATACTATTTGTCTCATTCAAACGAATTTTGGAGGGCTGAGGGAACAAGTGGTCCTGTCACATCTGCTGAGCTACCACAGGCAGCAGAAATTTGTGCTTTTCAGGTCCTTCAAGCACATGATCTGTGTAGATTCTGCAGGTGTGGGTACTTGTACCTCCAGAAGTCAATGTAATGTTGTCGTTGTATGTGTTGCATGTACTTGGGAATGAAAAGGATGGATGGGGTTGTCCTTCTGTCTTTGTGTTCCAGTTTCCTCATTTGCTCAGAAAAAAAGGGGGAAATAACACTGCTCTGACAAACTGATTTGATAACTGTGAGGGCTCAGATCCCCATGGAGAAAGGCCCTCCAGAAGTGTATTTGTTCTGGCCAGAAAGGAAATCCTCCTTTTTGGGCTCGCTGAAGATGACGAGGTTCTTAGGCAGAAACAGAGTGTCCCTCTAAAAGAGGGGTAATGACTTCCCAACCTGTTAGGAAGAAAGAAAATTCTGTTTTGAGATGGCTTCCAGCCTTGCCTTTGATACCTTGTTAATACAAGACCTCCAATCCACCCAAGAACTGACAGCATTCACCTGACTTACCCATCTTCTCCTCTTCATGGCTAAAAATTTGCCCTTTCCCCACATGTCCATCACAGCTCATTGTTAGATGTTGGGCCACTCCACTTCCCTGTTCCTCTGCCCATCAGCTGCCTCGCAAAACTGACACCTGATCTGAGCAGCAAACCAATACAAATTCAGTGTGGATTGAATAACAAACCCTCTTCCCCCTCCCTGCCTCCCTCCCTGCCTCCCTCCCTGCCTCTCCTTCTCTCCCTTGTTTTTCAAGCACACTCCTGCCGTAGTCCAGCTGCCTTTATTCAGGGAACAGCTTTCATACTCTGCTTCACCTGGGCTTGAAGTGCTGGCTGCTTGGTGGGAAGGTGGCTTATGTACTCTAGGGAGTGATAAAGCTGAAGGAAAGTGACAGTGAAGGGAGCTGGGTGACAGCAAGAGACAGTGTCCAGCTTTTCTTCTCCTTTTAGCAGCTGTGTGGTTGACACAAGCTGTGCAGGGAAGTGATGGAGTCACCACCCTTGGAGGTGTTTAAAACATGTGTAAATGTGGCACTTTGGAACATGGTTTAGTGAGCATGGTAGTGTTGGATTGATGAGTTGACTTGATGATCTTAGAGGTCTTTTCCAACCTTAATGGTTCTATGACTCCATGATTCTATGACTCCATGATTCTATGAGTTGGTTTGGCCCTCAGCAGCGTTGGAGAAGGGGTCTTGCAGAATCTCTCCAAAGCTGTTTTGCAAAGCCCTCCAAGTTGGTGAAACACCTGAGCAGGTTGCTGGGGAGGTGGTGAAAGACCCTTCCCTGGAGACATGGCTTGATGGGCCTCTGAGCAACCTGATCTAGGTGGGGATGTCCTTGCTTACTGCCAGGGGCTTCGACTAAACGACCTCTAAAGGTCCCTTCCAACCTAATCCATTCAAAGGTTTTATGATCCTATGATTATCAGAGCTGGCCACAGTACATGGCCTCAAAATCTCTCCTTGTCTTCACAGCTGCTTGTTCAGAGCCATCCCCAGTGCTACTCATTTTTTGGACCAAACACAAGGGAGTTAAAATCCAACAAACAAAAATCAAAGCCTTCTGTGTTTCTTACACCCCCTTAGGCTTTGGCAAAGGGAAATGATCTTATTTGTGGTCTTGTATTTGGAGCACTGTCCTTCTGCACACAAAAAACCATCAAAGCCCAACTCTTCCATGGGTGTTCTGGAAGATGCTCTGTGCACCTTTAATCTCATTTTACATCCATTCAGGGACTGGATGGCTAAAATAATGAAGTCAGTGCCTTGCAGTTGCTTTGGGAACGTTCTCTTCCCACAGAATACTGAAATAATCTAAGGCTCAGGGAACTCAGAACATTTAAATGCCACAATAATACTCTCAAAACAAAACAAAGGGACTATCTATGATGCCTAGAAGAATAAAAATCCCCTTTTAGAAGCATGTGAGCCCTCTAGTGGGATTTGCTGCCGTGGTCTAGTCCCAGCTACTATTTGCTTTTACCTGTATGTGATAAACACAATTCTCCTAGAGCCTGCTGAGCTTCTCTGCTTTCCTCATGCAGTTGGAGCTTTGTAACCTGTGTGTCTTTTCCCAGCCTTTTTACACCTCTCTTAGTCTTCTACACTCCTTTCCAGTGTGAGCCTCCTCCTGAGGCACTGCTGAGAGTAGGGTTCAAGTCCACTTAGGTGCAAGTGTGGAGGAGCAATGATTCTCCCCTGATATCTCTGTTCACTCCCTGTTCACTCACTCACACTCTGTTCTTAGACCCTTCACTGAGCAAAAAGAAATATTAATTATATCTCATTTCAAGTGCAAAGATTAAAACCAAGATGACTCAATGGGGATTTAGACCAAAAAGGGGCAAACAGAGACAGGGAAGAAAGGAGGAATATATAATGGCAGGAAGATAGGGATAGGAGGGAGAAAATATCCCACTGAGCACAGCTAAGTCAGGCTCAGAAAGCACTGAAATCCCTCATTTTGCTCTTTCCAATGACAGCCAAAGGTGATTCCTAGACAGAGGGCCTGGGACAGTAATTGCTTTATTTCCAGGTACCTGGAACACAGGCTGGAGCTGTACAGAGAGCTTATTAGTCAATGCCAGGCTAGCTGCTTGTCCATTTTGGCCAGTCTAGCATAAACCAAGCTCTTGGCATCCCCAGAGACTGCTGCTGGAGCTGCTGGAACGAAGAATCTTTGGACAGGCAGTGGGAATGAGTACAGCTTCATATTCCTTGGCTTCTGTCACTGCCACAGTGAGGAGATCTTCTGAAAGCAGCCTGTATCCAGTACCTTGCTAGATCCACAACCTTTTCTGCCCAGAACCTGAGTGAGTCCAGCAGTCTGAAAGGCTGAAGGCTCTGTGAAAAGCCAAGCTGGAACCTCTCTGCTGTGAGGACAAGCTGGGAGAGTAGGGGATGTTCAGCCTGGAGAAGAAAAGGCTCTGGGGAGACCTTCTGGTGGCCTTTCAGGACTTAGAGAAAGCTGGGGACAGACTTTTTATCAGAGCTGGTTGTGGAATGACAAGAGGTAATGGTTTGGAACTAAAAGAGGCAGATTTAAACTAAATCCAAAGAAGAAATTTTTGACACAGATGGTGGTGAGACCCAGGCCCAGGTTGCCTAAAGCAGTGGAAGTTGTCCCATCCCTGGGACCATTGCAGGTCAGGTTGTGTGGGGCTCTGAGCAACCTGCTCTAGCTACAGACATCCCTGCTGACTGCAGGAGGTTTGGACTAGATGATCTTCAAAGGTTCCTCAACCCAAACCATTCCCTGGTCCCATTCTGTGACTTAATGATCTCTCCACTTGCTGCCACTGAAGATTTCAGAGCATTTTTCTGAAGCACAGCTCAATCTCCTGCCCAGTTAAGTTCTGGTAACTCTCATCCCAGTGAGGTCTGTGCTCCTGCTATCCGATTTCCACTGGGGTTAGCTCTGGATCCAACCACCCTGAAAACTTCCTCAGAGGGAGGGAAGGCATCTGTACAGCCACATGGACACAACCATCAGGTACATGGAGCATGTTTGATGTCCTCTAGCATTAACAGAGTGGCTTCTGATCCCACAGTGGTAAGTCAGTGGTTGGTGAGGGCACACTCAGGGGTGTCTCTGATACTTGGTTGTCTGGTTTTGGCTTCTGGGACAAACAGAGCAAGGCAGAGGACAGGCAGGGAACCTAACTGCCAAGCCAAGAGTCTGCAAAGTGAAAAATCATCACAAAACCACTGAGGAGATATCTTGGTGCTGGAGCTATTTTGGTAGCTGGCTGTATCGGTCATGTGAATGTGCACAGTGTTTAGCAGAGAGAGCAGAGACAGCCAAGGGCTCTGTGGTCTCCTCATGGGTGTCATTTCATGCCAGTAGAAAGCATGTATGCTCCTGGGCAGATAAGGGGGTTAGGAGCCATCTTTATCTGAGAGTCTGGATATAGCTTCTAGTTCCACATGAGCAGTACACAAGGAACTGGTTTGTCACATACTGGGGGGTGAGAAGCCTATAAAAAAAGGTTTATATGAAAGATGGGGACAGTCTTTTTAGCAAGGTCTGTTGTGACAGGACGAGGAGTGATGGTTTGAAACTGGCAGAGGCAGTTTTAGACTGGATAGAAGGAAGAAACATATGCAATGATGTTGATGAGACCCTGGCCAAGATTGCCCAGAGAGGTGGGAGATGCTTCACTCCATTCCAGGTCAGGTTTTCTGAGGCTCTGAGCAATGTGAAGCTGTCCCTGTTCATGGAGGGTAGGTAGGACTAGATGAGCTTTAAAGGTCATTCCAACCCAATCCATGACTCTATAATCACAGAGTTTATCTCAACTCTGTTTGTTTTTTTGTTTACCAGGGAATCTCAATGGCAGGGCAGAGAGGTGACAGTGAGCCCCTTAGGAGGCAGGAAGTTGTGCCAACACTGCTAGCCCCTGGGACATGCTGAGTGCAGGGAATGCCAAGCAAATTTGACTGTTGTGCTTGGAGGAGGGAGAACTTCACCCCAAAGATGGAAATCCCTCCGTGGGGATGGTGCAGCTGTCCTCACCACTTAAAGTCAGCACCTGGTGTCTGAGTGAGGAGGTCAGCCACTTCCCAGGGCCAGTGAGCACTCAGCTGAGCAGCCTGGACACCTTGAAGCAAGGATGCTCTTGCCATTTCACCAAGTCTTCTCAGGACAGCCTGTCCCTCAGGAGAGAATAAGATCCTTTGTGCTTGCCTCAGGGCTTTTTCTCTGGCAGAACAGGCAGTGTTTAACACCTGACACAGAGGCTTTCACCAGAGAGCTAGGAATGATCCCTGTGAAAACTCTGCTGTCCCAGCTCAGGCTCTGCCCTGCCTGCCACGGGGACATGAAACCTTCAGCAGTTTGCCTCTCTGAGGGCGGATTTTGGTTCCCTGCCTGGAAAAACAGTAGGCAAAATAGTAAAACCTTAAATTCGAACATGTGTAACTTATACATCTTATTTCCATTTTCAAGCAACGTTCCCTCAGCAAGACATGAGGAAAAAATTACCATCTGCCTTCCAATATCTCGGTGGAGCATTTATCTCCCAGCCATGATAACTGAACTTCAGTAATTTCTCCCTCCCCCTCCACCGTTCGGATTAAGAAACAAATTTGTTTAGTGTCCAAACTGGGAAGGCTTGCCAGCTGAACACAGAGGGTGGGATTTGGTGGTGCACTGTCATAGCTCTCACCCTTCAGCAAATGGTTTCCTCCCAGGCTGTGTTGCTTCTGGCAGGGAAGAAGGATGGTTGTGTGATTAAAGCCTTGGACTAGACTGCACTGGATTCGAGCTCTGAGCTGGCTGTGCTTGGAGGCTGCACTGCTGCACCCTTGTAAGTTCACTGCAAGTAGCCAAAGAGGTCACCATGAGCCAGCAATGTGTCCTCGTGGCCAAGAAGGCCAATGGTCTCCTAAGGGGCACAAAGAGTGTGACCAGCAGGTCAAGGGAGGTTGTCCTCCTTCACTGCTCTGTCCTAATGTGCCACACCTGGAAAACTCTGCCCAGTTCTGGGCTCCCCAGTTCAAGACAGACAGGGAACTAGTGGGGAGAATCCAACAAAGATGCTGAGGGGCCTGGAGCATCTCTGTGAGAAGGAAAGGCTGAGAGCTAGGACTGTTGAGCCTGGAGAAGAGCAGGCTCAAAGGAGATCTTCTCAATGCTCAGCAAGAGCTGGAGTGCTGAGAGGCAAGGGGATGGGGACAGACACTTCTCAGTGGTGCAAAAGGACAAGGGGCAATGGGCACAAACTGGAACCAAGGAGGTTCCATCTGAACAGGAGGAGAAACTTTGCTGTGAGGGTGCTGGAGCCCTGGAGCAGGCTGCCCAGTGAGGTTGTGGCATATTCTTCTCTGGGGAGATTCCAAACACACTTGGAGACCGTGATCCTGGACAACCTGCTGTGGGTGACCTGGTTTTAGGAGTGGGGTTGGACTGCATCATCTTCAGAGGTCACTTCCAACCCCCACCATGCTGGGATCCTGGGATGATGTAAAGGTGAGGGCAATAAGGATGCCCTTCCCTGGTGTGTTCTTGAAGGCTGTGCTGTGCCATGTGCCTGTGGCAGGCTGTGGATTGATATTTTAAGTGATCTCCAGAGCAAAAAGCTTGAGTTGCTACAGCAGCTGGAGAAAAACAAAACCTGTGCTTGCTATCTGTGGTTTGGAGGCTCATAATTCTCCCAGAGCAGGACAGAGAAAGTCTACTGCTTGCCAAGGGTTTGTGTGTAGTCCAGGTCTCAGCACAGTGCCACCTGAGTTGCTAAATGTTCCCTCCTCATCACTCCATCAACTCAGAAGCAAAACTGGAGCCAGAGCATTTTTTCACACAGTTTCTGTGGTCTGAAGTTCTTGACTCATGCCTAAGGCACTTAAGATTTCTAGATTTCATATCCAAGAAGCAAACAAGCCTGGGACTGCTAAGAAGAAGAGAAAATCAGTTATATTTAGAGCACAAGAATTGTGAGTAGCATCTGAGGGAGCTGGATTTGTTGAGCCTGGAGAAAAGGAGGCTGAGGGGAGACCTCATTGCTTTCTACACCTCCCTGAAAGGAGGCTGGAGTGAGATGGGGGTTGGTCTCTTCTCCCTAGCAGTGTTTGATGGGATGAGAGGAAATGGCCTCAAGTTTCCAGGGCAGCTTTAGATTGGACATGAGGAACAGTTTCTTCCCTAAAAGGGTTGGCAAAGCCTGGAACAGCCTGCCCAGAGCAGTGGTGGAGTCCCCATCCCTTCTGGGGTTTCTAAGCCATGTAGATGTTGTGCTGAGGGTTTAATGATGACCTGCAAGTGCTGGGTTAACTTTGAAGGTCGCTCTTGTTGGCACCTCCAGTTCTCTTTCCTCCAACTGGTTTCATTACCAGACATCCATTCCATGAGACTCGTGGTTCACAGACCGCATTGTGACGTATGAGGATGCTTAGGGGACTTGAGCATCTCCCCAGACTGAGAGTCCTGGGGCTGTTTAGTCTGGGGAGCAGAAGACTGAGAGGGGATCTGATCAATGTGTATAAATATCTGAGGGGTGGGTGTCAAGTGGAGGGGGCCAGGCTATTTTTGGTGGTTCACAGTGATAAGACAAGGAACAATGGTGTCCAAACTTGAACATAGAAGATTTCAGCTCAACATGAGGAGAAACTTCTTTACAGAGGGTGAGGGTGACAGAGCCCTGGAACAGGCTCCCCAGGGGAGTTGTGGAGTCTCCTTCTTTGGAGAGTTTCAAAACCTACCTGGATGCATTCCTATGCAGACTACCCTTAGTGATCCTGCTCTAGCAGGGGGTTGTACCTGACGACTTCTGATACACTGTGAGACTGTGGTACTGTGATTCATGTGACAGGCCAGGAACGGCCTATGAAGAAACGCCCCTTAACTTTCAACCATTGGGACCCTCTCCCTTTCTGCAAGCCAAACCTCCCTCGTGCTGCAGCAGGGCTGAAAGGTTCCTGACAATGAGAAGTTCACCTCTTTCCTTTCCTGTTTTCAGGGAGTCCCCTGTAGACTGTAGCGTGAACAAATGCAGCAAACTTGTCGGAGCAGGGACAGAGTCCAACCCCATGAGCTACAGCACCTACATGGATGAGAAGAATGGACCTCCTCCCAACATGACCACCAATGAGAGGAGAGTCATTGTCCCAGCAGGTACCATCACCACTAAACTTGCTCTCTCGTCTTTCCTTCCTCTGTCTTCAATGTCCAAGCTGAGCAGATGAGGCTTTCTTTAGCCACTCGGAGCCATAAACTACAACAAGAGTAGGAAAATATCAAAGTTTTGGGCTAGTGGGGATTTCCTGTGCCCCAAGAGTAAGAAATAGATAGTTAGTGCTGCTTCTGCTTTATTTTGGCTGCTTTTTTTTTTTTTTTTTTTTTTTTCCCAG
>VXBD01005963.1:48333-79699 GCA_013399975.1 Indicator maculatus
TTTTTTTTTTTTTTTTTTTTTTCTGTGGAATGGAGCCTTGTGTTGTTGTGTTGAACCAAATCCATCCCCTGGCATGTGTCAGAGGAGACTCTGCAGTGCTTCCTGGGACACGTGTGCTATGATCAAAGAGCCACAGTTCACAGGCAAGAATAAGCATGAAGTGGACCCAAATTATAACTCTCTTGATGCTCTGCAGGGTCCAGATGCACTTTTATGTCATATTGATTCAAAATGAGCTATTTTGTTTTCATTTCTTTCTTAGAAGTAGAAAACCAGAAAGTGTCTATTTCACAGCAGCTATGTTACATGAGCCTTCCAAAAAGCACTCCACAGAGACATTCCTGCCCAGTTCTGCTTCTCTGGGATATCCACGTCTGCAGGCTGAAGTTGGCAGGAGGCTTTGGGATAGTCAAGGATGAGAGCAGTGGAGGCAGGCAGCTTGGAATGAGAAGGAATCTTTTCCCTGCCAGCCTAGGAACCCAGGATGGTGTTTATAAACTCAATGGAGACAATACGAGCCAAGTCCTGGTCCATTTTACACCCCCAAATCCCCACTGATTTCAAGGGGTACAGCTTTTAACCTCAGGGCTGTGAGGGATTCACCAAGGGTTGTAGCTGATTCAAGCAGATGAGCTGTTGGCAGGAAGAATTGAACTTGTGGAATTTAGCTCTGTGTTCTGCTCGTGACTTGACCATGAACAGATGACAGCTCCCAAACATTTGTTTGCCATTTGGGATGAAAAGGAAGGGCTTGAACTGAACATAGTGAGGGGAGGGCAATAAAAGTTGGACAGCAGATCTCAAAGTACTGCTTGTTGTTAGGATCTGCTTGGAGGGCAGGCTGGTGACAGCATCAGATATGTTTGCAGCATCAACACACAGGCCTAGAAAGGTGTAGCTGGTACCAACTGTCAATATTTTAGTAAAGATAGTCGAGGGAACATTTATCCTGCTCTTCACCATGGTCTTCATGCATACTTGAAGACCAAGGTTAGGCTTCCAGTACCTGAAAGAGGCCTAGAAGAAAGCTGGGAAGGGACTTTTGACAAGGGCTTGGAGTGATTGGATGAGAGGGAATTCATTGAAGCTTGAGGAGGGCAGATTTAGACTGGAGATTAGGAAGAAATTCTTTACACTGAGGGTGGTGAGACACTGGAACAGGTTGCCCAGAAAGGTTGTGGATGCCTCCTCCCTGGAGGTGTTAAAGGCCAGCTTGAACAACCTGGGCTGGTGGGAGGTGTCCCTGCTCATGGCAGGGGGTTGGAACTGGCTGATCTTTGAGGTCCCTTCCAACTCAAACCATTCTAAAGCTTAGTGTTGTTGCTGAAACAGAGGAAATGAGTTTTGATGCCTTCAGTGGAAGAGAAGGTTTTAAATCTTCTCTTTGAAAGAAAATGGAGTAAAAAAAAATACTACTTTCCCCTCCCCATGAGCATCCACAAGTCAAACCCCTGAGATACTTGTGAAATAACAGTGGCTTTGGAAGACAATAATGAACATCATCCCAGATCTCTGCATCTGAAGCCAAACTCATCCAAGAAAGGCATTTGGAAATCTTAATGTAATCCAGAGTAAAGATTTATAGCACTTTAGGGTGAAGATAGGCGAGAATAATGTCACATTAGGCTTGCAAATGTCAGCATAATGAACTCAAAGCCATGTGTCAAGAAGGGCCCTTTTTCAGAGGCCATTCAATGTCTTTCACGGTGATAAATCTGCCCAAGGAAGAGCTGAAATTCAAAAGTGTTTGTTTAAAGGAAGACCACAAACTCACTCAGCCCTCAAAATGTTGTGCTTTTATTTTTTTCCCCCCCAAAGCTCAAGACAAACAACTCTTTCAATTAAAACCCCCCAAGGATCCTCCCTTGAATACTTCCATTGTAACACTCACAGTCCTTTGCCAGTGCTTAGAAAGCAGAAATTAAATTGGCTAGTGCCAAAATTGAACAGGAATCCATCTTTCTATCCCAAAACAGACTTGCAAAGGCATGGAATTGTAAGACCCATATTTAAGATTCAACTTTAAGCAGTTTAAGTGGAAATTCAGTGAGGGAACACCACAGCTGCAATTTCCACGTCCCTTGGCCTTGCTTCTCCATTTCACGCTGTTATTCTGGAGCTCAGGAATGCACCAGGTACAGCCACTACCTGACCTTTTGTCTCCAGGGATCCCTGCAGCCCCAGCACACCCAGTCCTGAGCCCACACATTATTTGATCCACCATAAAATGTATGGCAGAGGCATTTCTTGTCCCTCCCCAACGCACAACCTCCCAGCTGTGCGCCGGCTGCATGTTTCAGGTCCATTTTCCCAGCTGCCACAGGACCTGAAGTGTTTGAGGCTGAGTTTAGGAGGAATGTCCCAGCTCTGATGGACAGGTTAAACACCTCCAGAGTTTAGGCTTGACTTTGCTGCAACAGAACATGAATTCGCAGCTTCTGTTTCCTGCTGGGATGCATGAGGTTGAGCTTAGAGGAATGCCCCAGCCCTTATGGACAGATCAAACATCTTCAGAGTTAAGGCTTGACTTTGCTGCAACAGAACATGAATTCGCAGCTTCTGTTTCCTGCTGGGATGCATGGGGAGAAGCTGCACAGGAAACATCTGAAGGCACAGATATGCTCTGAAAATGACTCTGTAGGAGGGGTATCGTGGCACAAATTCTTGCTGGGCCCGTCTGGTCTAACGCTCTTTTGGAAGCTCAAAGGAAGGTTTCTTTTTTTAACTCCTGATGCAGCAAACCATCAGCATGGGGGCTGAAGCTCCAGCAGGGTTCAATCTCTCTCTTACGTCACCACCAGTAATAAAGATTCCACAGCTGGAGCTTTGCTGGCAGTTGATAGTGATGCATGAGACAGTACAAAATCCACACTGCCCTCCAAGAGCTGTGCTGGTTTCACAGGGCTAGCCGAGGTAGAACGGTGCTCCTGTCACAGATGTGACTCAGAGATCCATGGCAAGCTGCTCTGGTTAAGCAATAAGAGATTTTCCCTTCATTTATTTATTTATTTTATTCAGAGTCCCTTTGCTGACCCTAAATACTCCAAGTTTCAAATGCCATCTGTGGGGACTTTGTAATGTGCTTGTGAAGGATGGTGTGACTTCTCCAGAGCTGATGTAATTCTGCAGCGCTGCAGGCACGAAGCTGTGACAGGCATCCCCTTTTTCAGTCTGGAGTATTGTGTCCAGAGAACTGCTGGAGAGAGTCCAGCAAAGATGCTGAGGGGCCTGGATCATCTCTGTGAGGAGGAAAGGCTGAGAGCCCTGGGGCTGTTTAGCCTGAAGAAGAGCAGCCTGAGAGGGGATCTGATCAATGCTCAGCAAGAGCTAAAGGGTGGGAGGCAAGAGGATGGGGCCAGACTCCTTTCAGCGGTGTCCAGTGACAGGGCAAGGGGCACCAAGCACAGACTGGCACCCAGGAAATTCCATCTAAACAGAAGGAGAAGCTGCTTTGGTGTGAGGGTACTGAAGCCCTGAAGCAGGATGCCCAGAGAGGTTGTGGAGTCTCCTTCTTTGGAGAGATTCCAAACTCACCTGGAAATTATGATCCTGGGCAAGCTGCTCTAGGTGACCCTGCTTTAGGAGTGGGATCGGACTGGATGATCCCCAGAAGTCCCTTCCAATCCCCATCATGCTGTATGGTTCAAAGGGATGAGTTTGCTTTTGGAGGCTTTCTGCCAGAAGGAGAAAAACCATGATCAAATATCACTAATATTTTTCCCAAGCTCAGGTATAAGATTCAGGCAGGTGGGAGAAAGTCAAGAGAAGTCACCCTGCCAGCGGGTCAGTGTGATCAGTCTGAGTCCTGTTATAGGCCAGCACTTGTCCACCCTGGCAAATTGCATTGGAACCAGTAGATTCAATCCATTTGCTGTGGGAAGAATGGTTAAGGCTTTGATGGCACTGCAGTGAGTGCCAGAGGCTTGAGGGTTCCATGTGCTGTTACCATCCTTTGTGTTCTCCCTGCCAGATCCCACGCTGTGGACCCAGGACCACGTGCGCCAGTGGCTGGAATGGGCTATAAAGGAGTATGGATTGATGGAGATTGACACCACCATCTTCCAGAACATGGATGGCAAGGAGCTCTGCAAGATGAACAAGGATGACTTCCTCAGAACCACCTCCCTCTACAACACAGAAGTCCTCTTGTCTCACCTCAGTTACCTCAGGGAAAGTAAGTGCTGCCCTGACTCCTCCCAGCCCCTGACATGCTGACAGACTGAGCTTCTCAAGGCCTTCTGGCAGGGTAAATAGCAGCAAGGGTGAAGGAAAAAGAACAGAGAAAGACAAGCAGAGAGAGCAAACAAGGAAGGGAAGGACAAAAAGCTGGAGGGCTGGAGCACCTCTCTTATGAAGACAGACTGAAAGAGTTGGGGCTGTTCAGTCTGGAGAAGAGAAGGCTTTGAGGAGACCTTCTTGTGGCCTTCCAGTATCTGAAGGGGGCTCCAAGAAAACTGGGGAGGGACTTTTTAGGATGTCAGGTAGTGATAGGACCAGGGGGAATGGAGCAAAACTAGAAGTGGGTAGGTTCAGATTGGATGTTAGGAAGTTTTACACCATGAGGGTGGTGTAAAACTGGCACAGGTTGCCCAGGGAGGTGAAGCCTCATCCTTGGAGATTTTTAGGGCCAGGCTGGATGTGGCTCTGAGCAACCTGTGTGAAGTGTCCCTGCCCATGGCAGGGAGGTTGGAACTAGATGATCCTTGAGGTCCCTTCCAACCCTAACAATTCTATGATTCTATTCTATGATTCTATGAAAAGTGGGTTGAAAGTTAATTTTAAATTAGATGGAGTTAGTGGTGCTATCAGGGAGGTGAAGAACTCAGCAGGACTCTTGAGAAGATTAGATAGTCTTACAGATAATAAAAACATCTGTGGCTACATGATAAAAAGGCATAAATTTGCTGGGGTGATTAAACCAAACATTAACTGATGGGTCACAGGCAAATTATTCCATAACTTTGAAGTTAGAGGGCTGTGTGCTTTCCATCAGGGCTTCTGGTAAAGGCTGGAGATTTTCTATGGAGGCCCAGAGAGAGTTAAAAAGACAGGAATGATTCCCCAAATGTAGGTGTGCAGAAGCAGACATCATGTAAAGTTCTGCTGGACCTTTTCATTGCTGCTATGCCCCCACTAGAGTATCTGGTGGATCCAATCCTCCTCTTTGCTGCCTTAAGTTCCTAAGAAAGAAGCTGTTGAGCCCTTTTCTGAGCTCTTGGTGCTGGGAGGCTTAGATTCAAACTTTTCTAAAATGTTCTCTTCAACCATTAGCATGTCCATAGCTTCCAGACACTTCCTTGTCATCTATGAAATAGAGGTAAAAGCATTTTCTTCCTTCACAAAGATGTGCTAAGTGCAATTACATTATGGTGAGGCCAGAGAATGTCTGGCCACGTGGTCCAATATATTTTTTTAAGTGAGACAGCTTTGATGGGAGTATAATTATTTGAGGACTGAAAAATGATGGTTGGACTTGATGATTTTAGAGGTATTTTCCCACCTTAACAGTTGTATTCTCTCAATTCAGGAGAAAATGCCATAAAGCAAGGTGGGAGGGCAAGGAGAGAAAGGAAAAAAAAATCTTCTATTCTCCCCTGGGAAGTCAAATTGTGATGTAAAGGCAGCTGAAGGTGTCTCCATCTGGCCAGTGCAAAAGAAAAGCAGCACTACAGGATTCATTGAGGGTGTTTCTTCAGAGCTGCTCAGCACTGGTCTCTCCCTGCCTCTGCTACAAGCAGTGGGAGGTTCACAGATTACAGTGGGACAAGAGTTAGCTCCCAGCTCTCAGTGCCTCTGTAAGCCCCACCTTTATTTTTACAGCGAGGTCAAGCCAAGGAAATGATTCACAACCTAGAAGCAAATGGTTGAACAGTTTTTGTCCCTCGTGGGGACAACTTCCCAGCCAAAAGAAGCTGCAGATTTCACCCTGTTTCATCAGCAAGTTGCTGCTGGTTCACAGAACACCTCAAAGCTGTTGCAGACACCAAGGAGCTTTCTAGTGTGGGTTTCCCTGTAGAACTGCACACTTGGATGGGAAATTGTAAGACAGTTGGTGAAGCTGATGCTGCCTTGGCCAAACCTGCTGACTTTGGCAGGGCAAATCAGACTCTTTGTAACCGGAAACGTTTCTCCATTCCCACAAGATAAATCCTCAAGTGAGACACTTGAACTGTCTTATTGATAAGATTTGAGAATTGACAGAAGCAGATGAAGGAGTTGTATGGCTTTGGAATCAAAGGCCCAGGCTGAATTTGAATGGGTTGGCAGAAGAGTTGAATTCTTCTGTTGTTTTAGCTCCAGACAGCATCTCTGGCTCAGCCCAAGAGTTAGGTATCATAGAACCAGAGAATCACAGAATTGTTTTGGTTGGAAATGACCTTTAAGATCATCAAGTCCATCCATTATCTAACTCTATCAAAGTCTGCTGCTGAACTGTGTCCCTCAGCACCACATCCCTGTGTCTTTTAAACACTTCCAGGGATGGGAGTTCAACCACCTCCCTGGGCAGCCTGTTCCAGTCTTTGAGAACCCTTTCAGTGATGCAGTTTCCTCTAATGACCAACCTAAACCTTCCCTGATGCACCTTGAGGTCATTTCCTCTCATCCTATCACTTGTTCCTTGGGAGAAGAGATCAACTTCTGCTGGCTCCAACCTACTTTCAGGGAGTTGTAGAGAGCCAGAAGGTCTCCCTCAGCCTCCTTTTCTCCAGGCTGACCAACCCCAGTTCCCTCAGCTGCTCCTCCCCAGCCCTGTTCTCCAGACCCTTCACCAGCTTTTTTGCCCTACTCCCTGTTCTCCAGACCCTTCTCCAGCTTTTTTGCCCTTCTCTGGACCTGCTTCAGCCTCCAGTATTTGAGGCATGACCTCACCAGTGCCAAGTGCAGGGGGATGATCTGTGCCCTAGTCCTGCTGGCCACACTTGCTGATGCAAACCAGGATGCTGGTGACCTTCTGGGCCACCTGGGCACATGCTGGCTCATCTTCAGCTGGCTGTGGACCAGCACCTCAAGGTCCTTTTTTTTTTTTTGCTGGGGTATCCCATGACTTGAAGTGACCAAGGAAAGTACCAGCAGTTGTATCCTTGCTGATATCCACAGGGAGCGATCTTGGGCAGCCCGCTGTGGCTGAGCCTGCTTCAGCAGGGGGGCTGGAATGAATGCTCCCCAGAGGTCCCTTCCAACCCTTACCATTCCGTGGAAACCCCAAGGACTTTGCTGGATTCAGACAAATCAGTCATTCCCATTTTACATGGATACATGCAGAAGGAGGATTCAGTGCCAGCCCATCCCCAGCTCGTGGGGCTGTTCTGGGACGTCATGCAAGCTCTGTCCTTATTAAAACAAGCTCCTGTCTGCGTGGAGGCTGGGCAGGCTCTGAGGAGCATTCCTTCCCCTGCAGCTGCTCCTTGCACTGCCTAATGACAGTCTGGTTTCTGGATTGCTGGTTAACTCCCTCATGGAGTAACGCCTTCCAAAGGAGCTGATTGTTTTTCCAGACTGATTTCCAGCGGATGTTTAGGGCTGAGCCCCTGAGCTCAGTGCCACGGGGAGATGGGCTTTTATTCAGCAAGTTTCCCCTCTTGTGAGGTTGGTTGTTTCAGAGGCATCCAGCTCTGCTCCTGCAGAGTGTTCTCCTGCTTGGAGAATCACAGACTTGTCAGGGTTGGAAGGGACCCCAGGGTTCTGAGCCCCCTGCCATGGGCAGGGACACCTTCCACTAGATCAGATTGCCCAGAGCCACATCCAGCCTGGCCTTAAAAACATCCAGAGGGACGTTTTTAATATGTGATGGCAATAAAACACAGGAGAACCTTTGGGAATTGCAGAGCTATAGCTGGACTATAGATCCTTCATCTTCCCAGGATTTGAAGCTGGGTATGTGATGAGTAGTGAACTCTCAACTTTGGACTTTGCTTCCCAAGGCTGATGTGAGCTTTCTGAGCCTGTTTGCCAGAGAGAGGTTGTGGAGTCTCCTTTTCTGAAGACTTTCAAAAACCAGCTGGACATTGTGACCCTGGGCAACCTTTTCTAGGTGACCCTGCTTTTAGCAGTGGGGCTGGACTGCATGATCCCCAAAGATTCTTTCCAACCCCCACTGCTGTGTGATTCTGTGATCAGAACCTTGCAGCTGTTTCCTGCTTCCGTAACCTATTGAAGCAGTCAGGAATTCAGACATCTCTCATCTTTAGCTCTCAGACTTGCAGAACCCACTTCTGCATCACACTCTATCCTATAGATTCTCTCAAAGCACTCCTAAGAGGATTTTCTTTTCAGGGAATTTCCTGTCCATCTCCTCCAGACAATCATCTTTCTTAGTATTTCTTCTAGTTTCTACTCCAAGATTGTGAAGGATGCCCTGGCTTTGTCTTCTTCTTGCTCAGCCCCCTGGCACCTTCACCCTCCAGAGTGGCTGTGCTCTGCTGATATCTTTTTCAAACACAATTTGCCTGGTGAACCTTCTCCAGCAGAAGGGAGATTTGAATGTTTTCATGCTGTGTTTGAGATGAAAATCAAAAGAAGCCAGAACTATCACCTCCTGTCCTTTTCCTGTCTAGTTATGGGGGTCAGTTGCATGGGGTGTGTTCAGATGAGAAGAGCCTGAAGGGGAAAGAATGAGACTGTGGTGAGAAGCAGAAAAGTGCTTTGTGGTTTCCAGCCATACATTAATGCCAAACAAAACTATACTGCTAAATGCAGCAGAACCTTGATTCCACCAGGAGACGTGGTGGGAAGGCCACGTGGCCTTCGGAAGGTGAGGATAAAAAGGACTTCCAGATGAAACAGACTTGAGGATTGTGAAACCAGCTCAGAAGGATGAGATGCCTTGTGAAAAGAAAGGTTTACAGGGCAAAAAAAAAAAAAAACCCAAAACCCTCTCCTGCTCTGTTTTTCAGTCGTTTTCCATCATCCTCAATACAAAGGAACTAAAAGAAGAAAGGAAAAGGTGGGGGGGAGGAGGGAACACCACAAGATAAGATGTTTAATATTAATTATAGGAGAAGAGTCCTGCACTTTATTATTAATAAAAACAGTGTTTCCAGAGGGAGGTGATTTAATCTAAGCTGTCACTGACCCAGTGAGGAGCAGAGAGAATAAGAATGAAACAAAAAATTCATCCCAGACAAAGTTTTGCCCGAGAACGAGCAGCCTGGCTTCTGTCTGTCTGTCTCTCTGTCTGTCTGCTTCTCTCTATCCTGATCTCTGTCTCTGCCTTTCTCTCTTTCCCTTCTTCACTGAAAACCCTTTAATAGGAAACACATTTCCTTTTCTGTGGTGTTCCCACCAGAAACCTCAGACTGTCGGGCAAAGGTGAGAACTTTCAGCAATTAAACTGGGGGGGGAGGAACCATCACTTTCCAGTGGCTTGGGCTGCATTTTTGAACCTAAAGCAGCTATAGGTTGATCAGACAGGCTTGTTCAGTGCTGTTCATCACCCCACCCCCTCAGCCCATCAGTGCAACCAGGCATTTGCAGCCTATTTAGTCATAGAAATCCCTGTTTGTGAATTCTCCAACACTTCCCTGCCTGGCTGGGGTGACCCAGGCTGGGCATTGCGTTCAGGACCTACTTCTCATCACCTGAGAAGGAGAGAGTGCTGAACAGGAGTTTCCCCAAAGATACCCAAGGGAGAAATGTCAAAACTAGAGGATTTAGGTGGACAGAGCTGCTGCAGCAGCAGAAGACCAGCCACTCTCTCAATATTTGAGTCAATCCCTTTGGCTATCTGCAGCTTTCACAGTCAAGGCGGCCTTGGGATCCCTTTGAACTCTTTTCCTCCTTGTCCCTGCAGTGCTGTGCCCAGCTCTGGAGCCCTCAATACATGGACATGCACCAGGTGGAGTGGGTCTAGAGGAGACCACAAAAATGATGTGAGGGCTGGAGCAGCTCTCCTACAAGGACAGGCTGAGGGAGCTGGGGTTGATCAGCCTGCAGAAGTAAAGGCTCCAGAGAGACCCTAGAGCAGCTGTCCAGTACCTGGAGGGGGCTACAAGACAGCTTGGGAGGGGCTTTTTACAAGGGCTTGTAGCAACAGGATGCCAGGGAATGGATGGAAACTGTAGCAGAGTAGATTCTGATGGGACAGTACGGATAAGTTCTTTATTATGAAGGTGGTGGAGCACTGGAAAGGGAGGTGAAAGCCCCACACTGCAAACATTCAAGGTTGGGCTTGAAGGGGCTCTGAGCAACCTGATGTGGCTGAAGCTGTCCCTGCTGTCTGCAGTAGATGACTTTTAAAGGCTTGTTCCCACCCAGTGCATTCTATGATTCTAGTTTACCACCTTATCCCACCCAGGTCTTTTGAAACATCCCATCCTGCAGCATCTAGTAGCATCCCTGCTCCCTCTGAGCAGGCTTTGTTTTCCATCACTTTCCACCTCTCTGTGCATGCTGGCTTGTGCAGGTCTTTGGCTTTGTTTGCATAAAGGGGAGAAAATCAATTCATAGGAAGACAAAGGCAGTGAGAGCCAGCACCTGCAAAGGCTGTTGCTTCTGGCAGCTCCTACAGGAAGGCAAGTCCTGCTGTGAATGCTGCTGAGGGGCAAGTGAGGTCAGAGCTCTTTGGGATCATGAGGATTATGGGAATGTGGCTTAGTCACAAGATCCTAATCAGTCTGCATTGTAGCACCTGCAGAAGAGGTGTTCTTAGCCTTGCCAAAGAACACAGGGATGCCCAGGGGCATAAATCCATGCTGTTTCCACTCCTTTGCTGAGGACCAAGTACCCTACATGGATAGAATCTCCCTGAGCAGAAGGCTGTGCAGGTGCAAATAGCAGAAAGTGTCTACAAAAGCACTTCTCCTCCATACCCACCCATGGCCAGGTTGGTGCCCTGCTCCAGTTCACATCATCAGTCCCCACAGAGAAAGGTCCTCTGCCTTGTTAGGAATGTCACTGCCTGATGCAATGAGCTGTAGGGCAAGCACATCTAACTAGACAGCCATGAAATGTCCATTACATGCTGGCTTCCACAACAGCTCCCAGGGCCTCTTCCTTCCATTTCCACAGGAGTCTACAGGAGAACCAGAGTACAATGATTAGAGAGCAACATTTCCACCCCAGACTGGGCAAAACAAAGACCCTTCCACCGGCCTCTTTTTTGTGCTTCTCTTGTTTCAAGTGGGGCTGAATGGAAAGGCCACTCAGCCAGGAAAGCTACCTCACAATTCCACAAAGCATGGGAGATGCTGGAATAGGTGAAGGAGATTGGAGCCAGCTGGGGGTCAGTCTCCTCTCTCTAGGAGCAAGTGACAGGATGAGAGGAAATGGCCTCAAGTTGCACTAGGGAAGGTTTAGGTTGGACATTAGAAGAAGCTTCCTCACTGAAAGGGTTCACAAAGACTGGAACAGGCTGCCCAGGGAGGTGTTTGAATCCCCTCCCCTGGAGGGGTTTAAAAGCTGCAGAGATGTGGTGCTGAGGGCCATGGTTTGGCACCAGCCTTGGGAGAGTTAAACAATCATTGGACTCGAATAGCTTAGAGGTCTCTTCCAACTGAAAGAATTCCATGATTCTATGATAGCACTGAGACTTTTGCAGCTCTTGGCCCAAAACCAAACATGTGACACTCTAAAAATGTTCAGATCCTGACAGTGCAACTCCTGTCACTTCTACTGTATGTTCCTTTAAAAAAAGGGAAATTTCTCTATCACAGCTAGAGAGAAAGGCTTCCTCCTTAGTTATACAATCAGATTCACAGTGCAGATTCATAGAATGGACTGGGTTGGAAGGGATCTTTAAAGGTCATCTAGTCCAACCCTTCTGCAATAAGCAGAGACATCCCCAACTAACTCAGGTTGCTCAGACTCTCTCAAGCCTGACTTTATTTTTTAGAGGCTTTGCTGGAATAGATATTGTACCTCTATAAATGTCCTACACATCCAGACTGCAATAACTCCCTTTCTTTTCATCACAGGTAGCTCACTGCTGGTCTACAACACTCCACCCCACACAGAAACCTCCTCACGTCTTGCCACCAAAGAAGGTCAGTCTTGGCTTCCTCTGCTCTCCTGAGGGTTTTGATGGAGTTAGAACTAAACCTTTTACATTAATCCTTGTTCTGATCTGCACAGCATGGTTAAAACTGAATAACTCACAATTTGCAGCCCTACTGATGCTGGAAATCACATCTCCACTTGTCCAGCCAGCCCTGGGGCATACAATGTCTGCCCCTTTCACACTGGGTTGATGAACTGGTGGTGTGTTTTCTGTTCTCTGTGTGAAACAGTTTGAAAGCTCAGCTCTACAGCAAGGACTGAGGCACTATTTCTCTCTTTCTCAGTGAGTTGAAAGCATAAAATTGTCTCACAATAAATTCCACCTCTGAGTAAAGGCCACTCAGACCTTCCAAAACCACTCATGGATCTCTCAGTAAGTTTCAACCAGCCGAAAACCAATTACACCTTTTTTGACACCTCCATGTTGGAATGTTTTGAATTTCTTTTTCAAAGAATCCCAAATTTCTAATCTATTGCAAATTCTGCTCACATAGATAGAGCTGAGAAACCCTGAAGTTTAAAAGTTAATAACAGAATTGAGGCTCCTTCAGGCTTTTGGGTTGTTTGTATGCCCTCCAGTCAGGTTTTTAAGGTTTCCCTTTTTCATTTTCAGTGCAGAAAAAGAAAAAAAAGAGGATTCTCAGTTGTGATAAGATAATGAGTGTGGGTGTGATGGGTATGAAACATGATCCTTGAGTTGGTCTGATGGGTTAGAAGCACAATCCTTGAGCTGGTCTGATGGGTATGATGCACACACCTTTAGCTACACACGACAAGGTCACAGTTGAATTGCTAAAGGATGGAAAAGACCCAAAATCTGCTGCTGTGCTCCTTAACTTGCCATTTGGGACAAGGAACCTTGAGTTTGATTCTCCTTTCCTTTGTGTGACTGCAAAAACATTGATTCCCTTCACCAAACAATGTTCAGCTCCTCCATTTGACATGGAAGACCTTGAAATCCCCTGTCTGCCATTTGAGATAAGCCACCTAGAAGCAGCCTGCTCTGACACCAAGGCAGTTTCATACCCAAACATTTCCATGCTTTTCAGGAGCACCTTGAGCAGCCATAAGCTGCATTTCAACAAATAGTGGGAAAAGGCAAGAAGTTTTTCATTTAAGCAGCTGTGGGAAGAGTAGAAAAAAGCCAAACAACAAAACAAACAAAAAACCCCCACCCAAACAAAAATCCCCAAACAAACAAAAAACACAAAAAACACAAACAAACAAACAAAACCCCCAAACCTTTCACTGAAAGGCTCCAGCAGACATCCTACATTTGCAGCTTCTGCAGGGTGTGTCTGGCTGCTCCAGCTGCTCTTACAGCCAGTGCTTCTCTCTCCTTTGCACCATACTTCATTTCATCTCCAGCATCTCAGACCTTGGACACACTGCTGGGTTTTCACAGCAGCTTCTTTTGTCCAGCATCTAACTCTCCACTTGAGCTGCTTGGTTTTGGCATGCTGCAGGCAAAGCATTAGAGGGTTAAAGCCATTCAGGCTTCTCTCTGACTGCCCACTTGGATGCTCAGTCAGCTATTTAAAACAACTAAGAGCTGGGCTGGCTCCTGTTTGAATTAAGCAGACACACACATGTGTCCTTCCACAACCCCCCCCTGAACACACTCATCCAAGACTGTGCTCTTTCTGTCTTGGGCCAGGTGGCTGCTAAAAATAAAGGGAAGAAAGCTGTGATTTTGGCTGCTAAAGAGAAATGCTCTGTGTCAAATTGCACTCCTCTGAATTTGTAATGTCCTTTGTCTCTGCACATTGAGCCTGAAGCTGCTCAGGCAGGAGGAAATTTGAGGGAGAGGAAAAAAAAAAGAAAAAAATTCCTCCCCCTCTGGTTTTTTTACTGCCCTCGAGTGTGTTTCTTTGAGTGCAGAAGTTTGCATTTGATTTCTGTCAGCCAGGTGATTTTAACTTCACCTGATACTTTCATCATGTGTCAATAAAGGACTAAACACCCCCCTGGGATGGGCCAATAAAAATTAAGAGCTAGCATGGAAATGTTGAAATCCCATCTACCCCTCTGCCATTTCTTCCTACAACACATACATTTCCTCTGCCTTTTTTTGATGCCTGCCTGCTGCTCCAGGCTGAACCCACCCACTTCAGCCTTCTTTAACTGATCCATGCTCCAGCCACCAGATAAGGTGATGGGGTAAGAGACACATGAACATGACAGGCTGACAGATAAGGAATTGGGGGAGCAGAGTGAAGTGTCTTGTCCAATATCACAGCAGAAACTCACGATGAACGTAAAACCGGAGCTGGAATTTCTCATCCCCGGTCTAGTCTGTTGAGCAACAAGATTATCCTTGCTCACTTTGAAGCCTTTTTAATGGGCTCCCTTCAGCATGATATTACAGGATCACAGGATGTTAGGGATTGGGAGGGACCTCTGGAGATCATTGAGTCCAACCCCCCTGCCCGAGCATGACCACAGAATCCAGCATAGGAATGCATCCGGATGGGTCTCCAGAGAAGGAGACTCCACAACCTCTCTGGGCAGCCTGTTCCAGTGCTCTGTGATCCTCACAGTGAAGAACTTCCTCCTTGTGTTGAGGTGGAACCTCCTGTGCTGTAATTTATATCCATTGCCCCTTGTCCTGTCACAGGGTGCAACTGAGAAGAGTCTGTCCCCTCCCTCTTGACACCCAGCCCTTTGGAAAAGGAATTTCAGGTTAAAAATCCTGGGTTTTAAGAAGTATTTCCTTGTCTCCTGAACTTCTCAAAGGAGGAAACCTTCTTCTTTGTGTTTACACTTCCTGAATCCACTCATCCTGTAAAGATTTCTTCTCCCTGAACCTGTGAATCAAAACAGACCAAGGAATTTTTCTAACCGCCTTCCCTTGAGGGTTCAAAAGCAGGAGGAGGTGATGAAATAGTACAATACATGCCAGAGAGGGAGAGAGGAAAATTGCTCTTTTCTTCCCTCCTCCTGTTAGTTTTCATGCATTGGTGTCTAAGATCACACAGCTAAAGCAAATAACTTGCTTGTGGAAATCCCTGGGAGAAGTAAATGCTCTTAGCTTTATTATGCAGCACATTCAGAGGAATGGTGCTGAGGGGACATGGTTTAGGACCAGCCTTGGGAGAGTTAGAGAATGGTTGGACTGGGTGATCTTAAAGGTTTTTGCCAGCTGAAAGGATTCTCTGATTCTATGATTTTAGATGAGGGCAGAAATTTTCATGGGATCAGATGAGCACAGATGCAGGAGAGGAATCAAATCTGGATTTCCCATGTTTGTGTTTGCATCACTGAGGTGTTGGCCTCAACAATAAGGATGTTTGGGTAGAAAGTGTGTGTGTTTGGTATGTTTTGGTTGGTTGTGGGCAAATTCAAGAAGATCAACAAATCAGTGAGCCCTGAAACTCACACAGTTTGGTCTCCTGTGTGGGTTTGTGGCCATGCTCTTTGTGAGCCCCTAAGGAAGAATTTCCTCCTCTTGGTGCATTAATAAAATCCTCTCCTGCAGATTCCATGGTACTTAACAAGATATGAGCTTGGACTCTGCTTTCCATAGAGTAGCAGGGGTAGGGAGGGACCTCTGCAGATCATAGAGTCCATCACATTCCTAAAGCAGGGGCACCCACAGCACCTTACCCAGGATCACAATGTCCAGGCAGGGTTGGAATGTCTCCAGAGAAGGAAACTCCACAATCTCTCTGGGCAGCCTGCTCCAGGGCTCCAGTGCCCTCACACCAAAGCAGTTTATCCTCCTGTTCAGATGGAACCTCCTGGGTTTCAGTTTGTGCCTGGTGCCCCTTGTCCTATCAGTGGGCACCAATGAAAAGAGCCCAGCCCCATCCCCATGACCTCCCTCCTTCAGCTCTTGCTGAGCATTGATCAGATCCCCTCTCAGGATGCTCTTCCCCAGGTCCAACAGCCTCAGGTCTCTCAGCCTTTCCTCCTCACAGAGGTGCTCCAGCCCCCAGTTTTCTTGCTGTCAGGGCCACAATCTCTCTCCTCTTTCCCCAGCAGTTCCCTTTACATTAACAGAAACTCTTTGAAACTCATCTCTCAAATTCAGTGAGGATTTTGGGAGACAGGTTGAAAAGTTCTGAGAGCTGGAGAGAGAGGGGGAGAGTGACCACATGGTTGCATAAGCACAGCTCCCACAGGCAAACAATCTCTAATTCCTGCATAAAGTTCTCTTGAGAAGGCCATTTTTCAGCTCTAAAAGGTTGCCACATGAAAAATATTGACCAGTGTCACTAAACTCTTCTTTTGAGGGGGTCAGGAAAGCCCCTTGCTCACAGCAGAGCTTCTAAACCCTCTGCTTTTTAGCCATGTCAGGGAAAAAGCAGCTTCGTGGCCTCTGAGCTGTCTGCACAGGCTGAGAAGTGTGGCCATGATCCTTCTGTGCTTGGTGATGAAATCTCCCATTTTTAGCTGCAGAGCAGAGGGAAAAAAAAAAAAAGGGGGTGGTGGTGGGGGAAGGCTTTTTTGGTGCTTCTCTTATTGCGACTGTGTGGCCAAAGCAGGGATTTATGATTTCAGAAGCGACAGTAGCTACTGCTCTTGGATTGCTTGGTTTTTTGTTTTGTTTTTTTTTTTTCCCTTCCCCTTTCTTTTCTTTTCTTTCCCTTTTTTTTTCTTTTAATTGTTTTCCTTTGAAATTCCAGAGTTAGTGTTTTGTCTGCTTTCTCCCTGACCCTCTTCAGAGGCAGGCGTGTGTTTTTTCACCAGAAAAACTGGAAACAAAGAATCGTTGTCTTGAAGCTGTAGCAGGCAGGAAACCCAACTCACAAGGGATCACCCCCGAGCCAGTGCTGTCCCAGAGTAGACTCCAGCTCTCTGAATTCAACCTGACAGCTTGTCTGGAGCACTTTCTAAGTAACCATTATCCTTCCTTTTTCTCCCAGAAAAAAAAAAAAAGCTGTTATTATTTTTTTTTTTTTTTTGCCTAAGGTGGGTGCATTGCAAGCAACATTATTGCATACAGAGGAGGGGGTTAAATGTTTGCCCTCCCGTGGAAAGCTCTTGGAAGAGCTTTGGCTGTTTCCTTCAAGTAAATTTGTTTCCTGATAATGAGTTAAATGCTGTTACAATGCAGTGCCTGCCCCTCTCTGTCTTCCCTTTTTCTCTTATGTCTGTCTTGCTGTGCTTGGCTTTTTTTTTTTTTCCCCTCCACCAATATGTGTTTCTCTGCTCTTTACTTCTGCATTTGGGTTTTTTTTTTTTTTTTCTGTGTGCAAAGGGTGCTTCAGAAACCCTGTGTTTCAGAATATGCAGCTCTGTGGCTGTGTTTTTTCTCAGCAGCATGTCTGCCTGCATGTCATGAGCCAGCAGTGTGCCCTCCTGGCCAAGAAGGCCAACAGTGTTTTGGGGAGCATGAAGAAAAGGGTGGCCAGCAGGTCGAGGGAAGTTCTCCTCCCCCTCTCCTCTGCCCTAGTGTAGCTGAACCTGGAGTCTTTGGTCCACTTCTGGGCTCCCCAGTTTAAGAGAGACAGGGAGCTACTGGACAGAGTCCAGTGGAGGGCCATGAGAATGCTGAGGGGCCTGAAGCATCTCTGTGAGGAGGAAAGGCTGAGAGCCCTGGGGCTGTTGAGCCTGGAGAAGAGCAGCCCCAGAGGGGATCTGATCAAGGCTCAGCAAGAGCTGAAGTGTGGAGGTCATGAGGATGGGGCTGGTGCCCAGTAATAGGACAAAGGGAAGTGGACAGAAACTGGAACCCAGGAAGTTTCACTTGAACTTAGGGAAAATGTTCTTTGCTTTGAGATTGCTGATGAGGAACAGAAGTTATTTAGGAATGGTTCTGCACTCAGATGGTTGCTCCCTCTTAGTGGAGCAACTTAGAGTGATTTAATTCTGCATATGATCCCTGTGCTGGTGTTCTTGAGAACAAGGAGCAGGACTTTGTGGTCTTGAGGCTGAAACTAATGAGTTTGGTGCTTGAAGGCACTGGAAACTCTTTTGCAACCATGAGAAGAGTCATAGCACTGCTGGCTGTGAGTGACATATGGAATACGTGCTAAGGGAGTGTGTAAATGAGCAGAAAGAGTACAGTGAAGAGGAATTCACTGCACACCACCACTGGGGGGGAGATTTTGAGGCCTCAGTGTACACAGGAATGGCTCTCATGTAACTCATGTGTCATAGGGCTACACATCATGGGAACCTCATTCCTGACTTGCTGCAGTGTGAGCAGCAAGATGAGAGAGGAGATTCTGCTCCTCTGTGCTGCTCTCAGGAGACCCCACCTGGAGCACTGCATCCAGTTCTGGTGGCTCCAGCATAAGACATGGAGCTGCTGAAGAGGGTGCAGAGCTGGCCATGAAGATGATCAGAAAGAGATGGAGAGCCTCCTCTATTGAGACAGGCTTGAGAGAGTTGGGGCTGTTCAGCCTGGAGAAGAGAAGGCTCCAGGGAGACCATAGAGCAGGTTTCCAGTACCTGAAAGGGGCTATAGGAGAGCTAGGGAGGGACTTTTGACAAGGGCTTGTAAAAACAGGGTGAGGGGAAATGGATTGAAGCTTGAGGAGGGGAGATTAAGACTGGAGATTAGGAAGAAATTCTTGACAGTGAGGGTGGTGAGACACTGGCACAGGTTGCTCAGGGAGGTCATGGATTTGTCCTCCTTGGAGGTGTTCAAGGCCAGGCTGGATGAGGCCTTGAGCAATCTGGGCTGGTGGGAGGTGTCCCTGCCCCTGGCAGGGGGTTGGAACTGGATGATGTTCAAGGTCTCTTCCAACCTAAACCATTCTATGGATCTGTGAATCTCTTGCAGCCCTTTGCAAAGGCAAGAGTACTCCTCATACTCTGCTCTGCTCTCTTCCACCATCTCAGCCACACAAATCCTCCTGCAGACACAGGACAGCATCCAAACCCTGCAGAGCTTTGTGCTGAGAAAAATTCCATCTAAGCAAGTCTCTTGCTGCTGACATCATGAGGTTTAGCACCCTGTGTGTTGAGCATTTAGTACCTATACTTGGAGACAGAAAGGGAAGAACCTTACACTCTCTACAACCTTTATGTTTTCTGCCACCATGTAAAACAATGAGTCTAATGTTTCTAGGAGCTGGAGGTGGTTTTGGCTTCCTTGCTCCTCCAGAAACCCACAGTCTAGGTTTCTTCTCTCCAACTGGCTTTAAACACAACCCCACCTCTTCTATGTGATCTCCAGGAGGTTAAATGACTGGAGTGTGAGGGCTGGACACTCAGCAGCTTGGCAGACCTTGCTTACATGTTTGGTTTGCAGCAGTAGTGTTTTTTGTTCCCATGTGCCTATGTTGGGACTTTTCCAAGACACCAGAATAGTGCCACCACACACAACCTCACTCTGGGAGGAAAAGCAGTGAGGTCCTGTGCTCTCCTCTCTCTCTGTCTCTCCCTCTCTCTCTCTAAAATCCTTGCCACAAAATAGACCCCAAGTGACCACTTAGGTTAATCACAAGTCTGGATCCCCTAGGACACCTGGGTCTGCTTTCCCCATTTTGAGAAGCTAATTTAAATTCCAGCCACCAAGCCAGGATCCTTTCTTCCTACTGAAGCTGAGGGACTCGTTGCAAAACCCAGCCTGTGCTCTCCATGGAGGATCCCATGGATCCCATAGCCCAGCTCAAATCTGCAGCCTTCTCCTTCCCCTGATTTGCTTCACTGAAATTCATTGAGACTTGGGAAAACCACCTTTATTTGCTTCCTGGCTCTGTCTCCATGACTCAGGACAAGCCACTTTTCATCCTCTCTATGACTAATCTTCTGGGAGGTAGCAGCTCCAGCAGGCAGTGACTGGAAGGCTCTGTCTACTGCTTAGCACTCACCATGCAGGGGAATCTTGATGCCTCCACAAGTTTCCTCCCTCCATGTGTGCTTCTTCAGACACCTACAAAAGCTGAGATTTCATCTCAGGGGATGAAATCTTCCTGGGGGGTTTGCAGCCATGCTCAGGTCTGTGACACTCCTCACCAGGGAAATGGGATAGGGACAGTGTTTGGATGCTTCTGTGTTACCTGTGGTATTAGATTTCAGGAGGCTTTTCAGTTTGGACATGCAGTCCCATGGTTGTTAACCCAGGGATGACACTGTCCAAAGGTCTGACAAGAGGGAGATCATGTTCAGAGCAGTCACTCTGCAGCTCAACAGTCAGCCCTAGCACTTCATAAAGCAGCCTGGCTGGAAAAGAGCTGCTGCTGCTGCTTCTTCTCCTTCTTCTTCTGCTGCTACTGCTGCTGTGGTGATGCCATGAATGTGACAAGCAGGTTGTAGTGAGCTGGGGGTCAGTATCCTCTCATAAAGACAAGAGGAAATGGCCTCTAGTAGCATCAGAGGAGGTTTGGGTTAGACATGAGGAACAATTTCTTCCCCCAAAAGGTCATGAAGGCCTAGAACAGGCTGTGCAGGGAAGTGGTGGAGTCTCATCCCTGGAGAGGTTTCAAAAGTGTGTAGATATGGTGCTGAGGGACATGGATTGGTGGTGACCTGGCAGTGCTGAGTTAATGATTGGACCTGATGATCTGAAAGGTCTCTTCCATCTCAAAGGCTTCTGTGACTCTGTGATAAATACATAATGGGGTTGGTTCCCAGCCTTGCTTGCCCTTCAGGGTGCTACAGCAGCAGAGATGGCATTTCAGGTAAGCATTCAGTCCAGAAATGACCCAGCCCCACTAGAGCAAAAAGGCCTGAAAAAAGGGAGATATCAGGAGCCCAGTGCCCATCCTTCTCCTTACCAAGGCTGGTAGTGCAAAATTGTGTCTGAATGTGGTTTGAACTGAAAAATCTCCTACAGAGAGAGCAGGATGAAGGGGCTGTCAGCACTCACCGAGCAGCTCAGGAAGCACAGGGACTGTGAGCCTATTGTTCAGTCAAAATCCCCCCCTCCCTTCACTTCTCCCCTCCATCCCAAGCCCTCAGATTTCTAAAACACCATTAAATTAAAAAAAAAAAAAAAGAAAGAAAGAAATTAGGAAGTTTTTCAAGCTTATCAGAGAGGGTTTGCTCTCTAATCCATCATATCTTAAACACAGATTCCCTAATGGCTTCTTCATTGGACGGTGTTCAAGCTGAGAGGACTGCTAGGCATCTGGGATGGGCTCTGCTCTGGAGTGGAAATCTCCTCATGGATTTTTTCTAAGCCCAGTTTCCTAAGGGAAATGAGTCTGTGCCTGTCTGTCCATCTGCCCCTAGCCCACAGCACTATTGAAGCCTGTTAGTCTGCTTAGACTCGATATGAACCAGAGATGTGGGGAATGGGAGTGAAGGAGCACTCAGGCTGGGAGAGGAGAGGAGAGCAAGGGGGGGCTGTGAAGGCGGGGCTTCAGTGGAGCCTGCCTTATCTTCCCAAGAGCAATTCCATGTGTCCTGGACTTCCACAGCACAATGTGCAGTGCTTCTAATAGAGAATGACAGAATCCTGGTTGGAAGAGGCCTTTCAGATCATTGAGTCCAGCCATTAGCACAGCACTGCCAGGTCACCACTGAACCATGTCCCTCAGCATCACACCTCTGACTCTTAAACACCTCCAGGGATAGGGCAGTCTATTCCACATCTTAGCAATCCTTTTAGGGGAGAAATTCTTCCTCATGTCCCACCTAAACCCCCTCTGCTGCAATTTGAGGTCATTTTCTCTTGCCTTATTGCTTGTTCCTTGAGAGATGAGACTGACTCCCACCTGTCTCCAACTTCCTTTCAGGGAGCTGTAGTGGTATTCCCTTACCTCCAGAGATACAGACTCCAGTTCAGGCATTTTCAGAGCAGGTACAGGAGCAGGAGATGGAGCTTTTGCTTCTTCAGGGACATTCTAGTGTGAGGTGTTCCTGCCCATGGCAGGGGGGTTGGAACTAAATTATCCTTGTGGTCCCTTCCAACCCTGACTGATTCTATGATTCTATGATCTTCCTCATTGCTTCTCCTCATTCTCCTAGTTCACATCTCAGAATCTCAAACAGGGGATCCCTGGGGCTCACTCCTCTTTTTCTTTCCCTTTTCCTGCTGCACCTGACAAGAAGAATCTGTGGAGGATTGGATAACTTCATCCATCTCTTGAACTTTACCGACCAACCTGTCTAATATCCAATCTTGATCTTGATGATTTTGCCTTTTCCCAGCCTCCTGCATTTCCTAGGAGGCTGTTCCACCACTGTGTTAATTCTGATTTGCATCTAATTCCAGAAGAATCAATAGATCTTGAAAGGGGAGTTTGAATGGGAACTTCCAAATGACACAGAGGGTGGTGAGTTAGGAGCTGAAGGAGATTTGGATTGAGAAAGTCTAGACCAAGGTTAAAAAAGGTGCAGAGATCAATTCTATGCAACCTTCTCACTGCAGCCTCGTCTCTGGGAAAGCCACTTCATCCAGGAAAGGCAGCTTAAAGCTTGAGGAAAGTGCATTTATGCATCCAAATAAATAAAATCATATTTAACCTCCTTCCCAGGCTTGCTGTGAGTGTGAATGTTTGCAAAGCTGTGAGATCCTCACTTGAAAGGTGCTGTGAAAGTGCAAAGCATTATTAATATCCTCTACCTTGCTCCTAATACAGCCCACATTCATTCTGGGGAATTTCTGGACATAAACCAGACAGCTGCAGAATGACATTTCTTGAAAGCATCTATGATTTATTTTCTGCTCTTTAATTCCATTTTGTATTGAACACACATTTGTCAGAGAGCTGTAGTTCCACCAAGCCTTTAAAGTCAAAAACAGACTTGGGGGACCTGATCCTGGTAGAAGTTCACCCCAGACTTCAACTGATCTACACCAGAAGAGGAGCTCAGCCCAAAGTTTTTTGATTGACTTCCCATAGTGTGGCAAGTTGTGGTGTCAAATCCAAGTGGTTTTAAGGACAGATAAGACTCTGCCTGTAACTAACTGTCTGGCTGGAGTTCTGTAGCATCTCTTTAAGCCACTGGGAGTCAGATCCTGGGAATGACATTGTTTTTGCAGAAACTCGACTCTCTGGATAGCTTCCCTGGCTCTGCCTTTGCCATTTCGCTTTAAACACGTTCAGCTTTAGAAACTGGAAGCCTGGAAGAGCTGGGAGGGCTGGGGTGGTTCTTTCACATTGCATGGATTTTTGGGAACACAAAACAAAAATAGCTTGGTGGATTTGGATTTGGAGAGGAAGAGCTGAATTGGCACTAGCTGAGTGAACACGTTTCAACAGCAACAGCTGTATTGCTAAAGATGATATTTAACCCTCCTTACCATCACAGAGCCACCCTTACAGTTAAGTCTCATGCTAACAACTCTCTGTGTGTGCTCACACTTAGGTCCAGATGAAGCAGTGAAGATAGTCAGAGAATTGGAATACTTCCCCTATGGGGAAAGGCTGAGAGACTTGGGGCTGTTCAGCCTGGAGAAGAGAAGGCTCCAGGGAGACCTTAGATCAACCTTCCAGTACCTGGAGGGGGCTACAAGAAAGCCAAGAAGGGAGTTTTTACAAGGGCTTATAGTGGCAGAATGAGAGGCAATAGATTGAAGCTTGAGGAGGGCAGATTTAGACTGGAGATTAGGAAGAAATTCTTTAGAGGGAGGGCACTGAGACACTGGAACACGTTGCCTATGGAGGTTTTGGATGCTCCCTCCTTGGAGGTGTTCAGGGCCAGGTTGGATGAGGCCTTGCTCAACCTTGTCTAGAGGAAGGTGTCCCTGCACATGGCAGGAGGATTGGAACTAGGTGATCATTAAAGTCCCTTCCAATCCAAACCACTCTATGAATCTATGAATCCGTATAATATAGGGGAAACTGAGGCACAGGGACTCATCTGAGATTCCTGGAATGAAACACAGGCTGAGTCACACACATCATCCTTCCAAGCTGATGTTTTATGTCCTAAAATATCCAAGGAAACCCATTCAGAGAGGTTTTGAGGGAGAATTTCAGCCAAACTTCCCTGGAGAAGCAGCCTGGATGCTGTAAAGCCCAAGCCCAACACATCTGAGTGTAATAGTGTCACTTAGTGGTTAAAAAAAAAACTCAGAAGATGCATTTTACTCTCTTTCTGTGACAGCAAAGCAGGCTCATCCTCTCTGACAGCATTTCTCCATCTGGAGGAGGAGAAGGAGGATCATCTCTCCAGATGATGGTCTAATTATTTACTTGAAGCAGGCTGCTGCATCTGCATCAAGCAACCCATTTGTAGCAGTTCACTTTGGGCAGTTACCAGACCCCAAAGAATCAAAGAAAATGGAAAGGAGTTTTTCTTTTTCTTTTTCTTTTTCTTTTTCTTTTTCTTTTTCTTTTTCTTTTTCTTTTTCTTTTTCCTTTTCTTTTTCTTTTCTTTTTCTCTTTTTCTTTTTCTTTTCCTTTTTCTTTTTCTTTTTCTTTTTCTTTTCCTTTTCTTTTTCCTTTTCCTTTTCCTTTTCCTTTTCCTTTTTCTTTTTCTTTTTCTTTTTCTTTTTCTTTTTCTTTTTCTTTTTCTTTTTCTTTTTCTTTTTCCTTTTCTTTTTCTTTTTCTTTTTTTTTTCTTTTTTTTTTCCCCACAGGATCACCATCTAAGTGAAATTTCCCTTAAAATTACATAATGGCAAAAGTCTTTCTGGCTGAGCTCACCAAAATGTACCTCAGCACAGAATCCCAGAATCATTCTGGTTGGAAAAGACCTTTAAGACCAAGTCCATCTACACTGGGGGACATTTCTGTTTTTCTTTTGCCTTCCCTCTCCATGCAGAACTCCTGTTCTCTTCAGAATACTTCCCAAAACGTTGCTCTAATAGCTGGAGTTGTAAAACATCTGAAGGGCATCCCAGGGGAGAAATGAAAGCCAGAGACTGCCTGCAAAGAGGACATGGGAAAAGCCAGCAGTTACCTCAGACCTCATCTCCCTTCTCCTGATTTCAGTCAGTGATAAAGCAGCAGCCCAAGCTCTGGCTGTGCTCAGCTGCAGTTGGGATCTACAGGATGGTTTTCCAGCAAGGAAAATGCCATCCATGCAAAGAAAAACTTATTTACAATGGTGACAACTGCTGAGCATTGAGCCTAAGGGTAAAGTTCCCTGGCAGCACCAAGCTTACAATCTGGTTTCCAGCCCTGCTGCTCCTCACCCAGCCATGGGAGCAGGGAGAGGACTTCCCTTGGGGGACAGCATGGCTGGGGGCTGCCACCTCCTTGCTTCAGAGATGTCCCATTGCACCCTTTGTACCCAGCTGAAACAGTACTGGTTTGTTTTTCAGTCTCACTTATTTGCAGTGGGGTTTGTGGTTTCTAGTAAAAAAGGGGGGAAAAAACCAGAAAACAAAAGCTAAACCAAAAGCAATCAAATAAGAAAAATAAAAATAAAAGCAGGCAGATTACATGAGCTCTATTTTCCCCCATCCTCTCTCCTCCCTACTCCTTTTTCCCTCCCTCCCCTCTCTGTTTTCCTTTTCATGCCAATAACTAAAGGCTGTCATTTCAAAGCTGTGGAGGCTTTCCCAGCACCAGGAGGAATTTGCAACTGCCTGGGATGTTTCTGCAGGCAGCTCTGCAGCCCAACAGGGCAGGAGGCAGTGCTCATCCCTTCCCAGCAGCATGGTCCAAGGGGTGTTTGGAATTTCATTTCAGAGGATGCTTTTGCCCCTTTCCCCCTTCTTTAAAATAGCTCCCTCATTGTGTGTGGCAAGTCTCTGGCTTCTCTGAGTTTTCAGTTCTCATTTATTTTCCTTGCAATAACAAAATTGTTCATCTCTTCCTCCTTTTCTACCCCTGGGCTTCTCTCATCTTGGGATAAGAGGAAGACCTCCTTTTGGATGGGATGAGGTGCACTCTAAACTCTGCTGGCTGCAATTGTATTTGTTCTTCTCCCAAGGAACAAGTGATAGGATGAGAGGAAATGGTCTCACACTGCACCAGAGGAGGTTTAAGTTGGAGATGAGGAACAATTTCTTCCTCAAAAGTATTGTCAAGGTCTGGAACAGGCTACCCAGAGCAGTGGGGGAGTCCCCAGGATGGGGCAGTAATAAGAATTCTGGCCTCACCAGCAGTAAGTTGTCCCAATGGGAATAACAAATTCTACAAGGGAAGGTCAAAATTAGACTGGAGGAGAATGTGTGCATGGCTGGTTTGAGTTCTGAGCATCAGTTAGAGTCTTCTGATGTGAGGAATGATACTAAGAGGAGGACCTGAAGTTGTGGTAAGACAGAAAGTCAATGAAATATCTACAGAATACTTTTTTCTTGTCTCTACAGTGATTTTTGATCTCTGAAGTTTACAGAGCAGTTTCCAAAACACCAGCTCTTAGGATGAGAAAACCTTTCCCCTCACAGTCAGTTATTCCTGCTCAATGTTTCTTGTCTTCTTCTTTTCCTCTGTTCCTCTTTTTCTGTTCCAGTACATCAAAGACCTTTCTCTGTCTTTACAGGCCCTCCTGTTGCAGGGACACAGAATGTGAACAAGACAACAGAACAGCAACGACCCCAGCCAGGTAATTGTTGCTTTTGTCCCCTCTGGATTTGCTAATTAGATTTCTGCTAGGCTGGGTGAATGGATGTGTCAAGCTGCACCAGCTGCAGGCACCGGACAGGCAGAGCCTTACAGGGAAGCCACAGAGCAGTGAGTCAGCTGTGACCCAGCAGTGACAGTGATTGTTCCAAACTCTGTCTGCTTCACTGTGTTCTCCTTCCCCATTCAAAAGCAACATCCTTAGAATCATAGAATCATGGAATTGTTTTGATTGGAAAAGATCTCTCAGATCATTGAGTCCAACCATGCTCTAACTTTCCCAAGGCTGGTGCTAAACCACATCTCTGCCTGTTTTAAACCCCTCCAAGGATGGGGATTCCACCACCTCCCTGGGCATCTTGTTCCAGTGTTTGAGAACCCTTTCAGTGAATAATTTTCTTCTAATATCCAACCTAAACCTCCCCTGGTGCAACTTGTGGCCATTTCCTCTCATCCTGTCACTTGTTACTAGTGCAAAGAGACCAACCCTCAAGTGACTCCAACCTCACTTCAGGGAGCTGTAGAGAGCCATAAGGTCTCCAGCCTGGAGCATTCATGGGGTTGCTGTGATCCAAGTGCAGGACCCAGCACTTGTCCTTCTTGAAGCTAACATCTAGCCCTGGCAGTTAGATCCCTCTGCAGAGCCTTCCTACCCTCCAGCAGCTCCCTCCCAGCTTAGTGTCATCTGCAATCTGGCTGAGGGAACACTCAGTCCCCTTGTTCAGCTCCTTGACAAAGATACTGAAGAGCTGTGGCCTCAGCACTGAACCCTTGCTCCACAGGAGTCCCCTGCAGTGCCAGCAGCAGTGTCACCTCCTCTGAAGCCTGGTGACACTCCAGGTAGCAGGTTGTGAGGCAGTGAGAGGCTGTCTGTGAGGCAGGGAGAGGCTGTCTGTGCTGCAGCAGCGAGGGGCTGCTGGTCACCTCTTCACCTCTGTGGCAGGGGTGCTCAGTGGAAGTACCTCCAAAGAGAATCCACAGGGCTTCCCCTGCATCACCACATAAGAAAAGCAAACCCTGTTGGGCAGCAGGCAGCAGAGTTTCCTGCTACTTCCCCAAGGGGCCTTTGAAAAGCTAAATCCCACCTTCCCTGCTTTGCACAGCTGCTTTCTATCCCTTCCTCTTTTTTTACATTTTTTTTTTTTTAGGGGGTTGGTTCTTTTGGCATGGATTCAATCCACGAGCAAATACTAGAGATCCAAATCACCAAGACCAGGAGAAGTGTAGAGATTAGGGCTGAGGAGGCCCCACAAAAAGGGCAGGAATTCATTCCTCATAAATGCATCGTGGGGTTTTCAAGAAACACTCAGCCTCCTTGGAGCCAGTGACAGGACTCCTGTTACTCTCATTTGTCTAACCCTCTGTTTGCTCAGTGAGGGAGAGTTGGGTGAACATTTCATTGACCTCAGAGGGAAGCAAACTCAACTGCTAACAAGTAAACTTGGAAACCTCATCTGCTCTTCAGCTCTTTTTATTAGGAGAACTGTATTTACTCCTGGTTTCTAACAGTTCTGCTGTCCCACATTTCTTGTTCTTTCAAGGTTTGTGTTTTCTGGTTGACACAGAAGCACAGGGCATGTCCAAAGAGGTAACAGAGATTAGGAGCAGGCAAGTCTGAAACCAGTACCAGGAAAACTATGCCACAAAGATGCTGAGGGGCCTGGAGCATCTCTGTGAGGAGCAAAGGCTGAGAGACCTGGGGCTGCTTAGCTTAGAGAAGAGCAGCCTGAGAGGGGTTCTACTCAGTGTTCAGTAGGAGCTAAAGGGCCCACCCAGAGCAAGAGGATGGGACCAGACTCTTTGTAGTGGTGCCCAGTGACAGGGCAAGGGGCAAGGAGCACAAGCCAGAACCCAGGAGAATACCTGAACATCAGGAGAAACTTCTTTGGTGTGAGGGTGCTGGAGCCCTGGAGCAGGCTACCCAGAGAGGTTGTGGAGTCTCCTTCTCTGGAGAGATTCCAAACCCACCTGGACATTGTGATTATAGGCAGTCTGCTATGGACAACCCTGCTTTAGCAGTGGGCTTGGACTGAATGACCATCACAGGTCCTTTCCAGCTCTCACTGTGCTGGGATTCTGGGATTTTGGGTTCCATATCTATCTGGTAGTGGTTTGCTGAAAAAGAAATAAGGAACACATCAGGTCTGACCCAGGTAGGGAAAAGAATTTGGAGGAATAAAGAAAGAAAATGAGAATGTGACCTGGTTTCTAGGAGAGCCAATAATGATCTGTTGTCTCTAATGAACTTTGTTTCTTTATGATGAAAACCTTTTTTAAAAATATCTTTCTATTTTGGTGTTGTCTTTTTCAGATCCCTACCAAATCCTGGGGCCCACCAGCAGCCGTCTTGCCAATCCAGGTGAGTTCATCTTTCCATTTCATCCTCCCTATTATCCAAGGGGGAAGCTTTCCTTCTGGTCTGCTGCTCCAATCTATACTGGATGAGTAGCTGCAGTCCTCTGGGGTAGGCTGTGAGAGTCAGTGAGCTTTGCAGTTCTGCTCTCACAAATGCTTTTACAAAACCCTTTATAGAAAAGCAGAGAAATTGGTGAAAAACTTTATCAGGACAGAAATCACCATCCCAAGCCTTCTTACCCCAAAGCAGGATTCCCCAGGAAGAGTTTTATAGAGCACTTAAATTCTAGTCTCTCAGGTTTGCAGTACAGGTTAGGTTTTCACTGGCTGCTGTGAGTGGAAGGCACACAAACACCTCTGAAAGCCACCACATAACAGCTGTCCCTAACATGTCAGCTGCAGAAAGCAATCCCTGACTTGGACCTAGAGCAACTCCTGCTTGAACTAACCTTATATAAGTTAAGTGCTTGTAAGGAGACATCTGGATGTGTTGCTGTGTGATCTGTGCTAGATTCCAGGGTCCTGCTCTGGCAGTGGGGTTGGACTCGATGACCTTCAGAGGTCCCTTCCAACCCCTAACATCCTATGATCCTGTGTTCCTGTGTGATCTGTGCTAGTTCTAGGATCCTGCTCTGGCAGTGGGGTTGGACTCAATGACCTTCAGAGGTCCCTTCCAACCCCTAACATCCTATGATCCTGTGATCCTGTGTGATCTGTGCTAGTTCTAGAGTCCTGCTCTGGCAGTGGGGTTGGACTCAATGACCTTCAGAGGTCCCTTCCAACCCCTAACATCCTATGATCCTATGATTCTGTGATCTGTATAAGGTTCTTTACTATGAGAACAACCACAGGGAATAAAACCAGGAGTCACCTAGTCTGGGGAATAAATAACCTTATGTAACTCAGCTCATCAGCTGCAGGTATCCAAAACAACGTCCATGTAAACAGCAAGCAAGCTAGAGCTGAACTATGCCACGGTGGCTACTCAGGGAAAGATCCTGCAGAACAGTTTGCTCTGCAGAAGGCCTGTTTATGCCCAGCCCCAGGATTTGAAGGCCAAAGATGACCATTATGGAATCTAATCTGACCTCAAACCCGGGAGCAGAACAAAGGGTTGACTAACTTGTTTGCTGGGAACAGTTTATCCATTCCTACGCAAGGCCTTCTAAGGCTTGAAGGAGCAGTTCCCAGCAGAGATCGAGATAGTCCTTCTGTTTCCTGCCTTTGTCTCGGCTCTGAAGCAGGAAGCACCGTGTCATTTCCTTTCCTCTTTGGCTTGCTCCCGGCAGGCAGCGGGCAGATCCAGCTGTGGCAGTTCCTCCTGGAGCTGCTGTCGGACAGCTCCAACGCCAGCTGCATCACGTGGGAAGGGACCAACGGCGAGTTCAAGATGACAGACCCCGACGAGGTGGCCCGGCGCTGGGGCGAGCGCAAGAGCAAACCCAACATGAATTACGACAAGCTGAGCCGGGCCCTCCGATACTACTACGACAAGAACATTATGACCAAGGTGCACGGCAAGAGGTATGCCTACAAATTTGACTTCCATGGCATTGCCCAGGCGCTGCAGCCTCACCCCACCGAGTCGTCCATGTACAAGTACCCCTCGGATCTCTCCTACATGCCGTCTTACCACGCCCACCAGCAGAAGGTGAACTTTGTGCCCCCTCACCCTTCTTCTATGCCTGTCACCTCATCCAGTTTCTTCGGAGCAGCTTCACCTTATTGGACCTCCCCTGCAGGAAGCATTTATCCGAACCCCAACGTCCCTCGCCATCCCAACGCCCACGTATCTCCACACTTGGGCACCTATTACTAGATGCTTTTATCTCCAAGTGGCCTTTAGCAGTCTGGTTGGACTTTGTCTTTACTTCTGGGATTTCTATGGGCTTTTTATTTTTTTTTTCTCTTGGGGGGGAGGGCAGGGAGGACCCTCGATGGATAATTGTGGCCTTTCTAAGGGAAGAATTAAAACTGGATATTGGTAATGCCTGGATCAAACCTTTCACTTTGGTAACTTTGCCTCTCGTGTCTTGAACTGAGAGATGGATGCTTCTTTGGGCCAGTACTCTGCGTTTCCTTTGGGGTTTAACCCTTATGTCCTCTGTAGCAATTGACTACGAAGATTGTTCACCCTTTCCTGGAGTGATTCTTAGCTTTTTGATGGAAGAAGTTCTGAAGGATTCAAAAAGCTTTTGACAAGACATAGATCCAACTGTCGGTCATAGGCAAAGGTGACTACACGGTTGGGTTTTGATCTCGCTGTGGACAGGGTAAAGCAATTTGACCATTAAGTGGAGGCCGTTGGATGGCAGGGGACCACAACTGGAATCTTAGCTTTAAGGCAGATGAGGATTTTTCACCCAACTGGAAATAAAATATATATATATTCATATATATATATATATGTATATGTACATGTATATTTGAAGAAGTAACGGGCATTGAAGGAACTCTTCGAGGCGTGCAGCTTCATTAGGCTGGGTATTAACTCCGGAAACATCAAAAACCAGAACAACAAACAACAACAACAACAGTCACCTAATGCCAAGCACAGACAATTCCTTGAAAGGAAAGATAAATAAATAAATAAATAAATAAATAAATAAATAGATTAAAGTGATGGAAAAGAAATGGCAGTAGATCCCCTGAGCTCC
>VXBD01005963.1:82587-108833 GCA_013399975.1 Indicator maculatus
TTCTATGATTCTATGTTTCTATGATTCTATGACTCTTTGATTCTATGTTTCTATGATTCTATATTTCTATATTTCTATGATTCTATGTTTCTATGATTCTCTGTTTCTATGATTCTATGTTTCTATGATTCTATGTTTCTATGTTTCTGTGACTCTGATTCTGTGTTTCTATATTTCTTTGACTCCATTAAAATTTGTCTCTCTGGTGCCAGCATTTATCAGACCTAATGTAGCTATTGAAGAGGTTAAAAGAGAAAGCCAGCCTCCATCTTCTATTCATGGAGAGAGAGACAGAAAGCAGTAGAGCAGCCAAAGCTGGAGGAGGTGAAGTGTCTCACATGAGGACAGTGTAGAGCTGAGAGCAGCAATGGAGTCCTAGCACTGTGCCAAGAGCCAGGACATGCAGACTCCTCATACCTGATCCAGAATCATAGAGCCATAGAATTCTTTGGGTGGGAAAAGACCTTTGAGATCACTGAGTCCAACTATTGCCTTATTCTACCAAATCTGGTGCTTGGGTGCTCAGCACCACATCTCTGAGTGTTTTAAACACCTCCAGAGATGGGGATTGAACTCCCTCATGTGTGTGTGTGTTCAAGAAGCCACTGGCAGGATGTCTATGTGCAACACTGTGCACGATACCAGGCTGCTCATGGTTCTCACCTCTCCCCAAAAACTTCCAAAGGGAAAGCTCCAGAGCCTTCCTGAGCTGGAGTCAGAGGCTGCACAAACGAGTGCTGCCAAGGAATCTTTGGAGTGTGTCTAAAGGTCAGGCAAAGGCACTTCCTGTATTTTTGCAGACACATGGTGGTCCTGAGAGACAGCTCAATCCCTGCCACATCCAAGAACATCCCTTGGAAGAACACAACTGCCCAAGCACATTGTTTGCTTCCTCCACAACACACACAACGTTTTGTTGCTATGTTGCTAGTACAATGGCTGCTACTACCTTGATTAGCCAGGCTGGGCTCTGAGAAAGGGAGATGTCAGCATGTCCAACCACCACAGAGCTGTCCCCTCTGTGTGTCCAACTGTAGGTGCCCAAGAGGTGCTCATAAAAGTGAAGTGGTTTGGTCCTTATCTCTGCTGTGTTTCACTTTGGTGCTGCCCAGACTCATTGTGTGCATACATCACCAATAGAAATACCATTTTCTTTTAATAGTGCCCCTGCCCAGTTGCCAGTAAAAGGAAATTCTGAAGAATCAGGTGGTACAAAACTGTCTAAAGGCAGCATCTGAAGGTTACCAGAGTGCAAAGAACCTAAAGGTAGGATCTGAAGGTTGCCAGAATGTAAAGAACCTGAAGGTAGGATCCGAAGGTTGCCAGAGTGCAAAGAACCTGAAGGCTACACCTGAAGGTTATCAGAGTGCAAAGAATCTGAAGGTAGGATCTGAAGGTTGCCAGAGTGCAAAGAACCTGAAGGTAGGATCAGAAGTTTATCAGCGTTGCAAAGGTGCCTTTGATAGCAAAAGTCACCCAAAATTTGGTGACAAAAAAAAAAAAAAAAAGACTTTTGAAAACAACTGACATTTTCAGAAGCATCTCTTTCTGACTGTCCAGCTTGGGACATCTTAAAGGAGCCCAGACTGAGGTGGAAGGTGGGCAGCAGCATGCACAGCTCAGGTTCTTTCTGGCTCTTTCCATCCCTCTCCTCAGGGAACTCATTGATATGAATCTGTGCTGGTATTTGCTAATATTTCTCTTTAGTCACAGTTTGGTGCCCACTGCAAGCTGCATTCCCATGGAATACAGAGATCCTGGAGTAAAGAGGTCTCATAGCAGCATGCCAGACAGCCTCAGACTGGTGGGACACTTCCCAGGCACTTTTTCAGCATTTTCTTAAGACCTTAATGGTTTCTATTCCTCAGGGAGAGAACAAGTAACACACAGACCCCCATTTGTACCCCCTGACACCAGCCTGACTTTGCCATGCTGGGTTGTTAACAGGGAGCTCTCCCCTCCAGAGCCTATTTTCTGGGACACACTGAGAGAAAACAAACAAGGAATGTGACAGTGCTAATGCTACTTTTTGGCTTTTCCCAGGAGGCCAAGGCAGATGGAATTCAAGTGCTTCAGGCTTAAATCAGAAAGTTCACCCAGCAGATGGTTGGGATCACATGGTTGTGAGCTGTGAGTCAACCAGGACAGCAGAAAATCTTCTCTGCCTCCAAGCTCAGCTCCTCAGGATACTCAGCTTCCTTGGAAACAAGAGGGAATGTAGCTGTTCATTTCTAGTGGTCACTAAGCCTCTGGTGGCCTTCTTTGGACATGAATGTATTATGATTTTCACCTGTGAAAGCAGAACTGGTTTGCAAATAAAGCAACTTGACAAGGTTGGCCCTGGGGAGACCCAGAGAAGGTTGTCTTAGAGGAGAGGAGCTAGCTACAGGGAGGAAAGGATGAAGATCTGTACTTCTTCTTGCTGAAGGAGGAGGAAGGACAGCCTGGGGACTCTGGCAGTTTGCTGCTCAGCTATTTCAACATAAGACCTTGCTTCTTCCTTTCCAGGAACTGCTGCAAACTTGTTGTTTGCTTTGGCTTTTCCTTGACTTTCTGTCTCCTGGAGCTGTAAAGCTTGGTGCTGGATCTCCTCTACCCTCCCTGCTGTTGCAAAGCCTCCTGTGTGAACCAAAGGGATCTCCTCTGCTGCAAGGGCAGTACTGGTGCCACTGGTCACCCAGGGTCTTGCATGAGATGTTAACAGTTGCCTCCCCTCAGAGCCTCCTGCCCAAGGTGAGTAGCTTCTGTATCCCTAAACTGCACTGGTCAGGGGATTTGTCACCCCCCTGCCCCCAACTTGCCCTATGACCCATCTAGGGTGAGGGAGCCCTGGCCTGGGCTCTGACCCATGGAGATTCTGGTGCTCAGTGCCTTGTGTGTGGTGTGCTGAGTTGTGACAGGCCTTGGATGGCTGAAGCTGCGAGTGCTGGAGGTATGGGGAAGGGTTGGTTCTACTTGGGGTTGGAAACAAGAGGAAAATTCTCCAGGCCTGGGGCTAATGGTCTCTTGGTGTTTTGGGGGAGTAGCCCTGTAGGGATTAACAGGCTGAGAATGGTGTTTGCAGAGCTCCTGGCTCAGGAGCATGATGGGATGTAATCTGGGGCTTCTGGATACTGTGAAGTGATAGAATGACTTTCCAAACACTGCTGTGGTGGCAGCAAATCCTTTGCATGACTTTCTGGGGGCTCTGTACTGTACCAGGAACACTTCCAAGTCACAGGAAGGCTTCAGCTGAGCAGACACTTTTGGGCACCACTGCAAAACTAACACAGAGTTGGGTCTCAAATCCTCTCCAAGGTGGCTTTTTGGTGTTGCTTTTTTGACAGCTGGGGAAACTGAGGCTTAAAGCAGGGAGCAGGGAGCTGCTTGAAGTCACAGAATAGCATCACCTGTGGAATATAGGTCTCCCCAGACCCACCCCACCTACTGCAGACTCTGTTAAAGGTGCTTTAGATGCCACTCCAGACGTGATGTTTACAACTCCCAGCCCTCTACTTACACATCCTCCCCCTCTTCCCCCCCCACCCCCAATTCATTCTCCCAACACTTCTGTGAGGTGGCTAAAAATATCCAAGCAGCAGCAGCAGTGCTGGTGCCAAACCCGAGTCACTAAAAGCATTAAACTTCGTGTAATGAAATAAGGAACAGTCCCAATAAATTCCTGCTCTGGGCTTTCAAGACCTCCCGAGCTCAAAGTGTAGTTTGCTGCGCTGCCAAGGTGAAGGTTGCGGTGATGGAGCTGGGGGCTGGATCTGGCGGTGGGGGCTGCCCTCTAGCGGCAGCAGGTGAGAAGATCCTGCTGGCAGCACCCCAGCAAGGTCTCAGCATCCTAACCCCTGCAGGGTTGTCCTGCCAGGGCCATGCGGTCCGTGCAGAGCTTGCCTGGAGAGCATGGGCTTCGGTATTTCAGATTTGGCTAGCAGCGTGTAAACGGTGTGGGAAGGTTGAGGTTGGGCAGAAGGAGCGATTTCCTCCTCAAAAGTGTTGTCAAGCCCTCCATAACAATGCCCAGGGCAGTGGTGGAGACCCCATCCCTAGAGGGATTTCAAAGCTAGGTAGATGTGGTGCTGAGGGACATGGTTCAGTGGGGACCTGGCAGGGCTGGCAGGGCTGAAAATTTCGAAGGTCCCTTCTAACCAAAATGATAAGGGAGTTCTGTGAAATTGAGATGTAAAATGAGATTGCCTCATTTCCAGCCTCCCCTTGCTTGTCCACCTCCCTGTGGTAGGGACAATTGATGCCTGTGAGCTGGTTCAAGTCTTAAGTTTCCCCAGGCAGATGCTCCCACCACAGGAATGTCAACTTGGCCTCAGGAAACATGTTTGGTGTTCTAGCAGCCATGGAAAGAGGGCTTTAGCCTTCCTCACTCTTGTTCCAGTGACACCATCACAGGGTGCTTACACATGATTTAGGACCAGTGATGGTGTTGTCACAGAGGTTCCTCAGGCTGCAGCAAGAAGCTGCAGGCACAGATCCACCAGAGGGTTGAAGAACTTGCAGAGCTTCCCCCAACCCTGCTCATGTTCCTCCTGTCGTGCTGTGGTTTCTCCTTGCTTGTGTGGGGAACAGGAACTGGGCCAGCACTATGACAGCTCAAGGAGGGGGTGAAGTGAAGGGGATAAATGACTCTCAAATAAAAGAGAAATGGGGGGAAAGGCTCTTCCCAGCTGAATTCTCATGGGTCTAACCACGCCAGTTTGTCTGGGGAGAGGGAGGAGGATATGACACCTCAGCTGCTGTCACTTCTGTTGGGGCTTTGCATGCTGTGGACTGGTTTATGGGTGAGGAGCTGAGTTTACAAGGAAGTGTGTGCAGGCAGAAGTCATCCAGGAGCTAGTCAGCAGTGCCCTGCCCTGCTCCAAGCACTCGAGCCCACGTCAGGCTCTAGGCAGGTTGAGCTTTCTAAACTGCTGTCATTACTCAGGGGTCTCTCTTCACCAATTACTACCCAAAACTGAGTGGAGACAGCAACCCAGCACATGTCACTCCACTCCAAGCAGTGGTTTTAATTCATGGCCCTTTCTCCAGCAGCCAGCAGGATGCCTTATTCATCTGCCAGCGGGAGGGTAAAGCCCTCTTCCAACTGATTGAAATATTATGCACAGCTTGAATGAATCTTTAAAAGAAAGACAGTAGAAGAAACATGATGTTTGTGAAATGAGAAGATAAATTAGGTTTAGTGCAGACATGTTATTCCCAAGCCTGGCTGCTTGGTTAAATCTTCCACAGCTACATCCTTCAGACCTTAATCCAGCAGTAAATGCATGGTCTGATTTCTTCTCCTGATTTCTTCTTCTTCAGCCCTCTGCTAGCCTGGTGATCCTCTTGCATGGTCTCCTCAGTAGAATGAACTAATGGTGGCTGCATCAGTATGGGCAGCCTGCAAACTGGATGGACAGGGAGGGAGAAAGAGAAGAATCAGGCTTGGGAGCAGTGGAGATGTCAAAATGAAACCGCGTCGTGGCTGGAGGAACCAGGCTTTGTTTTCCTGTGTCAGGTCTGTGGTTCCCTGCAGCCACTTCTGCTCAGCAAGATTAAATTTATTTTCATCCTCCCAACTGAACTTTCTTTTAATGGCACTAGGGGTGACAGCCCCCAAAATAGACTTCCTCTGGAGGCTGTCCTGCGTGGCACAGCGTGTGGCATGTCTCCTGATAACCTTATTTTCCCTGCCCTGGTTCTTTATCTCTCTGGTGACAAACAGCTCTCTCTGGACAGCAAGAGGAAATTCCACTCATTGTTCTCCTGCTGCTGGGCTCTGACTACAGGCTCTATCTCCTGCCTGGTGCAGGGCTGGCAGACGTTTCCTGAAGTGACAATCAGCAAGAGGCTCATGGGTGGAGGGCTTTGGTCCCAGATTCCCAGTTAGGTCCCAGTGTGACCTCCTTCTAAGCTTGATAGCTCAGCCATGGCCATGTCAACTCACTTTTGAGGCAGGTGGAACTCTCAAGACAGGATGAACAACAGGTGGCCATCCTTGCAGTGAGTTGGAGTATCTTGTGCTTGAGTTGTGGTGGCACTTGGTACTTCTAGACATAGAATCATGGAATTGTTAGGGTTGGAAGGGACCTCAAGGATCAGCCAGTTCCAATCCACCTGCCACAGGCAGGGACACCTCACACTAGATCAGGTGCTTAACAGCCACATCCAGCCTGGCTGCAAAAACCTCCAGGGATGAGGCTTCAACCACCTCCCTGGGCAACCTCTGCCAGTCTCTCACCACCCTCATGGGGAAGAATTTCTTCCTCACATCCAATCTGAATCTGCCCATTTCTAGTTTTGTTCCATCCCCCTCAGTCCTATCACTCCCTGACACCCTAAAAAGTCCCTCCCCAGCTTTCTTGTAGCCCCCTTCAGGTACTGAAAGACCACAATAAGGTCTCCTCAGAGAGAACACCTCCCCATGCTTGTGCTGTAGAGACATGGGGCAAAAGGAAGGTGCCCTTGCAGGCAGATGTTCGGGCAAGATGATCTCTCCCATCCCTTACAATCCAAATTACTCTATGATTCTGTGAAGAAATTTGAGATTTAGGATTTTGAGGAGGCATTCCAAGGAGAAGGCCTTGAAAGTGGTTTATTTAGGGATCCTTTAGACCCTGGAGGGTGTTGCACCAGCTGCACCACCTCTTGGGCAAGCACTGGAGGAGTAGTTGCTTTTTTTTTTTCTTCCCCTAACGCTAATATCCCAAACCAGCTTTACCTAAAATAGGAATCTTCCCCATTTCCTTGTTGCATAGCTGGCTGTGACCTTTTAAATGGATTTCCTCTTTAGTTTGGCACAGCACAGACATCTTTCTACTTCTATTAAGGGCATCTTGGTGCAGCTCTCCTCCCAGGGGTAAGAGATGTAACTTCTAAGCCTTGAAGACCAGCAGCACTGCTTTCTAGGGAAGTCACACACAGGGCAGCCCTCCAGGAAGCCTATAAAGGAAGTGCAGCAGCAGCTATGGGAGGACTGCTGTAAGAAAAGCATTTTTACAGTTGAGAGTGTCAGTTTGCAAGGTTGCAGAAGCAGTGCACTCAAAACACTGGGAGGCAGCTGTTCAAGGGAAACCTTGAAGGTTTCAGCTGCTGGTCTGGTCCCAGCACTCCACAGCTCTAGCCCTAGTGCAGCCCTGGTGGTGTGGGGTGAGAGCAGACATCTCTGTGCTGACTTTTCCATCTAGGAGGGAAGAAAGGTTTTCAGTGGTGCACTGAGGAGAGGAAGGGTTGCAACGGCTTCAAGCTGGTTTATAAAGTGCTTTAGTGACATCATGGTTCATAACATGTCTCCTTGTACAGCAGTAAGTACTCTATGTCCCGTGATGCAGATGGCAAATCTGAGATACACAAAATCACAGAATCACAATCACAGAGTGGCAGGGGTTGGAAGGGACCTCTGGAGTTCCCCCAGTCTGACCCCCATGCTAAAACAGGGTCACCCACAGCAGGTTGCCCAGGATCACAATCTCCAGGCAGGGTTGGAATGTCTCCAGGGAAGGAGACTCCACAACCTCTCTGGGCAGCCTGCTCCAGGGCTCCCTCACGCCAGAGAATTTTCTTCTTAAGTTCAAGATAAACCTCCTGGCTTCTAGTTTGTGCCCATTGCCCCTTGTCCTGTCACTGGGCACCATCCACTTGCTCCCTACCCTTTGTTGAGCACTGAGCAGATCCCCTCTCAGACTGCCCTTCTCCAGGATAAGCAGCCCCAGATCTCTGAGTCTGTCCACATAAGAGACTCTTCAGTCCCACCAGCATCCTTGTGGCCCTCTGTTGGACACTGTCCAGTAGTTCTTTGTCCCTCTTGAACTGGACACAATACCCCAGGTGCAGCTTCACCAAGGCAGAGTAGAGAGGAGGAGAGAGAAGCTCCCTTGACCTGCTGGCCACACTCTTCTCCATGCTCCCCCTTCTTTGCCATGATGCCACACTACTGCTTCCTGGGCAACTTGTTATCCATCAGCACTCCCAGGTCCTCTGCAGAGCTGCTTTCCAGCAGGTCACCCCCTACCAAAATGATTAAGGGTTGATGAGGGCTGAGACCTGAACACTTGGTTCCCAGAGCTTGATTTCCGCACTCCCACTATGTTCACTTGCAGAATAGCTTTACCTTGACCTGCTTCATTCTCCCCTTTCAAAACTGCTCAGCTCAGCACCTTTTACCACCAGGTGGAAAAGAGATGAGCTGAAATGCATCACTAGGAAGAGCTCCCCCACCCCCACCTCTTTCTTTGGTCTGCAAAAAAAGCTTGACAAATGAACCAGTTGGGGAGGAGGGGGGAGAAAAAAAGGCTGTGAGGAAGTGGAACTTCACCCAAAAAAAAAAAAAGGTTGTTGAAGTTTCTCGTTGCTTGTGAAACTTCAGTGCTAAAAATGGCACATGGAAAACATTCACTACAACTGATCTGCCACTGAGCAGAGCACATTTCTTGTAGGGTGTGCACTCAGCTGGGGTGAGGGGGACAGTTTGGAACTGAATCTGGTGGGAGGCTCCTGTGCTGTGTGTTTTTGTTTTAACAAAGCCTCCACACTTCAAAGCACTGTGGGGGTGCATCTAGAGCTGCGAATTTCCTCTCTTCTCCCAGTGGACTGCTCCTCTGCCAGGTGTGAAGCCATCAACGTGTTCTTCATCTCCTCATGGTGGCTCACTTCTGGGCAGTTGTCTTCAAATGTTTCCTAATTTCACAGTCAGCCAGCTCCTGGCAAAGCAGAGAGAAGAGTATCTGAAGGGTGAGACAGGAACAAGCTGCAAAATTCCTCTTCTCCCACAGCAAATCTCTACTTTTCCTTGGGGTTTTTTCCCTTCACTCCTCTTTTGGCTTTTCCCTAAAAGGAATCAAAGGCTTTCACAAAGGAGGGAAGTTGTGTTTTACAGAGTTCTGAATGGCCCAAGCTTTGTCTTTTCTAGCTTCCCAAGCATGTAGCTTGGCTGAAAGCTCCATTTCTGGAGATGTAAAGGCCTCAGAGAAAGAAGGAATTGGTTCAAAAGTGCTCAAGTGCTCTGGAGCCAGACTCTGCTCTCATCAAGGGCTTTGGCATCCAGCAACAGACATTTATTTTGAGTTTTTTTGGCTCAGAAGCTCCTCAGGTTTCTTTAGCTTTACCTTCTGTCTCTCCTCTTCGTGCTCTCCTTCCAACAGCTGTGTGTCTTTAACATGTCCTGAAGTTTCTCCCCACCTTTCCAGGCTCTTTAAGAGACTTCCATGCCTCTGGGAACTTAAGTGAGTTGGCTGTTCCAACATAGCAGCTTCATAAAATGTCCCACAGGTATAAAAATAGAAAGTCTATGGAATATATAGAGAGAGTGGAGTTAAAGAGTGGTCTGGAGATCACTGGTATTCTGCTTCCTCTTTGATTGGAGGTTTTTGAGAAGAAAAATGATGCTTTTAGAGCCAAAAAAAAAAAAAAACTGTTTTATTTTTTGTTTTTTTAAGTTGTTAATCCTCTCATGATGGTAAAAAAAAAAAAAAAGAAGAAGAAGAGGCAGTGCCACGAATCTCTGGAACTACATTTTGGTGTCAGTGGTTTCATTAACTTCTGACAGGACAAACCCAGGATTGTCAAACCCTTTCTTTTCCTTGGCTTTAGCTTCCCTCTCGTTGTGGAGGCAGAAGGCACAGTGGGGAGTCTCCACAGCCACTGTCTTGCTGAAGTTCTGGAAGTCTACTCTGTATTTCCCTTCTTTGGTCTTGGACACAATGGGAGCAAAGCGATAGCCCCAGAGCACCTCTTCTGGGATGTAGGATGTCCTCACTTGGCAGGTGGCACTGGTGGCTTCCACAGTGCCATCTAAGAACACCACCAGCTCAAAGTCCTGCTGCAGGATGGTTTCTGCTGCCATGTGGAAGAAAGGACTGCTCTTGTCTATGACATGGTAAATGGTTAAGGGGGAGATGAAGAAGAGGTTCTCGTTGCCAGCATCAACTATAAATTCGATGTTGACCTGGTCCAGAATGATTGTTTCTCCTTCTGGGGTGATGGTGGTCCTCAGGAGCTTGCCATAGATGTGGCTCCCGATCAGCAGGCTCTTCCGGAGGTTTGCCACCCGGATCAGGAGGCAGAGCTTCCCCCCGCGCTTGCTGATGACAGCGTTCTTGCTGAAGGTGATGGTCTTGGCCCTGTTTTTGGACCTGGATATCTTGGCCAAGATGGCACCACACATGAAGGAGTTGATGATCACCCCCAGGATGGACTGGAAGATGAGGAGGAAGATGGCCGTGGCGCACTGCTCTGTGACGCACCGGAAGCCGTAGCCGATGGTCACCTGGGTCTCCAAGGAGAAGAGGAAGGCTGACGTCAGGCCGTTGATGTTCTCCACACAAGGAGTGTGGTTGATGGAAGGGTTGAACTCTGGCAGGTCTTTGTGTATGTATGCCACCAGGTACCAGAGCAGCCCAAACAGGAACCAGCTGCCTAAGAAGGCCGAAATGAAGATAGTCATTTTGTATCTCCACCTGAGATCCAGGACAGTGGTCCATATGTCAATCAAGAAGACAAACCTCGACTGCTCCACGTTGCCAAACTCTATGTTACACCTCCCATCCTTGGAGACCAGCCTGGCCCTCCGCCGGCTGCGCTCTCGCAGGTGGCTGGCGAAGCGATTCCGCAGGTAGCTGAACATTGCCTCTGCTGAGAGCCTTCTGCAGAGCAAGGAACAACGAACACTGTCAGAAACACAGCCTTGGGCTGCACCTGCAGGCAAGAGGGAAACTCTGAGGAGGTCTCAAGGCACTTGTTGAGGGGGGAAAAAAAAAAAAAAAAAAAGTGGTATGATTTGCATATTTTCCCTCAACTGATGGGGGAGGAAAAATTCCAGTAAGCATGAGGAAATTAGCAGTTTCTTGCCTAAGGAGCATTCCAGCCCAAAATAATCATTTGGGCTTGCTCAGTAAGCTTTGAGTCACTGTTAATGCTGTCCTCTGCTTGGTTGAGTGAGGGGAGACAGAAGCAGGTGGCTTCATCATAGACTGCATTGGGTTGGAATTGACTTTTAAAGGTCACCCAGTCCAAGCCCCCTGCAGTCAGCAGGGACATCCCCAACTAGAGCAGGATGCTTAGAGTCCCATCAAGCCTGGCTTTCTGGTGGTTTGCTGATGGGACTTTGCTGCATTACCCTTCCCTGTAGAAGGTGACATTGAATGAGTTATTTAGAGACAAGCTAAAGATGAGCAGCTGAGGGAACTGAGGTTGTTTAGTCTGCAGAAAAGGAGGCTGAAGGGAGACCTCGTTGCTCTCTACAGCTCCCTGAAAGGAGGTTGGAGCTAAGTGGGGATTGGGCTCTTCCTTCAAGGAATGAATGCAAGGACAAGAGAAAATGGCTTCAAATTGCACCAGGGGAGGTTTAGGTAGGATATTAGGAGAAATTTCTTTGCTGCAAGAGTGGTCAGGGATTGAAACAGGCTGCCCAGGGAGGTGGTGGAGTCCCCATCCCTGGAGGTGTTCAAGAAATGTGTGAACATGGCACTGTGGGACAGAGTTTAATGGCCATGGTGGTGTTGGGATGATGGTTGGACTCAATGATCTCAGAGTTCTTTTCCAACCTTAGTGATACTATAAATGACAGAATTCCCTGTGACAGTCCTAGAGCTGACTCCTAAATGACAGGAAAGGAAATGTGTGGACCCTCTGAGGTTTTATGAAGCAAAGACCTGCTGACTGGCAAAGGCTTTCATTTGCAGGCATCTTAATTAACTTAAAGGAGCTACCTAACCTTTTAGTTGGCTGAAACAGAGATCCTTCCATTAGACATAGCTCCAAGAGCCAGAGGGAACCTTTAGCTATGACCAGCAGCAGCAAATGAAAACATTGAATTATCAGTGATGGAGTCTGAGTACAAATTAATCACATTTTGCAAAGCCAGAGGTAAATTCTATTATTTGATGCCCTTGTTTGTATCAAGCAGCCTTGAGAATGAATTTCTTTGTCTCACCCTCTTGCTTTCTTTCTCCACTTAAGCTAGAACCACTTTTGTCCTCTGCTCATTAAAATTAGGAGGGGGAAAAAAAATAATAATAAAAATGAAGGTCACTTTTGTTGTAAAGCAGCTTTTCACTGTTTTAAACTTCTGCTGCTGAATTTATTGGTTGGGAAAGGAGCTGACAAAGGTTAAACTTTAAGCACATATCTGAGGGGGGTGGGGGTTGGGGAATGAGGTCACTTTCTAAACAATTCTCTGGTTCTATTCTTCTGATGCACTTTTAATGTGGTCATGTTAGTGCAGAGTTTGAGTAAGCATAAAATATCCCTGTGCAATGCACTCTTTGAAGAACCTTTCCACTGTTTAACTTCTAATGTCCCTGTTAGAAGGTCCAAGCTTTCTGGAGATGTCAAGATTCTTTTTTTTTCTTGGGGGGAGGGATGGGAGGAAGTAGTTTTGGCAATGTTTAATGCTTCACTGTCTCTTAATCCTCCTCCAGAAAGCAAAGTGATGAGATTAGCTCTTCCCAAATTAACTCTTTTGAGCTTCACCATTCAAGCTCCAACCTGAGGAATAAATGTAAGATGGAAAGAAAATAAATAAAAAAATGTTTTCTAGCCCTTCACCAACCCCAAGCTCATCAAGATACAGCAAACCTGAGCACATAGTTATGGTGGTAGAATTAAAACCACAGTGAGGGATGCACATGGTTTGAAGGCAGTGGTGGTGCTAGGGAGGTGGTTGGACTTGATCTTAGAGATATTTTCTAACCTAACCAATTCTATCAATGCAAAGCATGCAGCTTCAGCTGGCATCAGCATTCACTTGGTCCTTTTCCACAAGGAAACAGTGTGGGAAATGTGATTCTGCCCACCCTAAGCTGCACACACATGCCTTTGGCACAGGTGAGCTACAGCAGATCATAGATCATAGAATGGTAGGGGCTGGAATGGATTTCTGGAGATCTAGTCCAGCCTAGTGAGTAGATGTCAAAGGGAGAACTCTGAAGGCACCTTCTCATGCTAAAGGTGATGATGAATTGCTGCTGCTTTTCTGGTAGATCCAATTCAGCCTTTCATGGGAATTTTTGGAACCCTGACCGTGGATCCAGACTACCGAAGAGATGAGAGGAAATGGCTTCAAGTTCCACCAGGAGAGGTTTAGGTTGGGCATGAGAAGAAACTTCTTCACTGAAAGGTTTCTCAACCACTGGAACAGGCTGCCCAGGGAGGTGACTGAATCCCAACCACTGAGGAAGGGTCTGGAGAACAGGGCTGGGGAGGAGCAGCTGAGGGAACTGGGGGTGTTCAGCCTGGAGAAGAGGAGGCTGAGGGAGACCTCATTGCTCTCTACAACTCCCTAAAAGGAGGTTGGAGCCAGGTGGGGATCGGCTTCTCCTCCCTAGTAACAAGTGAAAAGACAAGAGGAAAAGTCATCAAGCTGCACCAGGGGAGGGTTTGGTTGAATATCAGAAGGAACTTCTTCACTGAAAGGTTTCTCAACCGCTGAAACAGACTGCCCAGGGAGGTGGCTGAATCCCCATGCCTGGAAATGTTTAAAAGCCACAGAGATGTGGTGCTGAGAGGCATAGTTTGGCACCAGCCTCGGTAGAGTTAGAGAATGGTTGGACCTGATGATCTTAAAGCTCTTTTCCCACCAAAATGATTTTATGACAGCAAGTTAATCAGCATGGTCATCAGACTGCAACCTTGAAAATAGCTCCCCCAACCTTCCCATTCCCTTCCTGCCTCTTTAAACCTCACAAGCCCTCCTCAGAGGCAGCTTTACAAGCCCTGCTTAAGCTACCCCCAAGCAGACCAAAGAGGCAGAAGAATTACACCCTTCTTCAGGCAGCAGGACAAAGGAGTTCTCCCTTCAACAAATCTTTTTTGGCTCCCACACACAACTGAAGTGTGTTGATTTGCTTCAGCAGGAGGAAGGAAAAAAAAAATCCCTCCTGCATCAGCCTGCTGCTAGCACATCACAGAGTGTCTGGAGGAGGTTATGTAAAGCCAGTTATATAATGCAGCACTTGAAGTCCTTTCAGTTCAAATCAGCAAAGGTAACCCAGCTACATCTTAGCTAATATTTACCAGGATATGCTTCCTGTCAGGCTCCAATCAAGCCAACATTGCTGTCTCATGTGAAATCCTGGGCTGCAGCACTTAGCAAAGCTGCTGCTGCTGCTGCTGCTGCTCTCCCCAGGCAGAATGTGTTTGGAGAAGGTGGAGTGTCCAACCCTGGGGCATTTACCATGCAAACGACTATGAATGAAGATGGTATGTCAAGGTGAGCCATGAGAACAAGGAGTTTCCACTTCCCCATTCCAAGCTTGTGTTCCCCAGCCATCAGCAGAGTAAGCAGAGTTTTTAGGGGTGCCCAGTGAAAGGCATGAGCTTGGACAGAGGAATTTCCATCCGAATGTGAGGAGGAACTTCCTTGCTTTGAGGGTGCTGCAGCTCTGAACAAGGCAGTCCAGAGGGGTTGTGGAGTGTCCTTCCCTGGAATAATTCAAAACCTATCTGGATGGTTGGGCCCTGGACAAGCTGCTCTGGATGGCCCTGCTTTAGCAGGAGGGTTGAACTGGATGATCTCCAGAGGTCCCTTCCAACCCCTAGCACTCTGTGATTCCATGCTCAAATCCCTTATCAAACTCATCCACCAGTCCCTCCACCCAACACATTTGACCAGTGCCACACATTCAGTTTTTTAGCAGCTGCATTTCTGCATTCTCCTTTCTCTGAGTTCCTGCAAGTCTCTACCAACAACCATTCCAGTTCCTGATGGCTACATACCAGCTGGAGCTCCTCTGCTCACCCAGAACTCTCACTGAGTGCTTCTCTTGGCTCTCACTTGCTTTCAATTATTCTGGGAAGGGACAGGACCACCACCAGATGCTTTAATTGTTCTGTGGGCAAGCCCTTTGTGCCTTGCACATGAATCCAAGGAAATGGCTTTAATCCCAGCCACGTGCAGCTCTTGAGGAGATCAGTGAGGGTAGGGGTTTAATGTTTGATGGGGACCTGACAAGAACAAAGTTCCCTCACCTGCTATTTCACTCAAGTTCTGATACCCTGGCTGCTTTTGTTCCCCTTCAGCAGTGCATGAGCAAAGCTGGCAGAACCAAAACACGAGGGAGAGAGGCAGGAATGAAAAGCAGCCCACAGAACCCCCAGCTTTTGTTGGAAATACATCTTTGTTAGGGCTTCAGATGAAGTTCTAAGAAGCTTAGGGAGAAGAAAGGGGGGGTAGAGAGTTAAAGGATTATTATGGTTTTTTTTTTTTTTTTTCAGTCCTGTTCAGGTCTTTTCAAAACTCAGATCTTCTTTCAGCCCATTCTTTTGGGTGAACTATCTCAGAACAAAGTGTGTGAAATATCCAATTCCTAATACCTTATAAAACCCTCTTTTTTATAGATATTCTTAGGAAAGCAAACTAAACCCTGCAGTCTCATGATTTAGTAGCTGCTGGCTGCTTTGCTACCCAGACCTTTGGTTGGTACAGCTCATTTGCTCCTCACTAGCTGTCCTGGGCAGAGCAGGAATGTGCCTTTTGGGAGGGGATGAGGGTTGCAGCATCCTGTTTAGCTGCTCAGATCAGAATCAAAGACTGACAAAGAGATCTGGGCTTCTACTGGCTTAATTGTGAGTACAGCAAGAACATCAGCTTGCCTAAAGTCCTCTGGTTACCCCCAGATTCTGATTTCCATCATCTTCCATGCCCACTTTATATCTCTGATGGACACTTCAGCAAAGAGATCAGACCTGCTGCCACAGGCAAACTTTCTCCTTGATCCTGGCAAAGTCATCATTAAGTGTTTATTTCTGGTTGTGCCTCCAAAGTGTTGCCTGAAATGCCAGTTCCATGTGGCAAATATCCTTCAATCCACCTCAGCAGGCTAATCTGGGAGTCCTGTCACTGCTCCAGTACAAGTGACTATGTTTTGCCAGCTAAAAGCCCAGATGGAATTTCCAGTGGATACACCAAAGGATCTTATCCCCTGCCTTGCCCTCTCTTTTAAGTAGAATTTCTGTCAGATCTTCAAGAGCTGCCCTTTTTTGATGTCATTTATCAGCAGGAGAAGACAAGTGGTACCTGCCTGTGGGTTGTGCACTGGTTCACATCATCCCCTGGGAATGTGGAGCATCTTTACAGCAGACAGAATGTCTTTCATCTCAGGTTACTCTAAGCAACCCCACCAGTGAGGTAACAAGGGCATGTTCTGTACCCTCCCTTGCTTCCCCCGTGCCCTGATTTTTAAAGGAAGGAATCTTACATGCTCTGGCATATATAGAACCACAGAAAAGACCTTTAAGGTTGAGTCCAACCATTCTCTAACTCTACCACGGGATGTGTAGACCCTAGAGGAGCTCTTAGGGGATGAAGTCACCCCAGGAAGACTGCTGCAATACCTCACCAGCCTTAAGAATCTTCTCATTGTTCTTTGTATGTGGTTGGTTGAGTCTGCTACCTGGTGTGTGCTCCTGCCAAGCAGAACACTCAGCAAGTTTCACTTCCAGGGTGGTTTCTGTGATCACAAACAGCAGGACAGGGAGGAGGAAGTTCTTTACTCTGAGGATGGCAGAGCGCTGGAGCAGGCTGCCCAGAGCGGTGGCAGAGTCTCCATCTCTGGAGCCATTCAAAACCCACCTGGACACTATCCTGAGCAGGGGATGAGATGTGGTGCTGAGGGACATGGTTTAGCGATGGCCTGGCAGTGCTGGGTGAGTGGTTTGGGTTGGTGATCTGAAAGAACTTTTCCAACCAAAACAATTCTGTGAGCTATGCAGTCCTGTTGGGTACCTCGCCTCTGGAGTGCAGAGAAGTGGGAGCTTGAAACTTTCTAGAGGAGAGAGAGAGGTTTTGCCTGGTTATTTTTCCTCTCCATCACCAGAAACAGCTGCTGCACTGTGAATGTGTGAGAAAATCTGCAGTGGGTTCTCACCTGGCTGGCTGTGAGCAGAAGCTGTCTGTAACCAAGGAGCTGTGCTGCAGTACAGCGTGGGAAGGGGAGGCACTGCTGCCTGAACACCTTCCATAAAAGTCACCAGGTGAATGGACAGAGTCATGTGAGCCACTCCTGCCTGTCCTCTCACTTTGTTTTTCTTTGCTGAAGTCTTTAAGGGGTTCAATCATTAACCCACAATTTGTTCTCACAGGTTGGCAATGTCAAGTCTCAGTCACCAGCAGCAACAGGACTTGCTGTGGAAGCCCCAAAGGTTGAGAGGCAGCTGACTGGGGCACCAGCCAAGGCAAAACCAACAGTGGAGAGAGACAGTTCTGATCCTGCTCTAGCATCTAACCCAAGGTGTATCAGTACTCAGCCCAAAAGCTTCCATTGCCATGTGCTCATCCTTCCCAAAACATTGGTGAATTTACACCAGCAGTGGCTTCATGCCACCCCAAAAAGGATCCAGCTCTGGACGTGGGCAAGATTGCTGACAGCAAACACCTGGCACTGCTGCAATAGCTTGTAACATGGCTGGGGAAAGGGTTCTTGCTTACTCAGTGCCCAAGAAGAGCATGAAGGTGTGCTCTCTGTGGTACCAAAGGAAGCAAAGCAAGACAAAGCTGCTATGGTTTAAGGTCTTCTCACAGTAATTCACAGTGAGTAGCTAATTCCAGCTTCAGAGGGTTCTCAAACATTGGAAAGCCTCCCAGGGTTGGTGTTTCAGTCCCCATCCCTGGAGCTGTGTGCAGAGATGTGGTGCTGAGGGACATGGTTTAGCCCCAGCCTTGGTAGAGTTAGAGAAGGGTTGGACTGGAGGATCCCAAAAGGTCTTTTCCAACCCAAACAATTCTGTGATCCTATGCCAACATTTCTCTAGCAGAGCTTTTCCTGCTCCAAACCTTCAGCTCCTTCCCTGCCCCTCATTATTCATACAAGTGTAATTGACTTGCAAGCCATTCTTGGCTTTCAGTATGCACTGAGTGAATTATTGAGCCATCACATGGGGCACTGGTGTGAGGAGATGTCTGAACAGCCTGGGTGCCAAGCAGGTGCTTTGCATTCTTAATAGCAAGTGTAAGCCATTAATAACTTTGCTGCTCCATGCAGCCAGAGCCTGCCATCCTTTCAGGCTGACATGCATATGGCTGAGTTCATCCTGAGTGTAATTTGGGATTCATTGGCCATGGGCTTCATCTCCTCGTGCTGCTTTTAAAATCCCTCCTGCCTTGAGATGTGCTATGCTAATTCCAGGGCTGATGGCTGACTTGAGAGGTTATGCTGGAAAAATTCAATTTAATTATATCAACTCATTAGTGAGGTCAGAGATCAGTACTCAGCACACTCTATTTCTTGATATTTCAGAGGGTTGAGAAGATCTTAATGAGCAGATTTGGTCTCAACCCACAAGCAAACTGATCCACCCTGATGAGAAGACTTCTGGCTGCACAACATGGGAAGCAGTCCCAAAAAGGTCCAAATATGTGAGCCCAGCTCCTGGCTTTTCATATTTTTGTGTGTGCTGTGGGTCAAATCTTCTCCCCCTTGTGCCTGTTTTGTTGTCTGCTCATGAGATGGAATTGAAACCAAGAGTGTTGTGTGGATGCATTCAATGACTGCAAAAAAGCTTTGGGACCTCTTGAATGAGTTGCTGGATTCTGGCAGCTTGTTGCAGTCAGAGTTTTAGTGGAGCTCAGGTTTTAGGAGAATATAAAGATGCCAAGTTGCTGTCTTGGCAGGAACCTGTCTGTTGTCTAAGGAGAAAAGCTTCCTGTGCATAATGTCTTAATATTCTCAGCAAGGAGTGAAGCAGAGGGGAACATATGCTGCCTTTAAGAGATGGACATCCTGTGTTCAGTTTTGGGGCCCTTGCTCCAAGAAGGACATTGAGAAGCTGGAGTAGGTCCAGAGAAGGGCAGCAGAACTGGTGAAGGGTCTGGAGAAGAGGGCTGGTTGAGAAGCAACTGAGGAAACTGGGGTTGTTTCACCTGGAGAAAAGGAGGCTGAGGGGAACCCTCATTGCTCTCTACCACTGCCAGAAAGGAGGTTGGAGTGAGGTGGGGGTTGGTCTCTTCTCCCTAGAAACAAGAGATGGAACAAGAGGAAATGGTCTGGAGTTGCAACAGGGGAGGTTTAGGTTGGATATTAGAAAAAACTCCTTTCCTGCAAGAGTGGTCAGGGATTGGAACAGGCTGCCCAGGGAGCTGGTGGAGTCCCCATCCCTGGAGGTGTTAAAAAAATGTGTGGCCATGGCACCTGGGGACATAGTTCAATGGCCACGGTGGTCTTGAGTTGATGTCTTGGACTTGATGTTCTTCAAAGCCTTATCCAACTAAAATAATTCTATGCCTCTGTAAACCAATCTGCAAATTGAAGTCTCAGGTGCAGATTTCTCATGAGCTCCTACACTGTGCAAGGCTTTGTATTTAAATTACTCTATCGCTGAGTGCCTGGTGGCTCTTTGTGCCTCTTATTCTTCAGCATCTAATACACTTCCTGCAGGAGGTCTTTATGTTCCAGGCAAAACCAGGCAGAAAAGAAAAAAAATGATGTTGAATTCTCAGGTACCTTTTGAAACAGCTGATGGGTCTCATTTCCAGTGGAAAATAGTTTAACCTCCACAGGCATCTCACATCTCTCTTTTTCATTTAGGAGCTTGGTTTGTCAGGAATTTTTTCTGGTGCTGTTTCATTCCACCAGCCTGAGGGAACTTACTGAAGTGGCCACTTCAGTTGCCCCTGCAGAATTCCTCTCAGCCATCAGCAACTGGCATCTCAAGGTGAATTGCTTCCAGCCCATTATTCCTCCTGAATGTACCTTTCTCTTCAGCTACACCAGCAGCTCCAGCTACCACAAATCCTATTTTCAGTTGTTTCTGCTTCTGTTAAGTACTTCATTTAAACCTGCCACTAAATTACTTCCAAAAGTGAGGCTCTTGTATAAATAATTAGGGACTAGACAAGGAACTGAAGAAATGGAGTAGGAAAAGCTCTGCTAGTGAGATGTTACCATAGAATCACAGAACTGTTTTGGTTGGAAATGACCTTGAAGGTGGCCCAGCCCAACCATTCTCTAACTCTACCAAGGCTGGTGCTGAACCATGTCCCTCAGCACCACAGCTCTGTGTCTTTTTCTTGCATTGGTTGCTCCTGTTCATGCAGAATTCAGTTATGTAGCAGACTTCAGATGCCATTTACGATTTGAGAGTCCTAGTAAAGTGGCCTAAACCCTGTGAAGGATTTACTCTCGCCTCATGTTACCCCTCAAACTGCTAGAGAAACCCAGGCAGCTAATTTAAGAGAGACACTCAGGGGTGTATGAGGACAGGAGGAGCTGGTCTTCATGATGTCCCACCTCACTTGCTCATCACCAGCTTGTCTGGCCAAGCTGGGTGACAAGATTAGAACCACAGAAGCTTTTTGGTTGTAAATGATCTTTAGGATTGAGTCCAACCATTAGACACAACCTTGAAATTTCAGGTGAATAAAGGAAGTGAGCTGAACTTCCTTGTCTTATCTCTTGATGTGAGCAAACACAGAGTGGAGGTTCAGATCACAGTAGCTCCATCCTAGGTGCAGGTGTCACTTGAATAGCTGCTTGAGTTTTGGGACAGAAGTTCCTAAGGCTTCAAACAGCTTTTTAACCATTCCATAATTCTCTGTGTCCGTCTCTCCCCAGGGCACTGAGAAGGCAGCTGAGAGAGTTTAGCAAAGGAGGAGCCATTTGGGATTACTTTGCATTCCTCAGGGGGTGCTGCAGAAAAGAAACAACCCCACTGATGTGCAAACCTTGTGTTGTGAAATGAAGAAATGAATAAACCTACCTCACCTCTGGGAGGACTCAGTAGGGACTGTGCAAACTCATCAGCCACTGGCAGCCTGAGGGGAGTTCCAAGTGACCTGTTCTGAAGAAAAGGCTTGTGAAAGGCTTCTGTAGGCAAGACTTTGGGGGCAGCTAACAAACTCTGAACTCCAAAGCACCCTTTCTCCAGTGTGCAGAGTGAGCTGCAGTCCTTTCCCATGGGCAGACCTCAGGCTTTGCAGTGCTTGTCTGTCTTTTGGGGGGTTATGCTGCTGAGGGAGTGGGCAAGTGGCACTTCAGCAGCAGCTGGGCTTGGATGGGAAACCCACACTCCCATACCAAGCTCCCTTCACTCCCAGCGTAGCCCAGAGACTTAAGGATGAACCTTAGTTACTCAAGGTGAGCTGATGATAACAGTTGAATCACAGGAGTAGCTTCCAGCAGCAGGATGCTCTGAGCTCCGTGGCTGGAAAATGCTTTCCCCATGATCTACCACACACACACACACACCCTCCCCTTTCAAGAACCACCCGGGTGCCCCAGAATACCACCAGGCCCCCAGAATACCACCAGCCACCCCAGAATACCACCAGTCATCCCAGAATATCACCAGCCACCCCAGAATACCACCAGTCATCCCAGAATACCACCAGTCACCCCAGAATACCATCAGTCACCCCAACACATCACCACTTACCAGCTACAGGGCTGGGTCTACAGAACTTCTGCCACCAAACGTGAATTCCCAGAGCTCTGCTCTCTGTCACATTTCTCCTGAACCAGTCAAGGACAAACAACAGATCTGGATGGAGCTGGAAACCAGCAAGAAACTCAGGGGAAGGAAATGAGGCATGAGAGCCTCTTTCCACCACCTTGTCTTGCCACCACCTCCCAGCCCCCGTCCCCCTCACACCCAAACACAAATCCATGATTAAGGCTTAGTGCCCTTTGCCCTCATCCTTCCCCACTCCACACAGTGCTCCCACTAAACAGGGCAGTGTTTCCCCACACACTCCCTCCCAGCTGCTTGCTGCCTGCTTTTCAACCCAAAAGCCCAGCCCAAGAGTCCCATGTCCTCTTCTCCTCCATCTCAAGCATAGACCTCCTCAATCATGTGCTTGGAGCTTGATTGTTGAGCTTCCCTCTCCTCAGTCAGCAGCAAAATAGGAGCAGAATGCAGCAGCTTGGATTGTGCTGGTGTGCAGACCAGCGAGCTGTGCTTGATCAGAGGTCTTGGCACATGCTGAGGCTCTTGTGCATGGGAGGACAGTGTGCTTGCCCCTGCTGACACTGCCCAGCATGTCTGCAGGGCTGTGCAGGGCACATTCCACTGCTCAGAGGGTTCTGGTGTAATTAGGTATTAGCTGGAAGGATCAGTCCCTGGGCAATGTTGTATCTGCATTGAAGCTGAGCTGGTCAGTGGCTGTGGTATGTGTGCAGTCAGATGTGGGGCCCTCACTACCACAAAAAAGACATTGAGGGGCTGGAGGTGAGTCAAGAGAAGGGCAATGAAGCTGAGGAAGGGTCTGGAGAACAGGGCTGGGGAGGAGCAGCTGAGGGAACTGGGGATGTTCAGCCTGGAGAAGAGGAGGCTGAGGGAGACCTCATTGCTCTCTACAACTCCCTAAAAGGAGGTTGGAGCCAGGTGGGGATTGGCTTCTCCTCCCTAGTAACAAGTGAAAAGAACAAGAGGAAAAGGCATCAAGCTGCACCAGGGAAGGTTTTGGTTGAATATCAGAAGGAACTTCCTCACTGAAAGGTTTCTCAACCACTGGAACAGGCTGCCCAGGGAGGTGGCTGAATCCCCATGCCTGGAAGTGATTAAAAGCTACAGAGATGTGGTGCACAGGGACATGGTTTGGCACCAGACTTGGCAGAGTTAGAGAATGGTTGGACCTGATGATCTTAAAGGTCTTTCCCGACCAAATCAATTTTGTAGTTCTATGATTCTAGGCAGTTACAAGGGGCTCTGTGTCCTGGCTCTCAGCAAGGTGCTGGGACCCCATCATTACAACACTTCTGGACAGCTGATGACCAAAACTCTTCTATGCTCCACTTGCTGGGCTTTTAAAACAGAATTTAAGATAAGAGAGGTAGTTATTAGAGCAACACCTATGGGAAAAGGCTGTGGGATAGGAAATAGAGGCCAGCAGTACAGAAAGAGCATCTGTTACTTCCATGACTTTATTTTCATCATTGATTCTCTATCAGGGGCTTCCCCCCAGCCCAGCCCACCCCATCTTTTACAGCAAAGTCACGTCATGCAGAAAATTGGTTTAAGTAAAGACCCTTCTGGTGTCTTTCCTCAGATGTTCTCAGAGAACACCACTAATAATTCATTAAAGGGGCCCTGCCAGCTGGAACACTTTTAATTACCATTTGCTGACAAGTCAACCCTTGAGTGCTGTGTTTTTAAATGTATTACTACCACATATGCAGAGCATTTGCTTTTCCCTTCTTCTTTTCTTTCCTCCCCCCCACTGATGTTTATGCAGGTTGAGAAGAGTCACTGACTGTTGAGACTGAGGAAGCAAAGCTTGCACTACCTGGTGTCAGACTTAAAATAGAAGAGGATTTCATGGGGGGGGTGTTTTATTTAAGAGCAGTTTGGAGAAACTTGTTGCTGGGTAACCTTCGAGCATCTCAGTACACCTGAAGGTAGAGAACTGCTCTGTGCAGGGTACTGCTGTGGAACTGAAACATGTTGGGCTAGAGGAAAAGCTGTGAAAATCATTAGATGCTACTTGTTAACTCTCTGGGTGTGCATATTGAGCCTTCAAGCAACCACAAGGTGAAGACAGGCTGGCTGGTGCGACCACAGGGTTCAAACAGCAGTGCTGGCACTTACCACACAACAGCTAAAATGCTGTGAACTTCTATCAGCTCATCCCCTCTGCTTTATTCCCATAGAATCCCAGCATGGTGGGCTTGGAAGGGACCTCTGGAGATTATCTAGTCCAAGCCCCCTGCTAAAGCAAGGGCACCCACAGCAGCTTGCCCAGGATCACAATGGCCAGCTGGGTTTGGAAGCTCTCCTGAGAAGGAGCCTGCTCCAGGGATCCAGCATCCTCACAGTAAAGAATTTTCTCCTCCTGTTCAGAAGGAACCTCCTGGCTTCTACTTTGTGCCTGTTGTCCCTTCTTCTGCTCCTGGACACCACTGAGAAGAGTCTGGCCCCATTCTCATGACCTCCACCCCTTAGCTCTTGCTCAAATCCCCTCTCAGGCTGCTCTTCCCCAGGCTGAACAGCCCCAGGTCTTTCAGACTTTTCCTTTGTATTTCAAGTCCCTTTCAGCTCCACATCTCTGTCAGAAACAGCACTCAGCACCCCTAGAGAAAAGTGATGCCTGAACTACCATCAGCCTTCTGAGCTGAGGTGACTGCAGCAGATGCAGAAGTTTTCTTAAGGCCCTTCTGTTCCACAGGAGCAGAAACTGAAGCACAGAACAGTGAAGAGGGTTGCCAAAGGAAAACTAAGTCAGTGAGCAGGCAGAGTAGAACCCAGACCCCCGTTCATCAAAGAAAGGACTCTCTGGTTCCCTTGCTGCAGTCATCAGGTGACAATTTTGTGCAGGAGGGACAGTCTATTTGGGAATACCATGGGGAAAACAGGATGGCACTGAGCCTCTTACCTTGTGTCTCAGGTGACTGCAGAGGAGAGGTGGGAGAAGAAGGTGCCCAGCTTTGTGTCCCCTAGGCCATGCAATTTCCACTGTGCTTTGGTCCAACAGCTTCCATCCCAAAGGAAGAGAGCCCAGGGGCCCTTTTTGGCTTTTATGGGTGGCTGTGTCAGCTCAGACTGGTTGCCAGCTCATCTATATGCAATGGCTCATTAACATTGCAGCTCAGGATGTGAAAGGCAGAGGGATGGCTGCTGGATGGACAGAACACCCAGCAGAAAGCAGTGCAGCATTGCCTGAAGAAGCTGATGTTACTCTTGAAGTCACCAGCTGAGTCTCTTGTCCCTTCCCACCAGGAGAACCGCAACAAAGCCTTGACTGCTTGTGATCATCAGGCCATGCATGGAAATTGTGCTTTTGGAAAGAACCAGATGCCTCTTGACACCTCCCATGCTTTGCAGAACCCTTTGCACTTTGGTTTGCTTGGTCTGTGCTATGTTACACCCTGGGCCATTGCCCAAATTCCTGCTCAGGCTTTGCTTCCTAGAGCTGAGCTGAAGCTCAGAGTCCATCTGAACTCTTTGCAGAGGACTGACTGCAGGAGGTAACTCATTGCTCTTACTCTCTCTGCATTGTTGTCATCTTGCAGCTTAAGGAAATGTACATTGCTTGTATTTCTCAGCCCTTTGGTAGAGTGTCTTTACCTCCTGTTGATGAAGGATTGAGAGACAGAAGTCCTTGAAAAAGACCTTGAAAATCACTCGGTTCCAACCTCCTGCCATGGGCAGGGACACCTTCCACGAGCCCAGGTTGCTCAAGGCTTCCTCCAACGTGGCCTTGAACACCCCCAGGGAGGAGGCATCCACAACCTCCCTGGGCAGCCTATTCCAGAGTCTCACCACCCTCATACTGAAGAACTTCTTCCTAAGATCCAGTCTAATCCTACTCTCCCTCAGCTTCAAACCTTTCCCCCTTGGCCTGTCTCTAGACACCCTCATGAAAAGTTCCTCTGCAACCTTCCTGTAGGACCCTTTCAGCTATTGGCAGGCAGCTCTAAGGTCTTCCCAGAGTCTTTCTTCTCCAGGCTGAACACCCCCAGCTACCACAGCCTGCCCTCACAGCAGAGCTGCTCCAGCCCTTGGATCATCTTTGTGACCCTCCTCTGGACTCACTCCAACAGCTCTGTGTCCTTCTTATGCTGGGGACACCAGAACTGGCTGCATAGTTGAGAACTTAAAGGATTTAGTTCTGTTAAATATGATCCTCAAAATGGGGAAATTAACAGCAACTGGGCTTTTTTTTTTTCCTTTTTCCCTCTAAGACATATCTGAAGAACACATGAAGCAAGGACAGCTCCCCCAACAAAAATTCCCTGGTTGAATTTCAACCACAGTGTTTAGAAGGAGTGTAATTAACCACTTCACCCAGTCTGAAGCCAGAAAATTCTTTCTATATTTGGCATGAGGAAAAAAAAAAACCAATGCAGAGCAGGAGGAGGGAAGCAAATGACCTAGATTCTAACAAGTGACAAATGACTCGTAGGTGCTCTGAGAAGCCTTAAGTGGCACTGATTCCTACAAAGGATACTGCAAAAGGATTTCTCTTTCTTATCTCATCCATAATCAGTCAAAAAAAAAAAAAACCTATGGAAATCTAGGCTCTTGTTTGTTAAAGTGATTATTTTATGCAGCTAGGATCATGTTGCAGCGGCTCTCCAAGTTCACATTGCCCCTTTGACTGCTGGACTGGATGATCTTAGAGGTCTTTTACAACCCTAATGATTCTATGTTTCCATTCTATGATTCCATTCTATGGTTCCATTCTATGTTTGCATTCTATGTTTCCATTCCGTGATTCCATTCTATGTTCCCATTCTATGTTTCCATTCCACGATTCCATTCTATGTTTCATTCTATGTTTCCATTCTGTGATTCCATTCTATGTTTCCAGTCTATGTTTCCATTCTATGATTCCATTCTAT
>VXBD01005964.1:9841-63918 GCA_013399975.1 Indicator maculatus
AGCTGCCAGCTTTGCCAGGACCTTCTTGTGGCAGACAGTGTCAAAGGCTTTGCTGAAGTCCAGGTAGACTACATCCACAGCCTTCCCTGCATTCACCAGATGGGTAACCTGATCATAAAAGCAGATCAGGTTGGTCTAACAGGACCTGCCCCTCCTGAATCCATGCTGGCTGGGCCTGATCCCTTGACCATCCTGTAGGTTCTGTGTGATTTCACTCAAGATGACCTGTTCCATAACCTTGCCTGGCACCAAGGTCAGGCTGACAGGTCTGTAATTTCCTAGTTCCTCCTTCAGGGCCTTTTTGGGGATGGGCATCACATTGGCTAGCTTCCAGTCATCAGGGACCTCTCCAGTGAGCCAGGACTGCTGATAAATGGTGCAGAGTGGCTTGGCTAGCTCATCTGCCAGCTCTCTCAGCACCCTAGGATGGATCCCATCTAGTCCCATGGACTTATGACATCCAAGAGGCTCAGCAGGTCACTTACTTATGCCTCCTGGATTACAGGGGGACTATACTGGGTTCTGGCTCCATCTGCCAGTTCAGGAGGCCAGATGTCCTGAAGACAAGATGTCCCACTATTGAAGATTGAGGCAAAGAAGGGGTTAAGTACCTCTGCCTTTTCCTCATCTTTTGTTACTATATTCCCCTCCACATCCAATAAGAAGTGGAGGTTGTCCTTGCCTCTTCTTTTGCCATTAATATATTTATAGAAATATTTTTAATTCTCCTTTACAGCAGTGGCCAGTCTAAGTTCTAAATGGGCTTTTGCCTCTCTAATTTTTTCCTACAAGACCTAGCAATGTCCTTAAATTCTTCCTGGGATACCTCCCCTTTTTTCCAATGGTGATACACCCTCTTTTTCTCCTTTCATTCGTTTAGAAGCTCCTTGCCCATCCAGTCTGGCTGTTTCCCTTGTTGGCTCCTCTTCCTGAACATGGGCACAGCCTGTTCCTGTGCCTTCAGGAGTTCTTTCTTGAAGTAGGCCCAGCCTTCCTGGACCCCTTTGTTTTTAAGGGCTGTTTCCCAACGAACTTTCCGAGTAAGTTCCTTAAAAAAGCTGAAGTCTGCCCTTTGGAAGTCCAGGGTGGAGGTTTTGGTGCTGCCCCTCTTGGTTTCACCATATATTGAAAACTCAATTATTTCATGGTCACTGTACCCCAGGCAGCCTCCCACCACCACGTCTCCCACCAGCCCTTCTCTATTTATAAACAGCAAGTCAAGCAGGGCTGCACCCCTGGTAGGCTCATGTAACATCTGGGATAAGAAGCTATCCTCCATACACTCCAGGAACCTTCTAGACTGCCTCTTCTCTGCAGTGTTCAATTCCCAGTAGATGTCTGGCAGGTTAAAGTTGCCCACAAGAACAAGGGGAAGTGATCTTGAGGCAGCCTCCAGCTGCTTGAAGAATAATAAATCAACCTCTTCTTCCTGGTTGGGTGGTCTATAACAGACTCCAACCAGGATGTCAGACTTGTTGGTCTTCCCCCTAATTCTTACCCATAGGGACTCAACCTGATCGTCCTTAGTCTCTACTTCCATGATGTCCAGAGCCTCCCTAATATACAGGGCCACTCCTCCACCCCTTCTCCCTCTCCTGTCTCTCTTGAAGAGTCTGTAGCCCTTGATTACAGCACTCCAGTTGAGAGTCATCCCACCACGTTTCTATGATGGCAACAACATCATAGTTTTCCCCCTGTACCAAGGCTTCCAGGTCCTCTTGTTTATTACCCATACTGCGTGCATTAGTGTACATACACTTCAGCTGGGCTGCTGGTTTTACCCCTATCTCTGGCTTACCAACCTCAGCCTCCTTCTGTTCATCTCTAGTACTGCTGGGTTCAACCCCCTCCCCCCTTCAAGCCTAGTTTAAAGCCCTTTCAACAAGCCCCACCATCTCCTGTGCCAGGATCTTTCTCCCCCTCTGAGACACATGTACTCCATCTGTTGCTAGCAGCCTTGAAGTCCCTTTTGATTGCTTTAAGACTTCTGGTATTGACCTCATCACTTCCCACCTGCGTAACTAGCAAGGGATGGTAATCAGAGGGCTGTACTACATTAGGGAGCCTTCTGGTAACATCCCTGACCCAGGTCCCAGGGAGGCAGCAAACTACCCTGCTGGGAGGGGTCTGGCTGACATATGGGGGCCTCTGTTCCTTTCAGAAGGGAATCACCAATAACAATTACCCTCTTCTTTTTTTTTGGGTACAAGTTCTGATGCAAGGGGGGGGGACTAATTTGCTTTAGTCAACTCCCCAGATGGTGTTACTGCTGCTTCCAAAATCACCTCACCCTTGACCTCTAGTGCCCCATATCTGTTGAGCAAGGGCAACTGAGGAGGTGAAGGAGGCTGGAAGGAGTTTACCTTGCCCCTTCTGACAGGAACCTGTATCCATTCCCCCCTGTTTCTTGGGTCACTTCCCTCTGCTAAGGGGGTCTGCAGAGCCTGGGACCACAAATCTAACTCCCTTGCATAATTCTGTTATGGTCCTTATTCTTTCTACTTCGTCCTTCAGCCCAGCCACTAGGTTAAGCAGACCATTGATCTGCTCACACCTAATGCATGGATTGTCTCTGCCACCCTCAACTTCGACTGCCAGGCTCCAACACTCATTGCAGCTGGTTGCCTGAACACCTGCATGCTTACATGTGGGCTCTTTTTGGGGACCCACAGTTTTACAAACAGCCTGTGACCGAGTTTTAACCCTGGCTCAACTCTTTTGAGGAACTGACTTTTTCCCCCCCACCCCTCACGCACTACTCGCCACGTTCCAGGGAGCAGGCTCCCAGGGAGCTTTCCCACAGCTGCCCTTGCACAGAATGGGGGTCTCGCACTAGTTGGTGCTTAAATTTTGCGCAGTTTCCGGCCAACACCCCTCAGCCACGTCACCTTCCCAATCAGGCAACCTGGAGCACAGCCCCCACAGGTCCTGCTTGTGCCTTTGGGGTCCTTCTGCCCTCAGAAAGCCCCAGAGCAAACCCAGGAAGCCTCCAAAGCAACTCAAATTAAAGCAAAGCTCAGCTAGTGGTTACCGAGACTTTCCTGCAGCTGCCCTCACACTGAAATGGCGGTCTTGCACTAACTGGTGCTTAAATTTCCAGTTAAATCCCTCATTACTGTTGTTGGGAAAATATTTGTTCTTGTCTTTCCTCTTTATCTACCATATTACAATGAAGTTTTTGTTTTGTTTGGTCCATAGTCAGCAGTATGTGTGGCATCAATAGCATGCAGACCAGAGGCTCTGAAAACATTTATAGATTAAATGCTTCACCCCTGTGATGGTGAAAGATGGGACTCAGTTGCTGAAGTGTGTCTTCCAATCTTGTGGCTTTAGATAACATGATGCTGTCCATATTAGGGACTGAGAAATCATTTCCAGCACTATCAGCATCTTGTGTACCTCTATATTTTTTTTTTATGTCCACATAGTAGTGACGATAGTAATAAAAATATGGAATACAAAGGAAAAGCCAGCAACAACATGGAATAACAACAAAAAAAACCCAACAGATCAATAATTCTTAAACAGTCTGTGGTCTGAAAATGACAGTATCCTGGCTTGTCTGTCATGCTTCCATTGTGGCTGGAAACACAACAGTGAACGGTATTTTTCAGTTCTGCTTTTAATATTCACTGGAGTAGGAGGGACATATTTCCATTAATGTTTCAGTACTGACAGTGCAGCACAGCTTATTTAAAGTCATAACTTAAGTTATAAAGGAAACTAACATGATTATTCAAACATTGATTTAGATTCACCATTTATTAAAACACCAGCGTCTCTCATTGCCATTCTCCAACGTGCTTTATTTTAATCTGTTAAAAGTAATCTGGTATCTGGTTCTGTGTAAAGATGAGAGTGCAAAAAAACCAAGAGTGTCAGAGACATCTGCCCTGCTGGAGGCAGCTGGGACCTAAGAGCAGCCGTAGGTCCAGCAGGACCATGCCCTCAAGTAAGCCTTGTCACACAGCTCCAAGCAAAGGAGCAGGGCTGGGCTGGGGTTGGTGACTAGGGCCAGCCCAGAGCCCCATGAGTCCCTGGAAACTCTGCAGCTCAGTTAGGACTGAGATCTGGCCAAGATCCTGCTCCCAAGTTGGGATAAGGGTGAGGGCTGGTGAGCTGGGTGGCCAAGGACTGACACAAGTGCAACTGTGTCCGGCCCAGAGCCAGGGGCATGTAACCCTTTAGTGTGAGGATGTACTCAAAGCCCTAGAAATTAGTTATTATGACATATGTTACCATAGCGTTACCTGAAAGTCCTGGCTGCAATACCATGAATTAAATCTCCTAACCTCAAATGTCTTATAGACTGGATAAAAGCATGGGAGCAGAAAGACTCACAGTCATGATGAAGAGTGCAGCAGTTTTACCTGCATGACCATGCAACACAAAGGTAAAATGCAAAGGCAAGATGAAGAATAGACTTTGGACCTCCTAAATACCGACATCAATTCTGTTCCCTTGCAGAAAATGAAGGTGCTTTCCAGATTGAGATGGTTGAATTTTCAAGTGAATAGGTCACTCTCTTTCAACTTTCTGGGATGCAATATTTAACCTCAGAGCTGACTGATTTGTCCTTTTCACAGTCTCTTTTTGGGAAGAAAGCAAATCTGCTACTTAGGTAAGAAGCTCTTGTTTTAAAATCATTATACCTACATTATCACATTTTTTTTATTTTATTTTATTTTTTTTACACAATGGCAAGTATTCAATGGTATTAATATCTACACTATAGTGAGGATAATATACAGGAGGTTGATGATACACAGAATGAATATAGTCAGTAATACTAGAAAAAACAGGTGATGATAGCAATAATAATGATGTGTCATTATTGTCTTATCTTTTTGTTCATAACATGGCAAAAGGAATGAAGTTTAAAAATAAGAATCAATATGGCAGAGTTCTATAGGGTGTGTTTAAAGGTACATTTTCTTCCTCATGTTCCGTACCTAGACATATTGCTCCAGGCAAGAGAAGAAAGACATAATTTCTTCCATTTACATATTTTCTTACAAAAATCCATTTCAGATGGAAAAGCAAATGGGAATTCATACTCTATAAATAAATAATATATTGATGATCCATATAAGTCCCTTTTTGAGCTGAGATATTCTATGATTCTATGATTTAAAATGACTCAACAATTTCTGTAATCAAAAAAAACTGTACAAAAAAAGAAAGGCAGAAGAAAGGAGTCTCTAATTATTCCAGTCTCAGAGGACAATTTAAGTTTAAAACAAAAAAACTTTTAGCTGAAATCTTACCTTCAGGAAACACCTTGAGAATTGATTTGCTTAAAAAAGAAGAATAAATGAAATAAAATATAAAACCAAAACAAGTCTAGGGGAACTGCGGGAAAAGTTGCAACAGAATTATGATAATAATGAGGAGGGTAGGGTATCAATGAGACTGAGGTTGCACAAAAAGTAGGCAAAACATAAATTCTGCTATATTCATTTGTGCATTTTCCTCAGTTTTCATAAAAATTTGCATAGTAACCAAAATATTTTTCATAGATGGGTAAAATCAAGCAAGCCAGTACTGAAATGGATGACCAAAACTTTTTCTAGGTGTAATAATGTCAATAACGAGGAAAATAAAGGATGATGACGTGTGCCTCTAAAATTAGAGACCTTTATGATGTTAACTGTGATACCAGAACCTAGTGAAAAATTCTCCTCTTACTTCAGGGTGCCCAAGACCAACCTCCTCCTCCTGCAGATTTTGTTGTCCCTGCTGTTTTACCTAACAATACTGTTGAATACCAGGCTCTTCACAAGAAAACAGAATGAGTAAACTAATATGTGATGAAGGAAATGATGGACAAGCAGGCAGGAAGAGCACAAAATTGAAAACAGAGCTCTTGGGGATGGGCAACTGAGGAAATCCAAGGAGGAAAAAAGGAAGAAGCCCAAGTGTGTAGAAGATTCTGTTGTCCAGCTTTCAATGCTTTGAAAACTGTTCTGAGTATAGGAAGTATTTCCAAGGTGCACGAAGCATGCACCTGCCTGTAGGAGAATATATAATGTCAGGAAGAACATACCACTCCAACCTTGGCAGTTTTCATTTTGCACTTTTTGAAACTCTGTGTATGTAAGGCTGAGGACTCATCCCAGCAAGGTCACAAGACTCAAAATACTGAGCTGATTGAACCACTACCTCCAGAAAAGTCCCACTTTCCTGATTATGTCAGCTGGCAATTGTAGCACTAGCTGCTGCTGTCTGAATCCCAGAGATTCAGCAAAGAGTTGTTCCAAGAAGTTTATGATGCTAAGATATTGGTACTGAGAAAGGTCATATTTCACCTGAGATAACTGAGGGAACTAAAAACTAACCAAGCAACAGCCTTCACACCTGGGTTTCTAGCAAGAGACAGTGCTTCTTGGGCTTTGGAAAGGACCATGTCACAACTCCCTAGAGGCTCCCTGCCCTACTGCCTGGCAGGGTGGGCACAGCACATCTCTGCTAACTTCCTGTGCTCTGAGGGTATCACACAGGTTGAGAAGGGCCCAAAGCCACAGTGTAGTCACGATCAGTAAGGGTTTTCTCTCCCCTGCCAATATGACTCCTTTTTCTTTGGACTTCGCAAAGCAAGCAGGACAAAGTCACACATGTTCCTGTCCTCGTGGTTTCATCAGCACTTTCTGACTCTGTTCTTTTAGCTGCCAATTTATTTCTGTTGCCTGGTCTCCAAGGGGCGTAGTGCAGACCCAGCATCACCTTAGTGGAGGTGAGGAAAGAGACACTGTACCCTTCACTTGAGCACCATTGAGTCAGTGGCCCCACACTATCTTCAGATCAATCCCACCCCTTGCAGGAGACCTTACTGGCTCACTTATCAGTTCCTTGAGCAAATTTCCACCAGCTGGCACATCTCCCCAGGTGGAGAGTTGACACATGAATTTCAAATTATATGAAGCATCTTAAACATGGAGATGTGCATCATCTGAGAGGGATGAGCAACATGGTTCCATAGCATAAATTCCTCCAGGGTTTATTTAACACTATTCATGTTTGGCAGATGGGTGCTGAAACAACTTTCCCACTACAGGAAGAGAGCTGATGGCTCTTTTGCACATATTTCATACTTCCACCTGTTCAGCAAAGGCAATCGGGAGCTATGAGATGCTGATTTAATGACAGGATTAAAGCTTAAATGACTCCAATAGCAATTTCTTCTGCTTTTACCACTCCTCAGGTCATATTTTTCTACTCCATGGTGCATGTCTGTCTGCTGTTCAGACTGGTGGGAGGCCCAGGTTGCAGTGTATGTAACAAATGTACTAGCTTTAATTTGGCTTGTTAAACAATGGTGAAACTTGAAATGATGGCTAGCTGAACAAATATATTCCCAAGGGTCATAACCAGGTTTGTGCAGGTTAAGGCTCATGCTGCTTCCTCTTTGTCTTGCAATTAAGACAGATGAAATTTGGGTGTGTAAACCACAAATGTCTACTCCACATGAACCAGCTGTTGATGTTTCCACTGCAGTCAGTAGAAAGTAGGGCTGTGGATCAGTTGCCCTCATATGGGTGTCACCTGCTGTATCAGTTGCCTTCTCCTATGAAGACTGAGAGACCTGGGACTGTTTAGTCTGGAGAAGAGAAGGCTGAGAGGGGATCTTATTAATGTCTATAAATATCTGAGGAGTGGGTGTCAAGAGGAAGGGGACAAGCTCTTTTCAGTGGCATCCAGTAACAGGACAAGGAATAATGGATATAAACTAGAACACAGGAAGTTCCACCTCAACAGTGGGAAAAACATTGGGAGAAACTTCTTTACTGTGAGGGTGACAGCACTGAAACAGGCTGCCCAGAGAGATTGTGGAGTCTCCTTCTCTGAAGACTTTCAAAGCCAACCTGGACATGTTCCTCTGTAGCCTGCCCTAGGTGATCCTTTGGCAGGGGGGTTGGACCCGATGATCTCTGGAGGTCCCTTCCAACCCCTAACATTCTATGATCCTATGAGATGCAAAGACAGGATTTAGGTTAGATTGTCTTAAGCCTTAAGTGCCTTACTTTAAGTTAAAAACATTGTATCAGATGATGGAGTAAATTCTAGCTATTTGTATAATACAGGAACTTTATTTCAAGTGGTTAGTTTTGGTTGGTTGGTTGGTTGGTTTTTATAATTACCTAGGAGAGAGTTACGTGTTTGCTAACAGGATTCAAAGACCTTCAGAAGGCAAGTCAAAGATATTTTTTTTTTATCAAAACCCCCAAATCAGGCACTTTTTATGTCTTTGAACTATTTCTGTGACTGTAGTTACAGAATATTATCTGCATCAGAATGTAGTCAATGTCAAGAGAGGGTAAAGGATTCTTAACTTTCTCACAGACAGGGCAGGTGGAGGTGAGTTACCTGTCCTGCACAGCATGTAACATGATAAAGCATTCATGCTCCCTGGACCTGTAATATGCTACTCAAAATTCTGCTGAGGCTCAGTGCAATGAGGAAAGAAAGGATTATGTGCCTGATTGAGATGCTGCTACCATCTAAGTTCAGACCTTAGGTTCCTGAAGTCACTTTTGTCATTAGCTTAAATGAGAGGAAGGGTATTCTAATGAACTGAGCATTGGGCTCTGGGCTAACCATGGTTAGAATACTGCAGTGTAGGATTTTTTTAAACAAGCAGTCTAGCCTCCCACAAAACACTCCATTTACATGAGTTGAGGAGTTATAACCTTCATATGTCTCCATCTTAAAAGCAAACAAGCAAAAAATAGCTTCATCATCATAGTCTTATCAACCAGTGGCTTAACAGTGCATGACACAAAAAGTAATTCTTTCCCCTTCTGTCTTGTAAGTATTGATATCCCTTATGTTTACGATATAATTATATCATAGCAACTGGATACTCAAGTAGGATGAAGTTTGTCCTCTGAATGAAGAAGCATACTTCTTTCTTCTTTTCTCCTCCAAAAGCATGTGTTTTTCTCAATATATTAAGCAGCCAGGGATCTGTGAAACCATTCTTTCCAGGCATATGTCAACACTTAGTACACAATAGATACAGGTCTTTATTTTGTGTTTAAATTATAGACACATAGAATCACAGAATCAGCCACGTTGGAAAAGACCTCAGAGATCATCAAGTCCAAATAAGAAAAAAACCCAGGCTGTTACGATTCTTTAGGGTAAGGATCTGACCTTTTTTTATGTCTGCTTATGTAACATCTGACACAGAATTTTGATCTCAAAAGTGTACATCTTATAGACCTTTATATGCACAAGATTTACAACATGAAAGATTTAACTATGAAGAAAAGCTTCTGCAGGAATTGTTTATGTTTTTATATTAGCTATGGAAGCTGATCAATAAAATGTGATTTCTCATTATCAGAATATTACTTTGTCTCAGATTCATCCCTCACCACAAAGCAAAGGAGTCCTCTGGGGTTGGCTCTGTTTTCTGGATGGATGCACAATACTGTCTTTTTACTTTCTTCTGTTTTTCTAAGAAAAGAAGTAAAATATGAGTTAAGAGAAAAGTCAGTTTTGCAAATAAAGATTTATTGCTGCAATATTATTTTCAGCTTTGTTGCAAACCTTATGATCTTTATAGTTTTTGATTGGTTCACAGACAAATTTTCTAGCATTGCCACCCTGACATCTGTGTTTAATATAAGCTCTGTTTCCAGACATCGTCTGGAGAAAACACTAAAAATAAATTAAGGCAGTAGATGCACGTTTAAAAAGCCACTGTTGAATAAATGCAAGTGGGATTTCGCAATAAGCATTTCAACAAAGGAAGAAATGCATTTGTTTGAGTTCCACAGCATGTTCTCCCTTCCTTCTTAAGATACAGCCTAGTACATCGTTTTTCAGCTGAACCAAATTTTATAGCAGTATGGAATTGAGAAATGTTGGCACCCAAATTTGAAGAAATACAGTGTTGAATTTGTGAGAGTAAAACTGCAGATCATGGTTTGGCAAGCATGGCACATTTTGGAGAGAAAGATATCAGAGAAACAGATAAATAGTGAAACTCTAATTCTTCTCAGAAAACAGAATCTTATTTTGTGCTTTAATTTTCCTGCTTACTGCTAACTTTATTTGCTTCCTACACTGGGTAATGGTCATGAAGTGCATAGTTTGCTACAAATCTAGAATATTGTATATGATTGATTAGAACTAACCTCTGAATTGCTGTATGCCATTTTGCAGTAGTTTGTTTTCTCCTTTTCAATCTGATAATACCAGTCTACAAAACCTTTGCCATTATTGGTCTGACATCACTGTTCCTTCTAAAAAGAAAGATTTCTAGGAGTCAGAAAACCTAACTCAGAGCTGAAATTCTTATTTTGAGAGTAAATTGCATCTTTGATGATATTTCAATAAATTTCACCAATTTTTCAGATTTTAGTGTCCTATTTCTGAACAGAGGTTTGGATAAGATTTTCTGTCTTCATTGGGAGATGGAGGAAACACAAATGTTTGCTATTTTGAAAGAATTTGGGTTTATTTTTCTGTCAAAATCATGAAAAAAGCACTATGCATGATAGCTATTTATACTTAACAGGTAATACTTGCATACAGAAAATATTTCACCATATATTGTAAAGCACAAATTATGAGAATAGTACCCTCTGGTCTCTCAGGAAAAGTTTGAAGTTTTTGCGCTGAAATCCCAAGAAGGCAAGTAATGCAATGCATAAAAAGAAGTAGAAGATATTATTCTATCACTCACCTGAAAAGACTTCATGGTGTGTTAAAGAGAAGAAAATGATAATCAACTAGCTGTAAAAGTGAAAGGAAAACATGACCACAAAAAGTATTTTCTTCTTCAAATTTCACTGTAGCCTCTTGAGACTCTCAAAAGAAAGTTGCCACTTCACACCTGGTTTTCTACCCTTACAGAGAGGATCATCAACAACTGCCTGATTTTAAATGCATCTTTTCTGCTGCATTTTAGTCTTCTAGTTCAAAATGCAGCTGATTTCCCTTCCCAACAAAAGTCAGTATCACTTGTCACCACACACTGTATAAGTGCAGATAGAAATCCATAGATCTGAAAACAGGGTAACTCTTGAAACTTACAAAACAGACACTAGGATAGGTAACAACTGAGTAGATTTTTTAAATGAGGTTTCCCTCAGATCATTAACTATTTAAGATAAATAACAGTGTAGAAATACAGTGTTACCTGGTACTAATTGCAACAGAGGGAAATAATCAAGAAATATACGTTAAAAAATTCTCTTCGTTGTTAATATACATCACTCTTTAACTGTCTGAGTCATCCAAAAAAGTAGGTGAAGCCTGCCTTACTTCCAATAGCTTAAGCCATTGGAACTCAGGGATTATTTTGAATATTATCTAGTACTATCTTTCATATGCTGGTGTTGCCAGTCAGCTATCTTGTGGCTATGAAATTGCCTACTTCAAGTTGTGTGTAGCTGTACCCCTGTGAAGGATGTTTCACTAAATAATACATAATTTTGATTTTAGTCTAAAACAATTGTCCTATCGTGATGATATAATGAAGCAGGGTTTGAAAATTTTCCAAAGTTTTGGAAAACTGAGCTCAGCTGAAAAGAGGCTGGCTATTTTGTTTTTCTGCTATGGAAAGATTCCTAACATTTTTGGAAGGGTCTTTGTGGTCTTCACACCATCCCCTCCACCATGAAGGAATCATTTGAAATGTCAGCTATCAAAACTGCCTTAAAGAAAGTGAAAAGAGGGCATCTCAATGAGTAGAAGATCCTTTTACTGCTGTAAGCCCATCTCCACTCACCAGCCTGAGCACTGACTTGAATGGCAGTGCATTTCAGGTAGATTTTGATCCCCACTTCTACTACTCTTACAGCTAAAACATATTCAGGTAGGACCCTAAGACTCAGAACTATCATGCAAATTAATCATCAGCAACTAATTATTACTAGTTTATAACTAATTAACAATAATTAGTTCATTATGCACTGAAAGTAAGCAAAAAAATTTTATCATGTTATGACACACAGGCCAGAAAACATTTCTCTTTCTTAGTGCCAATACTAGCTTGATCTCTCTACTGCTCTAGTAACATTCTTCCAGTCATACCTTGAGACAAGTAGAAAGCGGAAAGGACTCTTTATTTACATTCAGCAATATAAAACAGTTTTATCCCTCAAATACCTTCTGTAATATGTAGTTTTTATGTTTGTCTCTAATTGCAAGGTAGTTTTTAGGATTTCTTTTCAATGGTCTTAGAAAATTAGTGTGAATTACATTTGAAAAATGAGTATAACATCAAGATTTATTATGTATTTGATATATTTGCATGTATTTGACATATTTTCATACTTTCTGATAAAATTTGGGCAAAGACCCAGAAAGATATTATGTAGAAATAGTGCTAAGAAACACTTGGAGTGGTTTACATAAATAAAAAGGAGAAATTGGTTTTCATCTTTCCATGAGCATTTCTGGTTTATTGCCTTGCATAATAATGTGTCATGTTCCACAGCTTCATTTGCTTGTCTGCACAGGAACTTATTGATAGGCAAGGGTATGTGGGGAGTAAGTTTTATGTTTTCAAGGGGTTAGTTCCTTAACTAAGTTTTTGTAGGCAAGGGATTTGAGAGAAATGTTATATTTTTAATTGGAGAACATCTCTCTTTTGGAATGTAGGGTCCTTTTGGTTATTCCTTAGGCAGTCTTTCTGAATATACAAGGAAAGTTTTTCATTCGTGTGCTTCTTACTGGGTAATGTACACTGGCCTCCAAAACACTTCTGATAAGGATACTGCTTAAACAAAAAAACTTGTCCCAACCCATACAAACAAATTACTGCTGAGGTTTGTTTTAGATTTGGTTTGCTTTGTTCCCTGGAGAAGGAGAAGAAGGAGAAGGAAAAAGAGATCTTCTTATGGGACCAGATTTTAATCTATTGTTGGTTTCACAGCTTTAGATTTTCACTGCAAAATGTGTTGTTTTGATCTGTGTATTGCATAAGCATGCTGAGATGAGCAGAAAACAAAGTAAAGCTGAATCCAGACTTGCCATCGGGACTTAGATCAGTCTTAGAGAGTTGATTACTTGTCTCCCAGTGTCTTGATGCACAGAATGGATCCCTCCTACTTTTTACATGTATCTTAATTTCATGGGAATCCATGAGAGGCAGGGAGAGTGTAATAGAATTTGGTATAGATTCAGGTCTTGCCACATTGCATTTCAGGCACTCTATGAAGGTGAGAACTGAAGAACACTTTTCCATTCCTAATCTGAAAGTCTCATTCCTGTTCCTATTGATGTCAGTAAGAAAATACATCAAGACTCTGTTTGCCAAGTGTCATTGCACCATACTCTCCTGGAACCTGCAAGATCATGGAGATAAATGAGGATTTCTGAGAATTTAAAATTAAAATAAATACATTGACTGTCATGGGTCAAGTTGAATCTGCTGCTGATAGTCAGTCCCATGCTGCTGTCATGCCACCTTCAAAATGAAAAGTGCTGGCTGGAACAAAGAATTATGGGACTTGAAGTTCAGTTTGTAACATGAGAGGCTTATGTTCCAGTTGATGCTTCTGGTTTCCAGCTTTGGGGTGTTGTTTTTTTCCCACTGGGCTGGCTGCTGTGTGCTTGTCAGGCAGGAAATGTTTTATTGCTGCTTCTTCATTTTGTTGCATTTTTTTGCAAATAGGCTAAAGTAATTGCATAGCATATTATTTCCAGTAAACTCTTTAACTCAACCCAATGGTTTTTTGTGTTACTTTTCCTTCTGTTACTGTGGGGGAGAGGGAGGCTTGTGAGAGCAGGCTGTGTTAATCCAGCACACAGAAAATTAAACACAGGTTATTATGTTTTGCTATGATGGGTAAACCATCTGGCTTCCTTTACATCTTTATCTTATCGTTCTTAAAAAAGGAAAATAACAAAACAACCCCCCCAACAAACAACAACAACAACAAACAAACAAAAAAAAACCCCCAAACCCAAATAAACCCAACCAACAAATAACAACAAATTAAACCAACTGTTAGGTGGCCCATATTTAAGCATCTTTACTCTTTTAAGCTTGTGAGCCTTGCATTTCTCTTTTTCATTAGTGTATTCTTAGGAAGAGAAATAGGGAGGTTTATTGATTTAAAGCAAGTATTTAAAAAAATTGTAAGAATATTGCATTTATTTCAGGATTCTCTTTTTTATATACATAAAAAACCACCACCAACAACAGAAAAAAAACAAACATACAAATACATAATGAAACTAATTCCTGACAAAGTTTTCTATTTAAGGGAGTTACTGCTGCAGTTTTTAATCTTGTTTTAGAATCTGCAAAGCTTAAACTTTTCGAGGCAATCAGGTTGCAGTTATTCCAAACACAGACAGGTGTGTGGGATGCATTTTCTGGAACATGACTGGACTTCTTTCAAGTCTTTGGTCTACCATTGATTGCTGATGTGATTACTGAGCCATTTACCTTTCCTTGTTCTTCTTCTTTCTTCATTGTAAAATAGACTTAATAGCATTTCCATGTTTTGTACAGGAGTTTTGCTACAGATAAGTCTAAAGGTCACTTAAACATTGCAGTCATGGTTTAAGAAGCAATTTAGTTACTTGGTTTCTCAGTTATTTGGTTATATATGGCACTGTAGATTTCATGTGTTCACCTCAGTACTTCAATGTCATCTTAGATTTTGAGTTGAGTGTAAGGTTGTTCTAAGCCTAAAGCAAAAAATCCCAACCAGACAAAAGTTACAGCAGACAGGACATGAAATGAAATGGTATCAAGAAAAGCTCTCTTGAGACTTATAAGTCTAAATCCCGTTCAGTTATACCAGAGCTGAAGCAATTCCTTGCAAATCAGCATAAGGTTAGTGCTAGGTCTATGAGGTCACATAGATAGCAGGTTTCTGAAATTATTTATATACTCAAAGAGTATTATGCAGCACACATCTCTATCCACCCTTCCTTCAGTTTAAAAAAAGACAATCATAGGTATTGTCCTGAAAAGAATCGAAAGTTCAACTTGAAGAAATAACAGCCTTTGTATTTTCCTCTGTTCCATTTTGGTTGAGGAAAGATGGGGTTTTACATCATGATCTGAATGCCAGCAAGCCCGATAACAGCTTCTGAAAGGCAGATGACTGAAAGACATGGATGATAATCACAATAAACACACCTTTACCATTGCAGTAACAAAAGAAAGTAGTATTTCAAGTGCATGAGACCAAGCACATACAGTGTTTGCTTCTGATTTTTTCTGAGTAGGCAGGGAGAAATCAATGCCTCAGCCTCTTTTCAAAAAATTCAATAGATGGCTGCTACTGTTCATGGGCAAGATACAGTTACAGTCCTGAAACTGGACTTACAAAGTGATGTTCCCTCTCCTATAGGGTGTAACACAGAGCACGTACAAGGCATTGCAGGCAGCTAATAATCTGTAGCCACCTTCCTCGTCCTTTCCCCATGGCAGCAAATCCTGCCCTAATTCCTTATCTAACACATCGCTTGTGTAACAGGCTGCTGCACTCTCACTCATCAGCAGGGTCAGAACTTGTTTAGTATGGGACTTACTGCAGGGTGGTCTCTAGTAATTGGGATTTGAAATGTTAAATATGTAAGTAATGGTAGTAAGCCCAGTTGCAGTCAGTAGACATAACAGAATTGAAATGATGCTTGCACAACAGTATTGCTATGTGCAGAAGTTGAAGTTAATGAAACTGCAATCTCAGACTCTGAACTCTACCCACAATTTACAGAAACTTGTCTTTAGTAAATGGCCTAAACATGGTCTTTATTTAAGTTGCAGGTTGGCTTCATCTGTTACAGCCACCAGCAGCCCCAGCAGGAGGTATTTCTCCTTTACATTCTCTACAAGCAACCAGAATCAAACCAGTGGGAGAACAGTCTTAAATGAGGTCTCCAAGTCAAGAAATAACATTATTGTACTGATTGCACTTTAGGCAGTGGTAAACCATTTTGTCCAAGAACAGGTGTTTTTTACAGATGCTATACATAAGTTGCAGCCAATCTGGAGAGAACCAAAGATAGCCGAAATAGTAATAGTCTTTAAAATATTTTTGGTAATATTAAACAAATATAGCTGTTTAGCTGATGAATTATAGATCCACCTATATGTTAATTTTCTTCATATTTGATGTTATATGCCTCTACAAACTGGAATCACGTAGTCCTGGAGTGGTGACTGACTACTCCCATCATCCTTGAAGTCAGCTCTCCTTACAGATCCTTACTAGCTAACAGAAATGGGTGACCAAAGCATATGCCATAATCTAATATGGTCTCAAATTCTCCCTTCATCTAAATGATCGAAGCTGCTCTAAACTGCAACAGCAAATACTTAATGGTTATTTTCTGAAGATGTCACAGTATGTTCCTGGTACAGCTGAGCATCCAAATTACTCTATATCTCTTGAGAAACCTCTAGAATGAGCTAGATAAAATAGAGCTCTCCATTTCATTGCTCTTGCTCTCTTTTTAATTGCCTCTTTCTCTTCTTTTTTTTTCTTTTTTAACCTCAGTTTACTGTCCTAATTTCTTTAACACTTCCCTTGGCTTCTATAAAGTTCTTCAAAAGGTTTATGTGCTTTGTTGCCAGGCAATTTCTTCCAAGCTCCCATGGCTCTACTTTTAATAGCGCTGATACATTTCTCAGCATATTTCTTTCTCTACATTTCTTCTGGGTCTTTGATTTTTCACAGAAAGCGGTGACTTTTATGAAGCCGCTGCCACAAATTCACTGCAGAAAGCAATCAGTTTTGCTGCAGGATGTGATCCTAGAGTGCTGCAAAGTCTCCATAGCCATTAGGAATAATAGTGCATATAATTAAGTTCTTTGGTACAGTCTTATAATACCTGCGGAAAGAGCAAAGGGCATAAGCATCAAATCCTTTTCCTAGTATCACACAATCTGATTTTTTTCTGCAGACTTAAAGTAAGATTTACCCTAGTGCTTTTGCCATTAGTTTGCTATGTAGGGTTCCCTTACACCCACTCCTTTCTTCACGTTTCAATTTAACTAGTGTTAAAAAGGGTCAGTAACATATGGGCTAAACTTCATTAAAATGTCATGTTATTGCTCTCATGATACAATCTTCTAAAAATATGTCATGAAAATGTGAGGTTTGAGGATGGCATAACTGATCCATTTGAATAGGAGAATAAAGTGAACAAGACAGGAAAGACTTGCATGATGAATTGCATTGATCCAACAATGCAGTGCACCACTGTTTCAGATAGAACTGAGAAAAATCATATTCAGTCACTCTCATTAGATACCATAACTACTGACAAATTATTTTTTATACAGGAAATAAAAAACCACAGACAGCCCACCTGACAAAATGACCAAATGATTTCTTCATTTTGACCCAATGGCAGACAGTAGTCCAGACAGTAGGCCACATGAAGACTAATACCATTTATCTTTGAAGCAGGACATCATGCTGGAGCAAGAAACAGTAAGATGGTTCCTGTCCAAAAGAGCATCTGTCCTAGCAAAAAAATGTGAGGATTGTTAAAGGAAATAAGGATTAAATACATCTTACCAATCAGTGACTGAAGCAACTTCTATACCCACCCTGTACTCATCACTGAGTGTTTTGTACTGATCATAACGTAGCTCTATTTTGAAGAGAGATTAAAGGAAGAATAATGCTGGGGTCTTCTAACTTTCTATGCATAAAGACTGTGCAGGAAGAAAGTATAATGATACATATGAGTAGATTTGACAAATGGGCAATCTATGTGAGCATAGCTGACAAGGTGGCATTTGATAAGATTTAAATCTGCTGTGCTAAGGAAGCATCTGCTGCGGAATGGTTCCTTCACAACGAGCTCTATTAATAACTTAGATTTGCCAGCAGCATGTGGTGTAACAAAAATATATATATGTTCACTTAGTTGCAGGCCAGACTGCCACAGAAGTTAGAGTTGATTAATGTTGCCAGTGGGATTACTGTAGATTTTCAAGTTGCCTCTTGTTATTCATCATGTGCCCCACTTCAGTCTGTGACTTCTGTGAAAGTGAGGCACTATAACATATAGAGTCTTAGCACCCATGCCAGTGGTTCTGTAGATTAATCAAGTTTGGGTGGGGTTTTTTTGTTTGGTTGGTTGGTTTGCTTTGTTGGTTTTTTGTTTGTTTGTTTTGTCTAATCATCAGGAGTAAATTCAAACACTGCAAACGTTGTCCTGTTCAGGCTTCGACTGTCAGTATCACAATGAGTGACTCAAGTACTGAAAAACTATCAGAATAATTTGCCTGTCTCATTGCCAGATCACTGAAGAGACCAGCTCACTAATGAGATACTGCTTACCCATTAGAGGACAGATCTTAGATGAGTTTGGTGTATCAGACTTTGAAAAACAGTATGACTCATGACAATGTTTCAGGCTTCCTGTCCATCACAATGGAGCATTTACTGAAAGCGGCTCGGAGGAGGCAGAGAGCTTAAGAGATGCCAAAATATATAATCAGATGTAAACTCTGCTGTGCTATACTGCAGGTCCATCCCATATATGTTCAAAATTACTGATTAGGTCCACACTTTATGCAATCAATCTCATCCTTCTACCAGCCTCTTGAATTGCATCAAGCATAAAACTGCAAGGGCAGGCTTATTTGTTTCAAGCAACCCTCATTATTACTAAAAAGAAGCCTCATGTTATGTAAGCTGACACTGACAATATTGAAGTGGGGTGGATGGCTTTGCACTCAATGTATTGAGAACTAACCATAACTGAAGATGATCATGAAAATCTTATAACAGAATTCTGTGTCAGTTGGACTTCCTGTGGCTTTAAACAGACTTACAAATTATTCTGTAGTTTGATAGGGGTTTAGTGGCATCAGAAAGAAGCCATCTAGCTTTACATAAGATTTTATTGCTATTTATGCAATCACATTGTCAAAATGAAATCTTTAAGGTGACTTTACATATGTGTTGCAGTCCATAGCTCAGAGACATTTTGGGTTTTTTTTTACTTACCTACAAAAGGGGCCTTTTTAAGAGCAGCTTAATTTCAGCCGACTTGAGTTACAAGCAATATACAATATCATGTAGTATCCAGTATAGGGTATTTTACAAACCTAACTGAATAGTTCAGGTCTTACCTAAAGCCAGAAGGGAATGATCTATAACTGCTTGGATTTCTTAAAATCAGGGTTTGGCAGTGAAATTCCCCCACTGATCCTTTACAGATCACCAGGAATAATTAACCTACCTGGAGTTTGCTGGCATAGAGGGATAAGTTCAAGACGACTAACTTGGCACAGAATATCTTGGTTTTTTGAGAACAGACCACCCTGGTTTTAATATTTTCACCCACATTCAAACTGCCTTCTGGCATTGTATATATTTGACAGTAAGACACAGAAGAATTAAAGTAACAATTATAGTCAAATATTTCTTTAACGTATGAGATTTTAAATGTAACAGAAGTGTCCACGTTTGTGATGACAGTAATCATTCATTCATAAAATAAATTATTCCCCTACATGTCTTTTAAACAAATATTTTTGTTTCATTTTATTTTTATGCAATTATTCACAAATGATTCACAGTAAGATAAACTGGAGTACATGGCAGTGACAATACTGCAAGACACCACATGGAAAAGGTCTCTGCAGCTTCCTTGGGTAGTTTGTATATGGTTGATTGTAATTCAGGACTATTAGGTAGGGTGAGTACTGATACTGTGTCTGTGAAATCAGCTGTAACATCCATATTCAGAATACTACACTGCCATATACTGCACTGTATTGAATCACAGGACAAGACTGAACAGAAAGTGCAGATATGCATAAGCAAAGATTCTGTACTCAGAGTGGTTCTGCATGCCAGTATGCAACGTTTTTCTCAATCACTGTTCCTTACATGTGTTCTAAGCACCAAGGAAGGAGGCTCATGAAGACAACAGTCTTCTAAAGACTATGTCTGTTATGGAATTAGATATCCAGTTACATTGATATAGCTGAAGTATGTAAATCCTTTTTACAGCTCTACTTGAAAATAGCAGTAACTTGCATTTAATGATTTTGTAACCATTCCTGCCCCGGTAGCAAATCAACTGGTATTATACAAGGAATATGAATATGGCTGGATGATACTCACTGGTCTGAACACTGAATATTTCTTTCTCATTCTGTCCTGTCTGCGAGACAACTGCTTTCTTTGCACTATAGAAAGGTCCCTTTAAAAAGTCAACTAATTTATACACAATAAGTATTGTCTAAGATGCTGGTTACATGTATGTCCTATGAGGACAAACTGAGAGAGTTGGGACTTTTCAGTCTGGAGAAGAGAAGGGTTCGAGGAGACCTTACTGTAGCCTCCCAGTATGTTAAGGGGGCCCACAAAAAGGATGGTGAGGGACCTTTTAGGGTGTCAGATAATGATAGGACTAGGGGGAATGGAAAAAAAGTAGAAATGGGTAGATTCAGATTGGATGTTAGGAAGAAATTTTTCACCATGAGGGTGGTGGAACAGGTTGTCCAGGGAGGTGGTGGAAGCCCTGTCCCTGGAGGTTTTTAAGGCTGGGCTGGATGTGGCTCTGAGCAACCTGATTTAGCGTGAGGTGTCCCTGCCCGTGGCATGGGGGTTAGAACTAGATGATCCTTGGTGTCCCTTCCAACCCTAACAATTCTATGATTCTATGTTCTGCCAAGCCCATGACTTTTGAGCAACCCAAGCATTGTCTGATACTGCATTAGCATAATCCCTCCCCTCCTCACCCCCTTTTAATTACTGGAAATGTCACTGAGAGTTACAGCCAGTGGAAGCCTGTTACAGCCTCTAAGGTCAGAATAAGAAGGGGGTGAAGCCTTCTTTAAGCAACCTGGGGATATCCCTGTATCTTGGAATCACAGACCAGTTGAGGCTGGAAAGCACCTCTGGAGATTGTCTGTTCTTTCTTCTCAGGCAAAGTCAGGTAGAGCAGGTTGCTCAGGTCTGTGTCCAATAAGGTTTTGAACTGTCTCCAAGCATGGAGACTCCCCAGCCTATCTAGGCATTCTGTTCCAGTGTTTAATCACCAATACAATAAAATATTTTATCTTTCATTCTTGTATTTCTACATGCACTCATTACTTCTTGCACTGTCACTGGACATCACAGAAGAGACTGACTTCAACTTATTTACTCCTCCAGTCAGGTATTTATACATGAGTAGGATCCTCCTGAGCATTCTCAGAGAACAATCCTAGTTCTCTCAGATTCTATTCAGATGTCAGATACTCACTTAATCATCCTTGTGGCTCTGTGTTGGACTCATTGCAATAAGTCCCCATCTGTTGTGGCAGGGCCACACGGGCCCAGCACAAACCCGGACAGGTCCTGGCATGTCTAGACATGGTCCCCTCTCCCCCCTCCCTCCTGCAGGAGCTGGAGTAACACGGGAAAAGGGATAAAAGAAAGGCCCCAGCCTGTCTGGGTAAACAAGCCTCCTCCTGGGGTAAGAGCATGTGTACTGGCCACTGCTTCTCTCAGACCAGGCCTAGGTTTCTGCCTTTTACCACCACAAACTGGCAGAGTTCCTATTCATCAGCTAACTGTTTGTTGGCTTCAGTTGCCCTGTTGGCCCAATTGACTCTCAGACAAGATATATATACAGGCTGATTTGTAGTCCCCTTGCCTTTGCCTGCTTGGACCTGGCTTGCTTTAATTTACCTTACCTGGACTGCCTTGCCTCGAGCTGCCTTGTCTCGAGTTGCCTGGTCCAAGACCTAGGATAGAAGCCACGAGCCCTACTCTCTGCAAGCTTGAGAAGCCATGAGCCTTAGGATACAAGCCTCACTTCCCCTTGCAATTAGAATTCATGCTGAGCCTCAGTTTACCTAGGAAGATGCCAGAGCCCTTTGCGATGAACACATCGTAAACAGCCTGCTGTCCTGCTGGAGCCAGAGCAGCCATCGAGGACTGTGTGGCATTCCTGCCAGCAACCAGCTGTGCTTGGCACACAAGAGCACCCCAAAAAGCCTCAATGGCTAACACAGCAGCAGCACCCCCCTACTTGGGGTAGAACCCAATGAGTCATTGCCTCTTGTATTTATGGTTCTTGTTGAGTTCCCCCCCCAGGTTCAGTGCCATTTTGCACTGGGGATTCTCTCTTTCCCTGTTATTCCTTCTGGTTTGCTTAAAATTGTTTAGATTGTTATATTGCCTAAATATTGTACATTCCCACTGTAAATATATATTCCAGCTATATATTGAACATATTTGGTACATTTTAGCAATTTTTCATATTAATACGTTATTAATATTTTTATTAATATTCATATTTGCCATGTCAGTTTCATTAATTCGCAAATTCTATAATACCATCTTGTGCTGTAGAGCCCAGCACTGAATGCAGACCTATGTATGTGGTTCACCAGGGTAGGGTACAGCAAAGGAATCAATTCCTTCAACCTGTTGGCATCACTTTGCCAGATGCAGCCCAGGGATCTGTTGGTTGCTTCTGCAGCAAGGGCACGTTACTGGTTTGTGTTCAATTTGGTGTCCACCAGGACCCTGAGTCTCTTTACTGCCAAACTATTTTCCAGCTGTCCGCCCTCAGCCGGCACTGGTGCCTGGGCTTATTACTCCCCAGATGAAAAACCTGGCATTTCACCTTGTTGAACAGATTCTCATTTTCACTATTCTCATTTGTCCTTGGAGATTTCAAGCCCTGACTGGACCAAACCCTGAGCAGTCTGGTCTGACCTCTGAGCTGGCCCTGCTTTGGACAGGGGATTGTAATAGAAACAGCCTGAGGTCCTTTCCTGCCTAAGTTTTCCTGTGGCTCAGTGCGACCTGTTTTCTAACTCTAGGGTTTACAGCAAGTGTTTGAATTCATCACATAGCATGGTTTTTAGAGCTCAAGTGTTGACCTGAAAACAGTAAATATGTGTGAGCGACATCTATGAAAAAGAACAAATTGTGCTAGTACTATGTACCTTACTGTAGACTTCCTCCTATGAGTTAACCACACTAAAACCAAGAATTATTTCAAAAAAGTTGACTTTGAGTAAAGTGTGTCTAGTCTCTTGTCCACTGCCTCTTCATTTCTGTAGGAAAGATCATTTCCAATGGTTTAAAGTAAGAACAGCATCAATAAAGATATCTAAAACTGTGTTTCATCAATTTCATACCTTATGCCTTACTACAGTGGATTAAGATAACTCTTCATGAAATATGGGATTTGTCATGAAATACGTTTTTTCCGGCCTTGGTGATTTTTTCTCCACTGTTTTACCATCTCTCTAGATAGGCTTTCCTTACAAACTGAGAAGTGCTGATATAAACCATGATTTTTCACCCCAGAAAATAGATGCCAGTGGTTACTGTGCTGCTGTAAGAATTCACTCCACCTCTACATGTATCACTTAAATAAGTGACTTATCTTCTCTATAGCTTGATTTCCCATTTGAAGTATGGATATTACCACAGTTGTGTATATTCCAAGGGAAGAGGCATGTTAGGGTATTTTTGAGTAAAGAAAGCCAGTACTTAAGGAGGACAAACACAAAAAAACTTGGAATTTTGTGCTGTCTTCAACAACTGAAATCTGGTGTCAGCTGAAATTCCAACAGCAAATGATATAACTGTTTTTGTAACATTTGCAGAGGAGGCATATGTAGTTTTTCACAGTACCTATATTTTAATGTGATAAATTTTTAGAATGATAAATTATAAAAGTAGGTCCTTCATTAGTGTCATAGCTTGAGTTGAATCTGCTGCTGTTATTCATACCATACTGCAGTCATGTCAGCCTCAAGAATGAAAGCGCTGGCTGGAGCAAAGTATTATGGGGCTTGAAGTTCAGATTGCAGCAGGGGAGGCTTCCTGTTCCAGTTGCTGCTTCTGGGTTCTGGGGTTTTTCGGGTGTTGGATGCCCTGATGTGATGGCAGTGGGATGAGAAGGGATAGGGGAGTAGTGTTCTCTCTTGGGCTTTTGACTCGCTCACTTCTGCTTGCTGCAGCTTTGCGCTGCACTTTTTCTGCAAATAGGCTCAGGCAATAATGCATTTTGTACTATGGTTATCTGATTTTTGCTCATTAAACTCTATTCTTATCTCACCTCTTTTCGTCTCAATCCCGAGGTTTTGTGTTACTTTTCCCTCACTTCTGTGTTGGGAAAATAGACTGAACCTGCTGGTTCAGTTTAAGCCATTTTGTTCTGATTTAAAGCATTACAGTAAGGTCCCATTGAAGGCTACTCTAGGAAACACTGACACTATCCCAAACATGTGAAAGACAGTTCATTAAAAAAGCACTCTTGTTGCAAAGGCAAGTTATCCACAGACTTTTTTTTTTTTTCCCCTGAAAGAAACTTGATCACTTTATGTTGTGAACCATTATTTCAGAAGTGAATGTCTTTAGTTTAAAGAGCTCAGTTGCCTGATTTACTTGGTGTAAAGATTAACTATAAGCATGAATTCCCTTTGTAACTGATTAAAAAGGCTAAAGAATTGCAGCTAAATCTATTCAGCTGAGACCAGTGTACCATCTGCTTTGTCTGCAAATTGCTTCCTTCAGTAGTTTGTTTGAATGAGTTGGATCTTCTCACTTCAACTACTGGGGTTTTATTGTCAATGTAGTTGTGCGTGTGTCTGATATTTTACCACCTGATGGTATCTTGCAGTTACTTTCATCCTTGAAAACAAATCTGAGTAGTCACATCTGTGTTATGAAGATTAATGTATATATGAACAAGCAGTACTTACATAGGCATAGATCTATGCATCTACATAGTTGTTAAATGAAGCAAGTTTTTTAAAAAGCAGAAATAATATCTAAATATTGTTAGTTAGGATTTTTACCCATTATAATGTGGGAATAACAACCCCTCTAAATCCTTAAACATAGTCATGGAACACTGAGCAACAAAACTGGTGTCAGAATGAACTCTCCACCTCTTTGCTTGTTTGATATATTTTCTTTTCATACTGAGTAAAAAATTACACAGACAGTAAAAAAAATCATGGCTCATCTCACCTTAAACTTCTTGCAAATAGCCATAGTTACGTGACTGAAAAGCAGAGAAAGTGCAAATTCTGTATACTTCTCAGTTAACAGCTGCTGTGAATGACCAAAAGTAAGTCTAGTAAATGCCCACAGGAAGAAAAACTAATCATAGCTGTCTTCAGTAGAAAGTCAAGGGAAATAATCATTGCAGAGGATGCTCACACTGAGGTCATGGCAAGGGATTTACTTTGGACTAGTTCTAAATCTGGTCTCAAGGTCTCAGCAACCATTAACAGGTGAATTGCATTAAGAAAGAGCTTTCTGCTTTACTTTATGAAAGCAAACTTGTGTGCTCTGAAATTACTTCTGATATCAAGGAAGACAGCCGTTATCAAAAGCCATCGAGGAGATTAATATGAAAATTGCACTCCTGAATCTAACCTGTGGAAGTGCACAGACCCATACTCTTTCTATTATTTTTCATCCCAGAATGACGTTTGAAAAGATTGTTTTTATTAAACCAATCTTTCATTACAGAAGTGTCTTTCTCTCCAGAAACACTTTGTTATGAGTCTACCTTCTTGACAGTCCACTGCTGAACGAGGAGGCATCCCTGATAACTGAAGATACAGAGAAGGCAGAGTTTCTAAATACCACCTTTACTTCAGTCTTTACTCCTAAGACCCACCCCTGTGAACTCCAGACCCCGGTGAAGGAGAGAAAGCCGGGAGGAGGGAAGACTCCACTAGTCAATGAAGACTGGGTTAGAGATCAGTTACATAAACTGAATATACACAAGTCATGGGCCCTGATGAAATGCATCCAAGAGTGTTGAGAGAGCTGGCTGAGGTTGTTGCTCTACCACTCTCCAGCCAATGTGACATCTTTTCAATTATTAGTAACCTAAATGTGACTGAAATTCTATATAAGAAACACAACAGGAGAGGGTTTTTTTTCAGGTGACCAGGAAATCCTCTCAAGACATTTATCCTTGAAGGGTTTCTCAGGAATCTTTGACACCCAAGACAGAGTTAGTATGTACAAATTTTTAATGTTCTTCTAACTCCTGTCTTTGTGACACAGACCCACTTTTCATTCCATCTATCTGAGTTAAAGGACCATGATAACAGTCTCTAGCAAATTCTTGTGTTCAAACTAAAAAGCTAATATTTCCATCTCAAGATGGTCAATGCAAATTTTTTTTATTATTTTATAATACACCAAATGATCCTTTTTATTTCCTCTCTCTGTCTTATTCCCTACATGGTAAAGAAATTTTATTGCTGTTGGCAAATGCATCATATATTATAGGTCATATGACAAAAACTGATGAAAATGAAACTGGAGTTAATCCCAGATTAGTTTACACCTTATGCAATGTCATCATGTTTAGAATTCAAGTGTCAGTTTCAATTTTAAGAAACAAGTTGGATCACAAATTTTCCCATGATGTTGTTTAATGCAAATGTAAAATTAGATTTTTTTCCCATGCATTATAATGTAGGATTGGAAATGGCAGATATGTTTAGAACTGTCAGCCAAGAATCTAGTGGCCATGACTCTGTCTCTGCAGACCTGAGTTGTCCTGTTGTAGTAATAATTTTCTAGACTCTGATTGTGCTGTCAGAACATTTCTATTTGCATTCTCACATGTGTATATACATATTTATGGGCCAAGTGTAGTTAAATAAACTGTTAACATACAGATTCACTAATGGGCTTTGAAGTAGGGAACAAATCTACAGGTGTGTATTTTTGATATCTGCATCAGGATTTTTCAGTATTTATTATAATCTAATTTTGAACAGATGAAGCCTTAAAAATAGCTCTATGGAATGATTAAAATTGATCCTAATATACTGCTATGGTCCTGAATAATAGACTCAGATGCTGCAGGTGTTTTGTTCAACATGCATATGTTGTCCCACCTGAGGTGATATGTATCATAGAATCATAGAATCAACTACATTGGAAGAGACCTCCAAGATCATCCAGTCCAACCCATCACCCAGCCCTATCCAATCAACTGGACCATGGCACTCAGTGCCCCATCCAGTCTTTTCTTAAACATCTCCAGGGACAGTGACTTCACCACCACCCTGGGCAGCCCATTCCAATGGCAAATCACTCTCTCTGTGAAGAACTTCCTCCTAATATCCAGCCTATACCTCCCCTAGCACAACTTGAGACTGTGTCCTCTTGTTCTGCTGCTGGTTGCCTGGGAGAAGAGACCAAACCCTACCTGGCTACAATCTCCCTTCAGGTAGTTGTAGACAGCAATGAGGTCACCCCTGAGCCTCCTCTTTTCCAGGCTAAATTACCCCAGCTCCCTCAGCCTCTCCTCATAGGGCTTGTGTTCCAGGCCCCTCACCCTCATCGACTGTGAAATATGCTATTTAGGGAAAGGGAAATGACCAGCCAACACTGTTAGTACTTTAAGATGATATTTTTGAAAGTTTTTAGGAAGGTCTGTTGTCTAATTCTTACTGGGATATTTGGAAATTGTGTACACTTATATGCATGACATCTCTGAAAACTTTATCCACAACTCACCACTAGTCAAGCTGTTCTTTGTCTATTGGATAAAAGAGGAATTTGCAATGATATTTTCAGGACTCCTCATCAATCTGGATCAACTTTTTAGCAGCATGCAAATCAAGATTCTCTCACCAAAGAGTTCTTTAAACAAGCTGTTACATTTGGCTGCTAAAATTGCTGTGAAAGCCTTCTTTCATACTTAGAAGGTTGTTTATGAACATGGCAAGCAATGGAGTCTTTTATTCATAATTTTCTTCCTTTCTCAGGAAAGATTGTCAGATGATTAATAAAGTAAAGAAAACAGACCGCATGTTGAGCGAAAGGTGTGACAAACGCTTATGAAAAGTTAAAACACAACCAAATATAGCATAGGGTATTTTCTTGTCTTCCTTATGGAAAAAAAATACCATCTTTTATACGGCAGCATGTCAAGAAAAGTGTTAACTTCTTTCTCAAGTTCTTCCATTCTGTCTTGTTCGCAAGTTCACGTAAGGCAAAAACCTTGTTTATTTCAGTGCCGGTTATTCCTTTGAACTGCATACCTAAGAATGTCATGGTATTTTCTTCACAGAGAATTCATGATCAGTAGACAATGGAAAGAAGCTAGACATAAGAAAATATTCATTCTTTGGAAAAAAAATATTTTCATTACAAGGTGCAAAATATTTGCTGACTGCCTCTTTGAAAATGCTCTGTGTTTCCGGTTCCTTCTTTTGTTTCAAATAAGAGAAGTGAGCTTTATGCACTCAGCCTAGCTGTCACTTGCTATTCCACCAGAAGCTTTTTTAACCTGGGGAATAATTTTTTAAAATTTTTTTAATGCAATCATGCAGGCCTGAAAGGATCTCAAATATCATCAAGTCCAGCCATTTTGCCCGCTCCGCCAAGTCTGTCACTACACCATGTCCTCCAGCACCAGATCCAGGCAGCTTTTAAACATGTCCAGGGATGGTTGTTCACCCATCTCCCTGGGCAGCCCATTCCAGTGTCTGGAAACCCTTTCCATGAAAAAACATTTCCTAATGTCATCTAAACCTCCCCTGGTGCAGCTTGAGGCTCTCGTTCTATCATTTCAGCCAAATTTGTTAGAGGAGTGCAGGAAAGTGCTTACAGGCTGGTAAGAAAAAAAGGTGAAAAAGGGAAATCCAAATTTGTTCTTCCCTATAAGGAAAGGCTGCAGGAATTGTGGACTTAAACATGATCATAAGCTTAAGTATGATCTGTCTGGGTGCAAACAGATTAGTACTCAGAATTTTCTTTAGTAACTCACGGAAATTTCTATGAAGAAATAATCCAAATCACCTTGAACATACTACAGTTGGCATGAGGGCATGATAGATGAATGCTAGGTGGTCTTTAAGGAGAGGTCCAACCTAATAGGTGCTGTGCTATTATGACAGTAATTAAGACAAGACTTTTTTTCTTGTAAGGGTGACAGAGCACCAGAATAGGCTGCCCAGAGAGGTTGTGCAGTCTCCTCAAGAGATTCAAAACATGCCTGGACACAATCCTGGGCAACCTGCTCTGGGTAACCCTGCTTTAGCAGGGGATAAGTGCCTTCTGGCCTACATTATTCTGTGATTCTTATTGAATTTGAATAGGTTCTGTAGGCTGGCTTTGTCTTGGGTTCATGTTTTACATAACTTAATAGTAACTATTTAAATTCACAATTTTTTTTATAGAAAATTTGCTAAAACCTCAACTTGATAAAATTGACTTGGGTTTTTTTGTGTGAGCCAAGAGCAGAACAAGTGAATGACAAAATTCAATATTAGATATTAAAATATTTATCTTTATCTTTAAATTGCCTCTCTATTCTTTTATTTTACATCCCAGTTTTCTAACCCATAAGAGAGGAAGAACCCCTTTCTAGAGTAATGCAAGCTGAGTCTAGGGATTCTGATTTTTACTGCTCTCCTTCCCTCACTGGAGAAGCAGGTTACTTCAGTGTGAAAAATGATGTGGTTATTGGTTTCTCAGCTGAGTCTGAGTATCAGCTCAGCCTTATCCTGTCAGACAGCAGGTCCACAATAGAGTTTCTTCATTTTTTATTTTTTTCTACAGAGTGTGTTCAGTCCCTTTGAAATTGTCAGCAACTGTGTCTTCATCAGCATGACTCCCAGGTGTCGTGACCTGCCCATGGCTTCAATACCATGACCATCACTCCCTATTGTCCTTCAGTTTCAAGGAATGACAAGAACCTTCCATTTGTCAGGTAAGAACAACTGTCACTTTTTTTTCATAAATAGAGCAGAGAATAGCTGGAGAATATTCTTTTTAAAGTAATACTCAGGTGAAAAGCTCTGTTTTTAGTTTATTAGCCTTTTTATGAATAGATCAAAGTCTCTCTGGAAAATATTCCAGCTATGAGAAGAAAAAAAAACAAACAACCAACCAAAACAAAACAAAACAAAATGAGTTGATTTCTGAGGAAGAATACACAGTGGTGGTCTATCAGTCTCATCAGCAATTACTAGAACACTGCCCAAAGAATTATTTCTTGTTGCTGACAGTAGTATATTCTGTGTGATACAGAATAAGAGGTTGTCATAGGGGAACCTACAGATTATACTCTTGTAAATACAGTTTATTCAGGATGAGATTCAGACATCAGCTAGTATAGTGATAGGACGAAGGGTAGTGGTTTTAAACTGAAGAAGCATAGATTTGGATTAGACATTAGAAAGATCTTTACTGTGAGGATGATGAGACATTAGAATGAGTTGTACAGAGACCTTGTTGATTGATGCCTTCTCCCTGGGAGCATTCAAGGCCAGGTTGGATGTTGCTGTAAGAAACCTGACCTAGTGTATGGTGTCCCTGCCCATGGTCAGGAGGTTGGAACTACACGATTTTTAAGGTTCCTTCTAACACAAACCATTCTGTGATTCTTTGATGCTATGATCATAAACAAGGTGTCTGACAAGTAGGGGCTCACTTCTTAGCTCCCAAAAAGATGTAGCAGATTTGACCTATGCACACTGTGCCCCAGAAGAGCTGTGACAGGCCATTTTGGAGGTTCTGTAGTATCCAGCATGTTCTATAGTTGCTCCTCCAGGTCTTGCAGAGCTTGTCTTACTCTTGTCAACCTTACGTGGCTGCCTTGGGTCCCACAGGAAATAGAATTGGGACATTATTTTAAAATGCCTAACTTATTCCCTTATATAAGTAGGATCCCACTCTCCAATTATTTTAACACATTTGGAAAATTATCTGGATGACTTTGTTAAGTGAAAATATTTCAGAAAAATGTTACTGCACCTCAAGAGATTTCCTTCTGGCAGGAGAAATTTTTACAAATTGATCAGTTAGACAGAATTATGCCTGGTTTTTAAATGAGTCTCATCTTCCAGAAAGTTTGGGAAACTGTCTATTGCTTTTTTCTAAGTTATTTGGATTTTTTAGATGATATAGGCTTTTGGTTGCCTTTAATCCAGTCTGATCTCTACCTGCAAGTTTATAAACTCTTCGATTTATTACAAGCAATTAACTTACCCAGAATTTCTGGGCATGTTTTATGTGCATAGACTTTTTAAATATGTTCCTGTAATGAAACAGCAAGCTAATGTGAAAAGATCAATGATAAGGAGTTCTTCTATAAGGTGTTTAGACTTGATAGGCCTAAGAGATTGATTTTATCTTGGGGAACCCATAATGATGTTAATCTTACTTCTAGATAAAGCACCTGGATTCACTGTGGCTTTCCATTATACCTATGCAAGCATTTAAAGTCATATAAGATGAATATGGAGTGTTTTAGGGGTTTTCACTATTTACAAATTCTTGATTCTTGTTTTGTAGATCTAGTGTATGTCTACTACTGAGAAAGACCAGAGTAGGTTATTTCATTGAGAAACCTGGAAAAGGTACCAAGAGGGAAAGGATTTTTACTATCTATATACTACAGGTAAGGACTTTTCCATCTCTTAAAACAAAAAGGAAGTCACAAGATGACACTAGCACAGCACTGAGACTAAGCTGATGGACTTGGCTGCTCCAGAGGTTTTTCCTGTTTCCTGTTTTGCAGCATCTTTTCATTTAAAAGCACAGGCAAGATGTTAGATAGGAGGGCATGCAATAAGTATAAAATCCCCTAATTTAAATGGCTTGCAATGTATCCAGTTTGATTACTGCAGAATCAAAGTGTCTTGTGTTCATTACAGTGGACTTTTCCATGAGAGATAAATCAAGAAAAGTGGCTATTGCCTCATTGCCTATGAAACCTTCTTGATGTTCACTAGAAAACATCATCTTAGTCAGGATAGCAAATGCACTACTCATTATTAGAACAACCGAAGCCAAAAGCAAAAATGTATAAACCTTATAATGCACAATAATATATCAAAGCCACTTTCTTCATTTTACATAGAGCCGTATACATCCTCTCTACTGAGGGCAGTACTTGCTGAAGGGGACATTGTGCCTCTCACCACAGCAGCCCTTCTGAGTACTGCAGGTTGCCCAGTCTGTGCCTACCTCTCTTGCCTGCCTGGACCCACACCCTCCACCTCTGTCCCACCTTGTGGCTTTTTGGCATCTTCCAGGGAGAACAGCTTGTCCCCAGTGTCAGCAGGAGGAAAATACACACAACCTCATGTATCTGCCACCAGGGTATCCAATAACAAAAACAATCTTTAATAAATGGAGAGTTCATATGACCTTACTGAATTTTGACAGAAGTCATGTCTGTATCTAGCTAGCTGTCTTTGTTTGTGTGACTAATTACACTTTTATGTTGTTGTCAGGACTGGTTTATGTTCACAATAAATCAGATCATAGTTTCAAACAATTGTGTTTGTGGAATTTCAGCATTTCTATCCTGCAACATGCTTCACTATTTGTTCTTCCATACTGCTAAAAATAAATACAAAATATCAATCTCGATGGAATCTTCAAAATATCTTATTCAGCTTGAGAGCATTCCAAGTAGTTTTCCTTCTTTATTTGAAAGGAGACTTGTGTATTGTTACAGTTTCACAAGAGTAAATTCTCAATTTTCATTTTTCATAAGGTCTATTTTATTTTATACAATGTCATTTTTATTGTAGTAGAGTTGTAGTGCAAATAATAATAAAAAAAAACTACCACAAAAGATCCCACTTCTTCTTGATTTTACCATGCATAAAGTCAATTCACAGTACATGAGGAAAACCAGAAATGGAAGAACTTCACAGATATAGCAACGTACTGGTTGTACACTTCACCTTTTTTAGAGCAGGAAGAACTCTGAATTAAATATGTGAGGTTTCTGGTTTATTGTTCCCTGTTTGGTCTGTCTTTAATTTTTTTATAATTAATCATCCCTCAATGGCTTCATGTAGCTCATTCTTCAGAAATTCTCTGGCAGCTGAGATCTTACATTGAAAACCTAAACAGCTCCTTTAAATAAACAGAAATATCAATAAAACTTTACTGCAAAAAAAGATTAGCAATTTAAAAGCCAATTCAGCAAAACATCTAATTAAACATTCACTTTAAGCATGTGTATAATCCATAAACCCTAGTGGGATTTAAAAATAGGTTTTGAAGAAAAAGAAAAAAAAAGTGGGCCTAAACAAATAATGGAATAATTGCTACAAAATGGTAAAATAATGACCTAATTTCCAGGAGGCTAAGATGAAAACAAAGGAAACAAAATAAAACAAGTGCTTCCTAAATTTTTCTGCCTTGCTCAAGACAGAAGTAAAAATTTCTAAACAGGTAACAGGTAGATTTTGTGGTTTGTTTTTGGTTTTGTGGGATTTTTTCCTGCTTTCACTATGGTGGATTATAGGAATGTGATAAAGGAACTGAAAAAAAAGTAGAGAAAAATATCTGGATTCCACTCCAAATCGACTTCACTTTAAGCATAAGATCCATTTCTGATTTGAAGCTGTAATACATACTCAGAAACATTTAAAGGTAAAATTTTGACTCAGACCAGGACCAATTTTTTTGTTGCAACTTTTTTCACTACCTTGTAAAATACACTGATTTTGGACAGAAGAGATCTGTTTTTTGAACATCACCTGATCAAAAATAAAACTTCAGCCTCATCATTTGATGATCAAGTCTTTCCATGGAGGGAGACAAGGCACAGCTATAATTTGATATATCATTTTCTTCCAAGGTAAAAACCCCACAAATATTGCTAGATTTAGAAGTAGTATTTTCAATTGTACATCAGCTATGAACCTTCACAGGAAAATACAGACAGTAGTAGCACTAAAATATCTGGAAGGTGCCTGGAAGGTCACAGCATTATTATGGGTTATTTTGCTAAATTTCAAGGTTATTTTGCTAAATTTCAGTAAAATGGCACCGTAAGCCTGTCCATAGCCAGATTTACTTTATTTTTCAAACTTGTTTTAAGCAAGTAAAACATTCAGAGTATTCCTGACACTGGTCCTACTGTGTGTTAGCCTTTTTATTTATTTACTGATGTGAACTGACACAGCTACAAATGCACATCCATGTTTGAACACTTGGCTAGCAGGTAGGAGATTAGCCCATGAGGACAACTGAAAATCTAATAACAAACTTGCAGGTTTCTTGTCTGTGGATATATGTTGGTCATTCTAAAAGAGCTCATGGAAACCCTAGCTGCCTGTACCACAAGGTGATTAGGTACTTAGATGATGTACTTTTCATTTCAGATATTAAATGTCTCTCATTATATAATCCATACCTGTTACAGCAGCAAATTTGTCCATATGTTGTATTTTATAACCTGTTTTACTTTTATTGCCCCCTGAGACTGTTAAGCAAACACAGAAAACAGGGGAAATTTTCTGGCTGGTACATGCAAAGCCTACAGACACATCAGAGGCTCCTCCACAGCCCATCTCACTTCACAACAGCTATGGATGGAAAACAGCAACCCCCTTATAAATTCAGCTGTAAGTAATGACCTCCATATGCCTGACTAGCTTAAGGAATATTAGCTCATTATTGAAGATACTTAAATAGAGTGGTATGTGCAATACTTACATCCAAGTGAACTTTTACCAGAAAGCTATGCCATGTTTCAAGTAATACAACTGTATTGTGCACCATTAATAGAACAAGAGTGATGTAAATTATGATGTACATGCAAGCTTTCACTTGATTAGCTAAGTGAAATATTTGTTCCTGGACCATGGTCAGTAGTATGATTGTGTATCAATAATGATAAGAAACTTGCATTGAAGTAAACCTTTTGCCTGCTCAAATATGACTTCATCCTGAGATGCATTAAGTGCCCATAGCTCCTTTTTCAACTAACATGAATTTTCTGTTTTCTGCAAGCATTAATTCTAGCCACCAGCAGAAATGGAAAGATACAATTTATAAAAAGTTAACATATTCAAGTACGAATTCTTTGTGCACAGTATTTTAATGTGGTGTTCTTTGCTTCATTTGTTCAGATGATCAAGGAAACAAGCAAGATTTCTACAGAGACTGATGGGCTGTAATATTTAATCTTGAAAATGTAAGAGTTTAAGGTAGTCTAGAGTTCTTCTGGAGTTAACTGGAATTAGATGAGATACATTGTGGAAATATGTAGATACAGTTTCAGACGATGCTGTGAGATTACTGTGGTGCTGGATGGACATCCCAGGAGAAATCCGTTCAGTGACATCGAACATAAACTTGAGGAATGGTTTCAAAGGATAAAGACTTTTTCCTTATCTTGAAAAACATTTGTGAGCATTGTGCTTTTTTTTTATCTTGACCTACTCTACATGCCTTTCAAAGACACACCTCTGTCTTAATTATCACTGAAAGCCAAGGAATCTATCAAAGGCCTTCATGCAGTCACCAACTTCTAACATATAAGCACTATGAACATAATATGAGTATCAAATATGAAATACCTGTTTTAATAACAGAGTGGTAGATTTACATAATATATAAATAACCATCCAACTGTCAAGTTTATAATCAGAATTACAAATTATTCTTTAATTCCATTCCTCTCTCAATTTCCTCCCCCTCCTCTTGTAATCATATTATCTGATAGTCAGCCAAGAAATTTCTGTTCTGTTCTGTTCTGTCTTCTGATAATCAGAGTAGTTTTGCTGAAGACTTAAGTTCCCCCATATCTGGATTCCTTGCTTGCTGGTTTTTAAGCTAATTCTCAATTATCTCAATGTAATTATTCATTCAATATACCTTCAACACGATATCCAATTCTAAAAAAAATAATTAATAATATTCACTATGTTCAAAAAACATTTTGAGCTCTGCTTTCCCAAATGATATCAAGAAAAGGTCTATTAATATTAAAAAAACCAAACAGCCCAAAAAAAGTCTGAACATTGCAAAACAGGTTCAGTCACATTCCTATCTCTCTGATAGGATATCTCACTTTCAGGTTGAAGTGGAGAAGGTTTCTCAAATTAAGATATGGAAGGAGCAGGCCCACAGAGGTTCTTCTCTGATCATTATTTGCAAAATTTTGTAATGAGTTTTTCTAAACAGAGAATCAGTAAGGTCAGCATGAAGCTAGTAAGCATTACAAACACCTTTAGCAAAGCACTGTCCAGTTGTCTCAGTGATATGAGCTCCAAAGTGGCAACTGTCTCAATACCTTAATATGAGATATGTGGCATATGATCTGCTACATAAACCATCCACGCTGTATTTCTCATGGACATTTCTTTATGCAGAGAAAGCCTAATGCAACAAATGATTATATTATCCTTACATTCAGTTCATTACCCCTGGGAGATTTTAACCAGCCAGACTGATGACACTGAATAAGCAAGTCAATTGTGCTTTTTTAAAGAGCAGATACCTGGCTTAACAGTGAACTCTGACTAGAGTCCTTGCAAGAGAGCAAAGCTCCTGAGGAACAAAACCATAGTCTAACAGAAAAATTTGCTGTTACACTAAATATGAATATGTAGTACCAGAACTAGAGTTTCCACCATTTAACAATTATTGAATATATTTCTCTGTCACAGAATCACAATTTTCTCCCTAGAAACTGGAATAATCACAAATCAAATATTTCATTCTGTTTCTTCTGTAGGGGTACTGTTTCAGGAGAAGCCATGAGAGGAGATTCAGTCTTTCAGGGTGAGAGAAAAATACAGAATAATGGACATTTAAATTAATCAAAATATCCAAATTGCATTCTTGGAGAAAGGGAAAGCACCACAACTTTCGATATCAGGGTGAATTTATATCAATATATATTAATGTACAACACACAGAAAGCATGGATGTGAATTATCAATCTAACAATCTCAAACTACCTCATTTTTGGTTAGTCCTAGTAGAACATACTGAAAAGCAACATCCCCTCTCAGATGTCTTTGCCTTTCTCCAAAGCTGCAATAGAAAATCAAGCAAGAAAGTGAAGTGTTTGAGAGCCCCTGTAGTAATCAGAATTCTGCAAGCTGGGTTACAAGTCAACTCTAATGTGATATTCATGTCTCCTAGCAGAAAAGGTGCCCTAAGTATGAGGGATTTTCCTCTTACAAAAGAACCTTTTGTAAAAATTTTAGATGATGTTCCAGGTACTTTTTGGAACACTTATTTGATTTAACGTCTGACATTTTACTCTTGTTCCTTGAGAAGTTCTCAATACTTAAACTGCTATATAAATCTCTAAATGAGCTAAGTTTGGTTTTTTACCAATACATGACAGCTCATTTTTTCTATCAGATTCTTCACTCTTTTCACTTTATTGCAAGCCCTTCTACTTTGATTAGGCTTTATCTAGTGTATTTAAATAGATAATATCAATTAAAAGACTGGGGGGAAAGTCAGACCTGAAACATTATCTTTCAACATCTCATATAGAATTCTGTAATTAGCAAACTGCCATTTACAATCTGCTCTTGCTGTGCTGCTCTTATGTCTTGTCAGTCACATAGTTTGCTCAACATAATCTTTTCTACATGTTCTAATTCCATTCACACCTAACCGTAATAACATACATAGCATTTCTGAGGAATGATATAGTTCAATCTGTCTGATATGCCATTATGGAAGCAAACTTCCTTTTTTTTTTTTCCCCTCCTTTAATAGAAAATCAGCTCTAGGGCTTTCTCATTCAAAACAATTTCAAAAGCTCCTGAATCACAGTGTAAAAGCTTTACATAAAAATGCTTACAATTGCTGGAGATGTTAACACTGACATTAAAGAAGAAATTAAGCTGATGTCATTACAAGCTGTCTTCTAAAGGTGAAGCATCCTATCAAATATGTATTTGAAGAAAATCAGCATAAACTTTGAAAAATGAAGTGGTTTTTTGCAAACATTAGGTGAGAAAATAAAATAACACTGATAATGCTGATGAAAGACAGAAACACACTGTGCACCAGTTAAGGAATTGCTTTATTTTCAGGCAAGCATATCAAAGTGACCTTTTGCACAAAGCTATAGCTGAACATTTCTATACTGGTACAATGGAGAAACTGAGAGATGGGCTGAGTGGATAAGAAGTGCAGTAGTTTTTGTAGTTTTTCTAGCTTTTTTCCTCTTATCTTTCCCCATTTCTGTCCTTAGACTCCTTGGGCTGAACCTCTTATTGTTGTTACTTGATTTGATTTGTTTAAAACCAGAAGAGTCTGATAAGATAGTCCAGTCTGACCTCTGGTGCAGTTGAGGATATCAGACTTACTTGAGGTATCCTTCCATTGAGCCAATTGTTTTGGCTGAGCCAAAATAATCTTGGAAAAATTTCTATCATATGTCTATGGAGACAGACTGCTTCTCATCTCACTGCCAGTTTAGCCATGAGCAAACCTATTGATACAGTGGAGATTATTCAGCAAGAGCAAAATACAATTTCCTATATTTATGATACATTTCACAAGATGAAAATTGTCTTAGATGGTTGTCATTCTCCCCCATTTTAATTTTTATTGTTGTTGAGTTTAATCTGTGCTTTTAATCAATCCTTTTACATTAAAAATCAAAGTCCTAGAAGTTTCTGACAATTTAACAGTCATTCTGTAAAAGAAAGTAAAAGAAAGAATGGACTATACTTTTACATGTCTTTTTTCGTTCTTGTTTGAAATCTCTGTTAGATATTCTGACAGTTTACAGAAAAATAGGGAAAAGGAGGAGGATTTATTTGATATCTAATTAAAGCAGCTTAATGTATTTTTTTTCTAGTAATAAAGTAAGCTATCATTGTCCAGTGTGAGATGAATCTTACTTATTATACTGTCCTTTTTATTTGTTGGCTTGTTTGCAGTTTTTTGTTGTTTTCAGTTTCGATGTTTTGCATTGTTTCTAACTGATGTATTATGCAGCATGTCATAGCAAAAAATAAGTTAGGTCGTTTATTTATCTCAAGAGTCATGACAAACCTGTGTAGAAAGATATATATAAAAATCTGAAACTTTCTGCAAATTACCTCCTGCCAAGACACTGAACCACATAATGGCTGTGGTAAACTTTCAAAATCACAGTAATCATTCAAATTTCAGCTGATATATTCTCTTTTAAATATATGAATATACAGTGGTCTCCCAATTTCTGAGGTACAATAATGTCTAGTAGTTGCTAACACTCATACATTTTGCATTTCATACAATTTTTAATATCATGCATGGGTGAATTGAAAATATACCTTTCACACATCCTGACTGAGATGGGGACAAATGGGAGTCTAACTGTAACCTAAAAGTCATTGCTAATCTGTGTATTGGATTACCTATCAGTTTTGACATGGCTATTTGTATTTTCTGGAAAGCATCAGGTATTATTAGTGGAAGCCACTTTCATGAATAAAGATGCTGATCTTCTTTACATATGTTTATATGTATATATAAAAGTTAGTCTTTGAAAGCTGATGACGGAAAATTTGCAAACTCTGAGTTCTCATTCTGTAATGCATGGCAATGTTAAACAATGCAGGTTTTTTTTCAGGCCTAGAGAACAGATACCAGCAAGCAAAATACATACATTAATGTTCCTTTGTCTCTGATTGTTCAAGATGTTAAATATTTCTACTATTAAAAATAAAAATCAAAGTTCCACATTATGGTACAGCATTATTCATTTGGGTATACATTTTACATTTTAATAATCAAATTATTTCCACCCTTATAGAATTTATCTATTGTGACTCTATTCCTAGTGAAACAATCTCAGCAAACCCTATCCAGAGTCATAGCACGAAGATGCAAAAAGCAGAATAATATGGTAATTTCCTGACAAAGATAATTTTAACAGTATATCAATCTTTTTTCTTTTTTTTAAGATAGAAATAATATAGACAATTTAGAGCAAGCTTTGATGTTCAGAAGTGTCAGTATCTTAGCTGTTCAGGCAGATGATAGCTTAATGCCTTTGGCTTATTATCTTTAATTTCAACAGTACTCATCTTCTCACTGTATAATGAGATTTTCCCTGTTTAACATAAACCAAACTGGCCATCTATTAAGCTGAACACAAAACTTCAGGTGACTAAGATATCACGTAGGAAGTGCTATAAAGTGAAAGGTATAAGAAATTATTCCAGGAAAAAAAAAATCAGACAGAGAGAGCTGTATAATATGAATGTTACTGCTTAAATTGTGTCTTTGCGCCCCTCCCATCATAATTTATAATTATTTCATACTGTGCAAAAGCATTATGGTAATTAATCAAAACAGAACCAATACTATGTCAGAAAATTGCAGCAAGTAGGGGATTGTAAATATTTCCGCATGAAGGCACGTGAAAAGATTGGTGGATGGGAGGAGGTGGACTTCTTTGATTCCAGTCTACTCCATTCACCTTTAATAAAACTTGATCAGAAAAAATAATATACTGCCTTTTATTCTTAAGTGTGTTTGTAACCTGAAATATATTTATTTTATGGGGCTATGCAACATATAAATTCTTTACTTAATGCAGCTTTTTTCATCTGTTGGACTCTGAGAATATACATTTTTATTTTGTGCTGTTTTAAGTACATGGCATTTCATCAATTAACTAGTAGATGAAATTGTATTTAAGAGAAGATGGTTAGATGAGTTGGGATCTGAAAAAGCTATTGCTGACATTGAAAAAGAGTATCTTTGTCAAGATCAGAGTAGCCATTTGTTTTCTTGTGTTTTCCCTTTTTCCTCTAATTATCTCTACATGGCATAAGACTCATAAGGCATTTCATACAAAACTAGAAAAAATGAGCAATTCAGAGTCAACAGTGGCAGAAAACGTTTACCCAAAGGCAAGCATATCTCTCACCACAAAGAAGTTGTTATTTATTTAACTGCTTATACATTAATTACAATCTTACACTCGCTGATGCCTTGATGAATAACTTCTATATGTTACATAGGTATTGAGATAAAGTCCTTTTTCTGCGGTCATTAAATTTAAGAAAACAACTTTGGCAGTATTTCTAAAATGAAAAAAAAAACTATGAATCTGAGTTTATGATTTGCCTTTTGGTTTCATGATCATTTTACAACAGCCCTTCTTATTTAGATTATCATAACATTGATTTTTTTTTTTTTACATCTAGAGAGCTTGGGGAGTCTTCATATCTAGTATTATTAAAAATCAATTAGCAGGAACATAATAGCATATAATAGCATATCTGATGATGTCACTAAATAATATTCTGTTCTTATGCATACAGAAATGCTTTGTGGTCTTTTTTTCTATTTATAGTCACAGTCACAGATAATTTCTTTTTTTAAAAGAACCAAATGCTCTAACCATATGGGACAATTCAGCAAATTAATGCAATTCTAAAAAAAAAAAAAAAAAACCCACAAAAAAAACCCACTATGATGAGTCTAAAAGCTTCTGTCAAAATTGAAGAATGGTTGCCTAGAAAAGACCAAATAACCAATTGTGCTACTTTTAGAAAACTGCCTGAGGACTTCTTGATGAAGTTTTCTGAAGACAAAGAAAAGTTAGATCCATATAGACAGAGCCAGACACCTAAATAAGTGCTCTAATTTCTAATTTTTCTATCCATGAAATGCTGAGAAGATAACAGCTCCTGCTGCAATGAAACAGGATTGAGTGATTCTCATGTCTGGTGAGAAAGGAATAATTCCTTCAGTTTTGTAATGAAGTAGTAATATTCTCACATTTTTCTATACATACTTCATTATAATAACACATTATAAAATGCAAGGAATGATCCTGGAGCTAGTAAAGGCTTACTTATCCCTTGGAAGGCTCAAGAAGCTTATATACAGAGGAAGGAGATGAACTTCTATGCATTTGAATGTTCAAGGCAGGAAAAATTTCCACCTTGATCACAACTGCTGAAATTAGAGGAAATTAATGCATCTTTTTAAAGCAGTTCAAGTGTACGTCAAGTTGTAGTGTCAATATCACTACAAGAAGTTACTAATGTGTTAAGTTAGATGATAAGGGGTTTCTGAGTCTTTGTTAAAGAACTCTTACTTCAGAGAGATTGTTCTCAAAATAGGCTTTGTTAACTTCACATTTTTCCCCTAGCACACAAGACATTTCCCAGCTTTCTGTTAATTCTATCTGTGTTACTCAATAGGTTCTGTTCATTCATACTTTTAAAAAAACCCTAATAAGATCAGATTTACAGTGTTTCAAACAATTGCTGTGCACTAATCTAGATACAGTCCAAAGAATATTGATGTATGATGCTCAACAATGTACAAGATCTTGTTTTTTCTTTTCTGTCTCTCACCTCTTTTGTATAGATGAACATTAAACTTTGATTCGTATCTGCTGTTATTCACTATTTAACACAGAAATCAGATTAACCATTTGGGAGGTGTGTGTATATATTTTTATATACACAAATATACCTAAAGAAGTGGGGTTTATCTCAGGGAAGGATACAGCACTCTCCTTATGTTCTGTTATAACAATTGAGTGCAAAATGACATAATTCTTTTACCACACATTTCATGTAATAAACCTTAACTTCAAGCAAATGCAAGCTATAAAATTCTATTGATGGGCTTCCCAGATGTTACCAGTTGTACTGTTTTAATAGATACCTTTCTTCTTTTGATACACTTTCTTTTTACTCTTTGACATATATCTCAAACAGAAATGTCTGTCAGGTAAGCAGCAGGGTGCAGGTGATAAACTCCAATATATCGTTTTACTACACCTTAGATGCCATAAACTATACAGAGAGATCAACTGATATATACAGCACTTACTATATGCAACAGTGTAGCAGGGAACTGCTGATAGCCTTTTATAAATAAAGAGCACTAGGTATTTTCTCAGTACAAAGGTCAACAGATTATATGCTGTACGTTTGCATTCTGTAGCTGGCATATGTTTCCAGCTTGGCTATTACTCTTCTGTAAAGCTGCCAAATGATACCACACAGTTCACAGTAAAATACAAGAATCTGAGAAACCAAGTCTGCTGGGGAAAGAGACTGTCATCTTGAAGAATTATTTTTGCTTTAATAGAAAAAAAAGATTATAATAAAAAATACCCACAACTGAGACAATTTGTATTATGTAGCGACCTCACACACACACACAAATTTGGAAGTCTTTCAAATTTCTTTCTTTCTTTAGTTTATGTAACCCACCCATCAACTGCTAAAAAAAGGAAAAGGAAACTTTACATGTTGCTAAATTTCATTCATAGCGAGGCAGAAATATTTGGGTATGTTTGACAGAGCAAAAGGTGTAGAAATTGGCATAAACCAGAGAATGACACTTCTGCCTATGTGGTCTTGCTTAGAAGTGGGAGTTATAGTTTATGAATGAACTTTTTTTTTTTCTCCTCTTAACAAAACCTATATTCAGGTGACTTTCTTTCCTAAAAAAACCACAGTTAAGCCTAGTTTTACACTCAGTTAGCATCTTCGCAAAAGCTGTTCAATATCTTTATAAACGATCCAGACTTGATGTGGCCTTGGGCAGCCTGATCTACTTGGAGGTGTCCCTGTCCACTGCAGGGGAATCAGACAAGATGACCTTTGAGTGTCCTTTCCAACCCAATGCAATCTGTGAATCTGTACATCTGTGAATCTTCTTGAAGGGAAACTGGATGATGAAGGGAGCATCATTTTAAAGAAAGACCTGGCAAATCTGAAAAATAGAACAAGAGAGTAACTGTATGAAGTTAAACAAAAAACTGTTAACAAGACTTTCTTAGGAGGCCTATGGTAACTGTGCTTGTTCCTAATCCAATACCACTGTAAATCCATAATACTTACATTCAAAGACGTTAGTGATTTGTAACTCCAGGTAACTAATTACAGCTCTGTCCTGTGTATAACATATTCCTTTTACTTACAATTATCAGTATTTTATTATTGTTCCTATTTTTATATTTAATTTTTTTAATTTATTTACTAAAAGATTCTTATCTCAACCCATGAGTTTTCCTTTTTGCTTTTTAATTACCCTCCCCCATCCCACTCAGGGCAAGGGGGAGATGTGAGCAAGAAGTTGTGTGGTGCTTAGTTTCTGGCTGGGATTAAACCATAAAAATCCACAACACTATTGTTACAGCTATGCTATACCTACAACACAGTACTATCTTCTGCAACACAGGAAATCACTCACTACCTAACTGCAACAGTATTTCATTTTTCTTTAACTCTTGGGTCTCCCTATTGTGGTGAAGGATCTTAAGCCCCATATTTAGAAAAATGGACGAGGCTTATCCTGAACTATATTTTAAAAGATCTTTCTGATAACTCAAAATAAGTTACTTCATCAGAATCCTGCAGGAAATCTTTTACAAAGTAAAAACTATATCTAGATTTCTTAAACCATAGTGTCTTCACTTATCTCCAAGATTTGCTATATTCGAATCGTTAACTGGCTTTGAATTATTTCTTTTGGTCTTGTAGCAGTATATTACTTTTAAATTGGACATTTAGAGTCTTACCCAGCGTCCCAGAGGTGTTGCTAATGCATCTGACTTTTGCCCTTATAACTATCATTTGAGCAGTGGTGCTTTCTCTTGTTAAAGACTTCACAGTACCTTGCAACAGAGCCAACTTGGTGTACTCATACAATGCTCCATCTCATTTATCTATACACATATAGCTTATCTGTAGCTGTCCTATAACTTATGTGATTTATATGCGACATGTTGTAACCATTGTGGCTGTTTAAATTAATTTTATTTTCTATGACAGTTTAAATTTTAGCAGAAGTTTCATGTCCACCTCTAAACCCAGAAATTTTACATAATGAAAAGCAAAACTGCATGTATTTTCCGGGGTTTATATCTGACTTTTAAGTGATTCATTCCATGCTGCATGGATACTTGTTCTTTCTTCATATATTCTCTGGACCTTTTACCAGCATCACTGCTCTTTTTTGGACATGCTCCAGCACCTCAATACTTTTCATGTAGTGATTGCCCCAAAGCTGAAAGCAGTACTTGGAGGTGCAGCTTCACCAGTGCCAAGTACAGGGGAGAAAAATCACTTCCCTGAGCTGGCCAGCCACACTGTTTCTGATACAATGAGCTAATGAGCCATAACCAGGTCACAGGTAGAGTAAAAAAGGCCAGTTTTGAGTCTAATTTGCAAGGTTTGAAATCACAGCTGGTAGTCTTTTACTCGGTTTGCTGTGATTCATGGAAGAAAGCTCCTTCTCCCCTCTCCCTGCTCCCCCAAGGAATTGCTGTAGAGAATCATCACTACATTGGGCACAGGCCTTGTCATAATCTTGAAGATCAAAATGCTAGTGTGAACTAAACCGAGGATGAATTCACTCCTGAAGTAAGTGGCAGGAACTGAAAGTGACCAAAGAAGATTTTAGCTCTGTCTAGACAATTAATCAAAGTGATAACTTGCAGATATTACAGTTCTAAACTTGCCCTAACTAAAAGGAAATAGCAAACGCATCTTCTATTGTAGTCTGTAGCAATAATTAAGCAGAGAGATCAGTCTGGGACTTTGTCACTGTGCAAAGTCCCTGAGCACTCTCATATTTCTTGCAAAAGCTAGCTACAATTTTTGCTTACTGACATTATAGCTGACACATGGTTTCTTCCATGGACTAAGGCCAGTGCAGACTATCCCCATGAAATTGCTCTTAATTTCACTTGACCTTCCACTGAAGGCTAGAAATTTTATAATGTAACTATTCCTATCAATATTTTCAAATGTAAGATGCCAGAAGATATCTAGGATGTGCTTCACTGAACATCATCTAACATTCCTACTGAAGATTTTAGAAGCACAAGTACTTTATGTGCAGAGAATTCTTCAAGGAGAATTGGAAGATCAGTCTGTGGTTCACAGACAAAGAGAGGTCAATAGCAAGAACCACAAGGATGTTCATATTTCCAGCTCTTTCGATTTCAGTGGAATTTAGGATTGTAAAAATCTTTGTATATCTGAGTCAAAATTCTCCCGAGCCCACCTAAGAGAGAATATAGAGCTTTCAATTCTGTTGAGTCAGATAAAGGTTTCTTTGTCCTTTCAAACAGTATCCCTATATTTTTCCTGAAATGTGGATGCATTCAGCTTGATGGTTGGTTTTATCTCTTTCTGTGGTGAAGCAGACTTTATCACACACAAATTATGGTTTTGGCAAAAGAAGGAACCAAAATGTTTAAGCATCACATATTGAAGCTACAGGACACATATTAATTACATAGTTAGAAATCATTGCTTTATGTATGATTCATGATCAAGAACGTATTTATGCAACATTTGTAACCTAACATCTGCAGGGTAATGATGTGTATTCACTAAAAAATTTTAAACCAATGTATATGCATACATAGCAGTATCTCTATCTTTGTAGCCTTTATGGCTTTGTAGTCTAGGACAAACAGAATTCGGATTATTCACAGCTCTTCCAAAACCCTTTTTTTTTTTTTTCCCTTTTTTTTTTTTTTTTTTAATACTTTCACCTCTTCACAGCACAATTTAGCTCTAACTGGTGCTCATTCAATGCCTAGAGCTGGGAATTCAAATATCTAGCAAAGTCTTGGGGTGACAATCTGACATATATCAGTTTTCCTATGTTATGTACCCTTCACACTGTAATAATAGATCTTATTATCTGAACTGCAATTTCATATGTAGTTGTAAACAAAAATAGAGCAGCCAAAGCCGAGATAAGTCCCTTAATGTGTGTTTTCATCTCCTTATTTAAGGAATTTTTTTACAATGGTGGCATCATGTTCTCATGCTTGAATTGTTGGTCTCACATTTATTCTCTCTTGTTTTATTTCTAACAGGTGAGAGCATGATGAGTTTCTGCAACTCTGTGTGAAGCACATTGTAAAATATGATTGTAGAGGCATGCTGGTTTTCGTTGAAATAATCAGCATGGTGCTGTGTCTTGGATAATACAGGGATGTTTGAGTTACTGCTGAGCTGACACAGGTCAAGGCCTTTTCTGTTTCTCACATTCCACCAACAAGTAGGCTGAGGGGTGCACAGAAATCTGGGACAAGTGATTCCAATTTATCAAAAGGAAAACTTCTCTACAAAAGGTTTATTAAAGACTGGAACGGGCTCCTCAGGGTAGTCATCGAACTGATGTCCCTGGCTGTATTTAAAACTGTCTAGGTGTGGTGCTTAAGGATATGGTGTAGTAGTGGCTCTGGTAGAATTAGGCAATGATTGGACTTGATGATCTTACAGGTCTTTTCCAACCACAATTATTCTGTGAAAAGGGCATTCCATACCAATAAAAGCTAAGGGAAGAAGGAGGAACAGGGACCTTTGGAGTTACAACATTTGTCTTCCCAAGTAACCATTATTGTCTACCAGTGGGAATATTCCTGGTTTTGCTTAGCTTGCACATGTAGCTTTTGCTTCATCTATTAACTTTTCTTTATCTCCATCAATGAATTTTCTCACTTTTACCCTTCTAATTCTCTCATCCCACTGCAGGGCAGTGGGCAAGTGTAGCTCCCTGCTGAAAGGTTTAACACCCTTATTTCAAGCAGAATAAAGTGGAAGTAAATTTTAATCTGAGAGAAGATAAAAAAATATTCCCACCAAAGAAGTGTGACTTTCTAAATACAGAATGCCTCCTCAGGATTAACAGTTTTTCATGCTTTTGTTCTTATTAGATCCATGCAAGCTTGCACTTAGAATGAACCATAGAATACAGGCTTTGAACTAAGTTTAATATTAAATTTAAGGGAATCCTATTTATTCAAAAATATTACAATCATAAATGCCTTCAAGTATTTGATTCTATTCCTTCTACGCACACAGACATTTGAAAACTCATTTGTTAAAGCTTTATGTGCAGACAACCAACACAGCCAACATTATTTCTTCTCACCCCAGGAGAGATGTAATGGCATTTTAGCCTGTAAGTAGGTCTCTTGAGTAGCAATGCAATCAAAATATTTGATTTAAACAGCAAACATTATATGTTTTTGATTAATAAGCACAGAATTGAAGTGACAAGGTCAAAGCCAAATAAAACTTATATAATTTGTTGAAAGTCTTACTGGCACGTACTGCATCCTGAAATTTTGTGAGATGGCCTCATAAGAAGTTTCATTGCTCAAGTGGACCTGATCCAAGTCACTGGGGGAGAAATTCATCTCGCCTAACCATAGGCATCTTGAATCTAACAGCTAGTCTCTTTACATCCCTGTTTTTTTCACTAGAAAGATACAGGCAACATAGCCTCTAATTGACCTATTTTGGATGGTTTTTTTCAGCATGAGATTAAGTCCTTCATTATTTTCATAATACATAGAGATTCACAATATATAAAGTGAATATAGAGAGTTAGCAAATATAGGTTTAAGCAGCAGATATCAGCACTTATTCAGATAAAGCATACCGTGAGAGTGTTACTCTTCAGTGCATGTTTATGCCAGGTTAGTACATTGCTATAGGTATTGCTATATATGAAATACTCAGAATCTTCCAGAAATCCTACAACCTTGTAATGATGAATACAGCCTGCTCCTTCCCTGTTTATTAATCTTCTATAATTTTGCTCCAGAGAAGGTGTATCACTGCAAATGGTCCTTATTTGGATAAGTTATTTTCAGAGTATCAGACTGGTTTGGGTTGCGAAGGACCTTAAAGAACATCTAGTTCCACCCCCCCTGCCATGGGCAGAAACATCATCCACAAGAACAGGTTGATCAAAGCCTCACACAACTTGACCTTGAACACTTTCAGACAGGTTGATCAAAGCCTCATACAACTTGACCTTGAACACTTTCAGACAGGGGGCAGCCACAACTTCTCTGGACAACCTTTTTCAGTATCTCTTCACCCCCATCATAAAACATTTCCTTTTAATAGCTAATATAAATATACCCTCTTTCAGATTGAAACAAATACCTCTTGTCCTGGTGTTACTGACAAACCGTCCCTCCCCATCTTTCCTGTAGGCCACAGAAGACTGCTATAAGGTCTCCCCAGAGCCTTCTCTTCTCCAGAAGAGAACAACACCAACTGTTAATGTGTTTTTGTGGGAGACGTATTCCAGCATTCTGATCATCTTCATGGTTACGGCAGTTTTGGGCTGATGCCTAGGAAATTTTCCACATATCTTGAGTAGAAAGTGGTAGAATGTAAATAAATTGCCATTGGATGCAAAGGGAAAATAAAGATGAGGTCTAAATAATCCCATTGTTCTGATAACTAACATAAAATGAGTTGTATAAACTAACTTTCTCTCTTTCTCAGCTCTTCACTCTAGCAGATACTAGCTGGTTGCTTCTGCTGGCTTGCTGACCTTGGCTGCATGTCTTTGTTGTTAAATACTAACAAGCTACTCTCTGCTTTTCTCCTCTTTCAGTTTCCCTTGTCCGGGACAGGGAGAGGGGGAAGCTACTGGTAACGCCCTGGTTCTGTCCAGGGGGGATTTTGTGTAGAGGGGGAAGCTACTGGTAACACCCTCGTTCTGTCCAGGGGGGATTTTGTGTTGTTTATAAATTGTAAATACATGTAAATATTGTATATTTTGTATGTCTTCATTGCATTTCATATTTCTAGATTGTAGGTTTTGCTTGTAAATATAATTGTATTTGCTTCCAACTGAGCTGGTCTGGCAATTTTATTTTGGGGGTAATTTCAGCTCACTGCAATGGCCCTTCTCTGGATGCACTCCAACAGATCCAGGTCTTTCTTATGCTGGGGGACCCCAGAGCTCAACACAGTACTCCAGGTGGGGTCTCACGAAAGTGAAGTAGAGGGACAGAATCACCTCCCTCGACCTGCTGGTCATGCTTGTTTTGATGCAGCTCAGGACACAGTTGACTATCTGGGCTCTGGGCATACTTTTCTGGGTTATGTTGAGCTTCTCACCAACGAACACTCCCAAGCCCTTCTCCACAGGGCTGCTCTTAATCCACTCATCATCCAGCTTGTATTTGTGTTTGGGATTGGCCCAGCCCATGCACAGGAGCTTGTACTTGGCCTTCATAAAGATGGTATTGACCCACTTCTCAAGCCTGTCATGGTTCTTCTGGCTTCCCTCCAGCATGGTACATAAAGGAAACTGAAATAGTGTAAGAGAATCAGGTGTAACACAATCCCTTTCCACCAGGGGTCTGGGACAGCAGAAGTTATGTGAATGTTAGGTACTGTACAGTGTGGAAGAAAACTGTTAGCGAAGGAGAACCAAGAAAAGAGATGTCTATGTCTTTACAGACCTTACTGCATAAGAAAAGGAAAGGCATTCTTATTTCCCATTTATTTCACATTTGTTTCTAAGATATTTAACAAAGAGAATAACAATTTTGTCACAAAGTCTTATACTTTGGTAGAGTATGATAAAGAATTATTCAACATATAAAAATGTTCTCTCACTTCTCATTGCAGTGTGAAAGTTATTGAAAAGTGGCAAAAAGAATGTTCGCCATTTAGTTATGGTGAAAATCTGTATATTCAAGGTTTTCTCCTGCATTTGCTTCCTTTCTAAGAAAGACTATTTAATTCACAAATAGAAATGAAAAGGATAATGCCAGATTAATCCTGTGTTACTGCAGAGTTGCTCCAGAGACTCTAAAATTCAAGGTTCAAGACAGCCGCTAATCTATGTCCTCTACACATATGGCCTTACGAATAGCAAATTCAAAGTCTTTTATCTCTAATGTCAACTTAATGACTTAAATGTTACATCTTATTGCAAGAAATTCAAGTCAGTGTAATCCTATGACATACTATGAAACAAAATCTGATCTTTTTAAAGATGTAAGCATTTTTGGTGAGAACCTGGGACATGAGTAGAGTAAATATGAACGATGACATGATGTCATCAAGTGCTTTTATTAATTTAAAACTAATGTTAAGCTTAACTATCATATTAAAATAGTTCTTGTCATAGTAGAGCACTTTTACTCTTCATGAATATAATGAAGTGCTCTTATCTTTGAAGCACATCAAAGCTTTTCTGAATGAGTATAAAAGACTTTGTGGTTCTTTCCTCTACCACAGTGACAAAGAAATTTAAGGCAGAATATAGCACTATCCTGTGTGGATGTTCAGACTGAATGGACAGATTGATAAATGGTGATGAAGGAACAAACTTTCATGTTCCAAATCCTGCATTAATAAGCAAAAATGTTTGATGTGTCATCTGGTTACATTATGAGCTAAAGAATGGTTTCAATTTAAGTGGCTCCCCTGAACTCTCAGTCAGTTTGTATTTAAAAAATGTGGGGGAATTTTCTCAGAACTGATGAATGTGAAATATTCATAGTGGGCTAAAAGCAAAACCATAATAGACTTTACCCTCATTTGGATTAGTTTCTGCTTCTTTGCCCAGTGACATCTGTAATCAGAAAATGAACTTTTTTCTTTCTTTCTTTTCTTGAGTCCAGGTTCTGAAAATAGGTCTCCAATCCAGTAGCAGTATCATTTTCATAAAATTGTCACCTTTCAGTCTGATCAGCCTCTCCAGATAACCCCACCCCAGTGCATGGACCCAGAGTCCTCCACAGCCTGACTCATCCCACCAATGTCACTGCTGCAAATAGGGGGAGCAGTAGGAAGATATCACCATTAAATCGTCATCACCATTCCTGTTGGGCCAACCCTGGCATCTAGGTATTCCCCATCACCCATCTGTCTCTTGCCTGTCATTCCAGGTTACCCTTGGCTGCTGCATGGGATGCCTGTGCCTCCCTGTAGGAAGTGGGCAGACTCTGAGGGNGGTGGGGTCTCACGAAAGTGAAGTAGAGGGACAGAATCACCTCCCTCGACCTGCTGGTCATGCTTGTTTTGATGCAGCTCAGGACACAGTTGACTATCTGGGCTCTGGGCATACTTTTCTGGGTTATGTTGAGCTTCTCACCAACGAACACTCCCAAGCCCTTCTCCACAGGGCTGCTCTTAATCCACTCATTGTCCAGCCTGTAGTTGTCCTCGGGATTGCCTCAGACCATGTGCAGGACCTTGCACTTGTCCTTCAGACTGCTTTTAATCCACTCATCATCCAGCTTGTGTTTGTGTTTGGGATTGGCCCAGCCCATGCACAGGAGCTTGTACTTGGCCTTCATAAAGATGGTATTGACCCACTTCTCAAGCCTGTCATGGTTCTTCTGGCTTCCCTCCAGCATGGTACATAAAGGAAACTGAAATAGTGTAAGAGAATCAGGTGTAACACAATCCCTTTCCACCAGGGGTCTGGGACAGCAGAAGTTATGTGAATGTTAGGTACTGTACAGTGTGGAAGAAAACTGTTAGCGAAGGAGAACCAAGAAAAGAGATGTCTATGTCTTTACAGACCTTACTGCATAAGAAAAGGAAAGGCATTCTTATTTCCCATTTATTTCACATTTGTTTCTAAGATATTTAGCAAAGAGAATAACAATTCTGTCACAAAGTCTTATACTTTGGTAGAGTATGATAAAGAATTATTCAACATATAAAAATGTTCGCTCACTTCTCATTGCAGTGTGAAAGTTATTGAAAAGTGGCAAAAAGAATGTTCGCCGTTTAGTTATGGTGAAAATCTGTATATTCAAGGTTTTCTCCTGCATTTGCTTCCTTTCTAAGAAAGACTATTTAATTCACAAATAGAAATGAAAAGGATAATGCCAGATTAATCCTGTGTTACTGCAGAGTTGCTCCAGAGACTCTAAAATTCAAGGTTCAAGACAGCCGCTAATCTATGTCCTCTACACATATGGCCTTACGAATAGCAAATTCAAAGTCTTTTATCTCTAATGTCAACTTAATGACTTAAATGTTACATCTTATTGCAAGAAATTCAAGTCAGTGTAATCCTATGACATACTATGAAACAAAATCTGATCTTTTTAAAGATGTAAGCATTTTTGGTGAGAACCTGGGACATGAGTAGAGTAAATATGAACGATGACATGATGTCATCAAGTGCTTTTATTAATTTAAAACTAATGTTAAGCTTAACTATCATATTAAAATAGTTCTTGTCATAGTAGAGCACTTTTACTCTTCATGAATATAATGAAGTGCTCTTATCTTTGAAGCACATCAAAGCTTTTCTGAATGAGTATAAAAGACTTTGTGGTTCTTTCCTCTACCACAGTGACAAAGAAATTTAAGGCAGAATATAGCACTATCCTGTGTGGATGTTCAGACTGAATGGACAGATTGATAAATGGTGATGAAGGAACAAACTTTCATGTTCCAAATCCTGCATTAATAAGCAAAAATGTTTGATGTGTCATCTGGTTACATTATGAGCTAAAGAATGGTTTCAATTTAAGTGGCTCCCCTGAACTCTCAGTCAGTTTGTATTTAAAAAATGTGGGGGAATTTTCTCAGAACTGATGAATGTGAAATATTCATAGTGGGCTAAAAGCAAAACCATAATAGACTTTACCCTCATTTGGATTAGTTTCTGCTTCTTTGCCCAGTGACATCTGTAATCAGAAAATGAACTTTTTTCTTTCTTTCTTTTCTTGAGTCCAGGTTCTGAAAATAGGTCTCCAATCCAGTAGCAGTATCATTTTCATAAAATTGTCACCTTTCAGTCTGATCAGCCTCTCCAGATAACCCCACCCCAGTGCATGGACCCAGAGTCCTCCACAGCCTGACTCATCCCACCAATGTCACTGCTGCAAATAGGGGGAGCAGTAGGAAGATATCACCATTAAATCGTCATCACCATTCCTGTTGGGCCAACCCTGGCATCTAGGTATTCCCCATCACCCATCTGTCTCTTGCCTGTCATTCCAGGTTACCCTTGGCTGCTGCATGGGATGCCTGTGCCTCCCTGTAGGAAGTGGGCAGACTCTGAGGGCAAGAGCTAACCTTGGAGTCCTCTTGAAGCTGTTTTCTCCACCACACTTTTCAGTTGCCTCAGGTTCCAGTACTGTCTTCTATGAGTGGTCTGGCTGTGTGTGTCGGTGTGAGCTGAAATTCCCCCCCCACCGACAATAACCAGGCTAGCCCAGTCTGGAAGCAAATGAAAGCTGTATTTACAAGCAGAATCTACAATCTACGATGAAATGCAATGAATATGTACAAATATACAAAATTCACAACATTCACAAGTATATACAATCAACAGAAAAATCACAACCAATCTCCCTTTGCTTCCCCCCAAAGGGACCCTTCCCGAAGGAGCCTCCCTCCCAGGAGCTTCCCCCTCAGACCCCCCTGGACAGAAAGCAGAGTTAGTTAAGCAGAAAAGTTGTTAACTTAGCTGCCAAGGTCAGTGTGTTATCTTCGGCGAGAAGAGAAGAAGGAGAAGAAGGAAACTGCAGTCACTGCAGAACGCAGAATGACCAGAGTGTCCCACTTTGTTTTGGGTAATAGTTCTTAAACATTTCTATCTATCCAATGGAAGTGTTTAGAACAA
>VXBD01005964.1:64017-236044 GCA_013399975.1 Indicator maculatus
ACTTCTTTACAGTGAGGGTGACAGAGCACTGGAACAGGCTGCCCAGGGGGGTTGTGGAGCTTCCTTCTCTGGACGCTTTCAAAACCCACCTGGATGCATTCCTGTATGGACTACCTGAAGTGATCCTGCTCTGGCAGGGGGTTGGACCTGATGATCTCTTGAGGTCCCTTCCAACCTCTGATATACTGCGATACTTTGATACTTGCTTCCAAGAGACTGTCATAGTTTTAAGAGTGGACAGAAATAATATTTTACCCCCCAAAGGAAAGTAAAATAAAGATGCTCTCACATGGGATTGGAAAGCATTGGAAGTAAAATGTCCTATTCACAACTATATACAGAAGGTACAAAATACCCAAATTCACATTCAGCCTCAGTCCAATTCTTTGACCTGGGATTACAACAACCTCTTTAAGCAAACAATCTTTTCAAAACCTCCCCCACATAGGCCTAAACTCCAGGCCTCCAATTTCCGCCTCACTACGATGCCTCTCTGCATCCCCTGTACCAAACCAATGTGACACAGCTAAAATTCGGCTTGGCAGCTCCAGCTTTCAGTTAGGCAGCTCCAGGCCCCAACTGGCAGCACTGCCAAGGCTGAACCAGGACTCTGCAAGGAGGTAACAGCCTGAATGTCCTCCAGGGAGCAGAGAGGGAGGGAAAGGGACAGAACAAGTGGAAATGCTTGGGTTTATAGAGATGCAGGGCTCATGGGAATGAAATATAAAAGATTACACTTTCCAGTCCACCTCCTGGACCCTCTGGACCTCCTAGAGGTCCTCTCTATGGTTTCTTAAAGGCCCTCAGCCTCAAAACCACAATAGAGACCTACAGAGTGTGGCAGACCTTCTCCATCCTGAGGATTGCAACTCAGGAACATAATTACACAATAGTCACACCAAATGTGACATCCCCTGATCATACCATGGTCCTCACCCAAACACAACCCCAGCCCTGAGATGTTTCAACTCTGCCCAGCCCCACAGGCTGAGGTTAGGCTACAGGCTTGTAACTTCCCAGTTCTTCCTTCTGGCCCTTCTTGTGGATGTGCATCACATTGGCCAGCTTCTGGTCATCAGGGACCTCTCCAGTGAGCCAACCACATAATAATTGATGGTGAGTGGTTTGGTGAGCTCATCTGCAGCTCTCTCATTACCCTAGGATGGATCCACTCCAGTAGAGTGTTCAAAGCAGGCTGGCCACTGGCATGCTGCAGCTAGGAATAATGGAATAGGACTCCTGTTCTATTTTGTTGGTTTTCAGAAACGGGACCATGATGAAGAGGGACAGACGGGGGCATTCGTAAAATACTTGTGATCCAACAGGTCTGTAACTGCTTCCTACTGGATTACAGGAGGGCTATACTGCTCCCTGACCACATCTACCAGCTCAGGAGGCCAGTTGTCCTGAAGACAGCCTGTCTTACTATTGAAAATTGAGGCAAAGAAGGTGTTAAGTACTTCTGCCTTTTCCTCATCTTTAGTCCCCTCCACGTCCCATAACGAGTGGAGGTTGTCCTTGCCCTGCTTTTTCCTACTAATATACTTATAAAAATATTTTTTATTATGCTTCACGGAAGTGGTCAGTTTAAGTTCTAACTGGGCTTTTGCCTCTCTAATTTTTTTCCAACACGACCTAGAAACATCCTTAAACATTTTCTGAGTTACCTCCCTCTCTTTTCAAATGTGATACACCCTCTTTTTTCCCTTTAATTTCTTCAAAATTTCCTTGCCAATCCAGACTGATTGCCTTCACTGTCAGCTCATCTTTTGGCACATCAGGACAGTCTGTTCCTGTGCCTTCAAGATTTCTTTCTTGAAGTAGGTCCAACCTTCCTGGACCCCTTTGTTTTTAAGGGCTGTTTCCCAAAGTGTGAGTTCTGTGAGTTAGTCCCTTTGGTAAGCCAAAGTCTGCCCTTTGGAAGTCCAGTGCAGAAGTTTTGTTGATGCCTCTCCTTGTTTCACTGCATATTGAAAACTCTATTATTTCATTGTCACTGCACCCCTGTCATCCTCCAACCACCACATTTCCTACCAGACTTTCTCTATTTGTAAACAACTTCAACAGCTGGCTTTACTTTTGCCATGGTTACTCTTCAGTGATGGCCAAATTTTCCAGTCTCTTTTCCTTTTTCTTACAAATAGGAGGCATTTGTAATGGAAACAAGGGAAAACTGTCTCTTCTCTACCTATTTTAAGAAGCAGCATTCTCAAAGAATGTTATCATTCTATTTTAACAGATTTAATAAACTGTGATTTTCAGTGAACAGAACAAGTGTATAGGATGAGCAAAAATGGATGTTGGATGTTAATTTCCAGGAATTACTTCAATATACCTTTCTTTTAAGATTTTTTTTATGTTAACAAATACCATTCACTGCAATAATACTATGCCATAAAGAATAATATTAAAGCTCTCATAAACAAGTGTTGCTTGCAATAAAGTCTACAAGATAATGACTGACTGAAAAAAAAAAATAATAGGTCTCAATTTGCCAAAACAAAATATACTGGCAATGAAGTATAAACCACAGAGAATGTCACTCTCATATTATATTTCCCCCTTAAGTAAAAACTTCAGGCTATTTTTTTCAAGATTGAATATCTTTATGTCCTCCTCCTATAGCATTTCTAATTGTTTGCAGTTGAGGCTGACTTTTATCCAAGTGGGTAGTAATAAAGTGCCTACTTCATCACTACTAAACTCAGTCCTTAAGCTGTGCTCAGTTATATGAGATTCTTTTATTTCCTGCAATATTTGGGGTGGAGGAAGGAGGGAGAGGAGTCTAGAGGGATATCCAACTGAGGCCTGTGGCTCTTGCCAAACAAATGCATAATGAGCATAATGTGACTTTCAATATTTTCATCCCAAGACACTATGAAGCAGTGTTGCTTCTCTGCAAGGAAATCTGCAGGGAGACATTGTACAAATAGCCTACAAAGAGTTTCAGGAGTTGCAGTCTACAACTCCTGCAGTCTATAGTCTGCAGGGTAGATGTGGCTTGATTTGGAGACCAAGAAGTGGGCTAAATCCTCTTCTTATTCACTCGGGGGAATTCAGTCCTTGGTAGTGTCCTCTCTACAAGTTATTGCCTAATTATAGTTTCTGATGGCACAATAGTGTTGTGTAAATCATAAGAACAGAAGAATGAAATGAAATAAGATGATAAAAATTGAAAAGAAAGCTATCCCAGTTCAGAGAACTCATCCTTACGCCAACTAAAAGGAAAGCAGTGCAAAGCAGAGCCACATCAAGCTGTAAACTCACATTGTACAACGCAGAAGGGATATTCTAGTTCAGGTATAGGAAAAGGGAAAGAGTAAGTAAGAGGGAAACTGACTTCATGGTTTCATCAGATTGCATCTAATTCCCAGCAGATTTTGGAGTATTTCATCAAATACTTAGATGCCTCTGTTGTGCTTTATTGTAGTTCAAGCACATGCTTTCCAAGAAACCCAGAAGGAAGATAAGCTGTAGTGATAGGACCATCAAGGAATGTGAATGCTACCTGAGAAACCTGCCTTTTGTGAGATATCATAGATGAAGAAAGAGGCAGTATTAAAGCAAACAAACAAACAAACAAACCAAACCAAAACAAAACAAAACAAACCCCTAAAACCCAGACACCCTTCAGTATTCCTGTTTTCTAGCCTGGTTGTCTTAACCAGCAGATGGTCAACCCTTTTAAAGGTATCTTCTATGTGCTCTTCAGGTGTCCATAAGTCACACCAACCTCTTTCCTTTTCCATTAGCTGGTTTGTGAGCTACTATGATATTATTACAAGCTGAAAGTCTTTGTATTGTAGCAAAGTTCTTATGAAAATGATCTCATCTTGTAAACAACAGTTATATTGTAACAAACTTTCGTTGTCTGCTGGGGAGAAAAACATGGTAACTAGCAACACATCAACACTCAGGAGAAATATAAACTGAGGTACATAATATGCAGGTTTCTTTAGCTTTCAAAAGCAGCATAATATCCCACTTTTTAATGCAAGGACTTAAGTGAGACACCACAAAGCTCTCCAAATCCAAGAATCTGGGGATTTGCACTCTCTGCATCTGCTTTGATTATAATACATGAAGTGTTTTGCTGCCATGGTGACAAACATGTCCATCCCAATTTCCCTCTTGAGAACGCAGAGGATGAAAGAGCATTAAGTTACTATAGCTATAGGATGAAAAGTGTCACACAGAGGGTGAAAAATTTATCCATTGTTTGGAATTATAGATCTATTCTCATGAAGAATGTACGTTTATTTTATAAATTGTTTGCAGGCAGTTGCAGTTAGTGCCTTAAGAGAATATCAAATTCCAAGCAATCTGAAGGAAAAATTAAGACTAAATATCTTCTCCATAGTTTGTTTTGATACATTTTTATTCACCAAAGAGTGATTTGGTAGATTTTGATATGAAACAATGAGACTGGCAAAGTTTCTTTTCACTTTTCATAGGAAAATAAAAATTCATCTGGAAAACATTAACATGAATTGGAAACAATAGCTTAAGGTGTTACATTTGTAGATTAAATATATGTGCTTCACTGTTCAGATCAGTTGCTAGTTCTGCACATGAAACCAAAGTACAAGAGGGAATAAAAAATGGAGGTGAGAAAGACTGACTTGTTTTCATTTAAAATGAATTGGGATTTTTTGTCTCTATCTTTGTCTTGAAAGATGAGGTACATTGAATGATTTCTAATCTTGGCTATGATTTTACATATTTTATGTATTTTCTTTCTGAAAATCAAACCTGATAATTCAGATATGGATTGTATAAGTAGCATTGGAAGAAAAGATTTCTGCATGGGATGGAATTTTGTCTTCTCCAATTTTAAAACGCTTCTTTTTTTTCAGAAGATGTAGAAGCCCTACAAGGGGATATTGGGTCAGCTGTGATTTAGAGGGAAAGTGTAGCATTCTTGATAATCACCTGAGGTCTTCAAAGACCTTGCTAGCACATCAAGCATCTTGATCTAAGCTAGATGAGCATTTTATTGGCCTAAATAGACATTATCTAGCCTGAGAAATCCACTGGGAGCTAGATACAATTCAGTATCATTAGAATGGTGCATTATTCATACACAACATGCTAAGACTGTAGCACAGTCTTAGGAGCTTGAGGCAATTGCAGGTAATCTGGAGAAAAGGAGGCTGAGAGGAGGCCTTATCACTCTGTACAACTACCTGAAAGAGGATTGTAGGTAGGTGGGGATTGATCTCTTTCCCATGTAACAAGTGATAGAGCAAGGGAAAATAGCCTCAAGTTGTGTCAAGGGAGGTTTATAGCTCAAATTGTGTCAAGGGATGTTTATAGCTCAAGTTGTGTCAACGGAGGTTTAGACTGAATATTAGAAAAAAAATTCTTCACAGAAAAGGTTGTCAAGCACTGGAAAAGGCTGCCTAGGGAAGTGGTTGAGTCACCATCCAAGAAAGCATTTCAAAGGCATGTACATGTGGTGCTTAGAGACATGGTTTAGTGGCAAACTAGCAGTGTTGGTTTAATGGTTGGATTTAATGATCTTAAAGGTCTCTTCCAAACAAAACTATCCTGTGATTCTATGCCTTATATGTTAAAAAGGTAACGTATTTCCCAAATGGAGCACACTTGCTTCCTGGAAATACTACCTGGTACTTCAGTCCCTGTGAGCAAGTAGTGCTACTCATATTTAAGGTTATAACTCTAAATTTTATTTTATTCTTTTCTGTTGTGCACCATTAGTTGATCCTTTTCTCACTGCAGTAGCTCTTGTATGTTTGGCAAAGCAGAGATTCCTAACTGAGTTTTCATGATGCGCAGCATATGGAATGATACAAGACTTGACTTGTCCTTGCAGAAATTCCTCTTCAGTGGTTACTCTTTAAGGAAAAAAGAAATGTGATTCTTTGCAAAGAAAGTGGGGTTTCATTGGAAAGCTTGACAGCTACTAACAGTGCATTGGAAGCCAAGAGCATCTGCAGAGGCAGGTTCTGTTACTCTCCTCTTGAAGCATTCATTCTCTGTTGGTAGCCACTTCAGATTTCCCTCTACTTCAGTGTGGAGTGTTGATCTCAGCCCAGTCTCCACACAGACATTATTACTGAGCATGTTGTTTTGCAGTATGGAATATCTCTTTTTCTGTTTGTTTGCTGTGTCCCCTTCCAAGTGTTTGTGCACACCAGACCTACTCACTGAGGGGTAACGTGAGAAACAGGAGGCTGGCATGCTGTAACCATGCTGGTCAACAATAGATAAACCATTGCTGTGATGAAACACTATTTTGACCACAAATCTAAACCACTCCACCATACCAGATGCTATGAGGAAAGTTAACTCCATCCCAAGCAAATCCATTAGAGTTAGTCTCAATGTTTAGGAAAGCTCCTTTGAACTTTAGGGCTAAAATAAAGTCCAGGTGGATTGCCTGTGATTATAGAAAATGAAGGCATTTTCTTAGAAGGAAGGAGCAACATAAGTGGGAAGGGAGATCAGAAGGTCATGTGGCCCAAGATGCTGTGCCAGCCAAAACTCTCTTCTGAGGTTTGTTCATAGAATCACAAAATCATAGAACGGTTTGGCTTAGAAGGGACCTCCAAAGGTCATCTAGTCCAACATCCCCCTGCAGTAAGCAGGGACATCATCATCTAGATCAGGTTGCCCAGAGTCCTGTCAAGCCTCACCTTGACTATCTCCAGGGATGGCACCTCAACCACCTCTCTGGGCAACTCATTCTAGTGTTCCATCACCCTCATGGTAAAGAACTTGTTCCCCAGAGCCTGTTCCTAATCTCATTGTCTTCAGCTATAAACCAGTTAATGCACAGGATAAAAAATCTTCCTATGGTTCCTAGAAGAGGTACTTGATGTTAGCATTGAGTAGATAAAACATGAATTTCTTTTTCTCACGTTCCCAGTGTAAAGGTAAAATTACAAATGAGCCAGAAAACTCACAGACAAAACTAACCTTTCCTTTTCAGATTTCATACTTGTGTGTTGACATACCCAGAGCCATAAATAACTTCAGAATATGACTACTTGTCATTAAGTGACATTGAGATAGAAGATTTGTGATGGGATATCTTCAATTGAAAAGATGGAATATGACTGCTTTGGTAGTCCCTGGACTGTTCAATATAATTTATTTTTGAGAGAGCTGTCTGATAACCTGAAAACATGTTAATTCTATAACAAAAGTTTAATGTAGTGTGGAAGGAAGAAAAAAAATTTATTACAAGCTACTTAAAGCTCAAAAGAAAAAAATTTGAACAGAATAGCTTTAGTTGTGTTTGGACTTAAGGAAATCAGACTTTACAGAAAGATAAATATGAACAAGATTTGACCTTACATCTCTGTAAATTCTTGTGGATGATAATCTTCTGTTCCAAATGTAAAATGCATCATATCATCTTAGTACAAAAGCTAAGCATTTTTAACATAGTGAAAACTCAATGAAGTATGATATCAGTGAAGACTTACACGAATTATTATTCCAGATAGTGTCCATTTGATTTTAATGTGTTTCTCCTGAAAAAAACAAACAAACCAACAAACAAACAAAAAACAAACAAAAAACAAACAAAACCCCAATTATGATAACTTCAAAAATATGGAAAAATTAATACAAAAAGATATTTTTCTATTGGGAGGGCATGGGTTTGAACAGTGGTTAAAATTTGTTGCTACCTTGATGTCACACTGAGAAAATAAATTACAAAACTCCATATTCTCAAACAGAAATCTGATTTATGAAATGGTGCTGAAGAACAGAAGCAACTCTTCTTCATGTTACTACAGTTTTCCAACAACTGAGCAGGTGAGAAATGATGCTGGTATTTGGTAATGTCACAGCTGTGTGACAACAGTCTTCATGTCAGTATAAAGAACCCCAAAAGATGCTGTTTCTTTCGGTATCTATGTAATCATGCTATTAATAGAAGGAAAATAGTATTGTGCTACAAAATTTCTAATTATTTCCTAAGGTTTCCTATTCCTTACTACTTTAAAAGGATTGAGCCCCTGTTCTCCTCATAAATGGCACTTAATCCAAATTCACCTGATACTGGTTTGAAGCTTGAGTGAGGCAGAAATATTCAGCATTTTCATTTCCACTTCATATATCCATTTTCTGTTTAGTACACATGATTACACGATTTTTGTTTTCTGGTTGTTTCATAACTTCACAGGCCAAAACAAACTGTACATCAGTTTGCTCCTTTAACAGAAACTGGAAGACAAAATTGATAATTTTATTTTTGTTCACTTTAACTTCAGCCTGAGTTCTCCTAAGGTCACAGTCCTTTGGTCAGCTCCAAAACAACAAAAAAAATATTAATATGCATGCTGAACAAACCCCCATATTTCTTTACCGTTATGAGTTTTGAAGTCTCCGTTGTGTTACTTATCCAATGAAGTAGTGAATTACACAATTTCTAGAGTAGAAAAACAGAACTGCAAAATAACTCTCAGAAGAAAAATAAATCTACAGAATTGTCATGGGTTCAGATAGCTGAACCAGCTCATGGTATTCAATACCATGCTGACATCATGCCAGTTTTATAACGGAAGTGCTATCCAGCAAGAAAAATCATGCTGCTTGTAGTTTGGATTGTAGTGTGAGATGCTTCTTGTTTCCAGTGGCTTTCTTACAACTTTCACTTTGGGAGTGTTAGCCTCTTCAGCTTTTGCTGGCTGTGGACTTGGGGGGCCTGCTGGCTCGCTTCTGCTTTTTGCAGAAGGTATTGTACATTATAGTATTCCATTAAACTCTCCTTATCTCAATCCATAATGGTTTTAGCTTTGTTTAGTTTTGGTTTTTTGGTACATGTGTTTCTCTTGTTCCCAATCATGCGGGTGAGTCTTGTTGAGCAGGCTTGTTGGAAATCAGCCGCGGGCTGAGCTAAACTGTAACAACAATAAAATTGCCTTTTAATATATGCATGACTAGAAATGTTAGTGTCATTCTTACTGTGGCTCAACATGACACTGCATTGGATTGCATCTGGTCATGATCATAATTCTCTACCATTTCATCTGTAACAAAATTATCACAAGAGTCTTTTCATTTCAGATTATAAAGCTGGAGAAGAGAAGGCTCCAAGGACACCGTATTGTGGCCTCCCAATATCTGAAGAGGGCCTGCATAAAAGCTGGTGAGGGACTTTTTAGGGGGTTGGGTAGTGATAGGACTAGGGGGAATGGATCCAAGCTAGAGGAGGGTATATTTAGATTAGACATTGGGAAGAAGTTCTTCACCATAAGGGTGGTGAGACACTGGAAAAAGTTGCCCAGGGATGTGGTAGAAGCCTCATCCCTGGCAGTTTTTAAGGCCAGGCTGGATATGGCTCTGGGCAACCTGATCTAGTGGAGGGTGTCCCTGCCCATGGCAGGTGGGCTGGAACTGGATGATCCTTTGAGTCCCTTCCAACCCTGACAATTCTGTGAAATATTAGCAAATTAGAGGAATTTGATTACTTGGGCCTTCAAATCGCCATCAGATATGGATGACTTTATGTCATAGTAGGATCCAGAAATTACTTTAAGCTGAAAAGGCTCTGAACCATTTAATACCTCCTTTATCCAAAACATTTAAATATGAGGATATAGTGAATAATTTCCAGTTCAACTCTACTTTTTAATGTGTTTATTGTTTAACTCATTCAGGAATAGTTTATTGGAACACCCAGGTTAAAAATATCATGCCTGACACAATTTGTGTGGGAGGAGAAATTATCCATATTACCTTTCATCACTCAGGAATACATGCCTTTGTAGTCCTGGTGGAGTAACAAAAATATTCATGATATTAAGTCCACATTGCACCAAATCAATATATCTGAAGTACAAAAGAGGATGCTCTGTCAATAAAGAACACAGCAGATGAGAGGTATCTAGGTCAAGCTATAGATACCAAGTAACAAGGCAGACCATCCTTAGAGTAGTACAATGCTGTCCTTAAAGGTCTTCCAGCTTTCCCAAGATTCTTAGCCTTTCAGAGCTGGAATCCATCTCAATGTCACCTACTAGTTTTGTGAATAAGACAAAATCTGTTTGCCTGAAATGCATAATATGCATCCTGTTGCTCCCTTCTTTCACTCACCTCAAGATCACCAGCTCCTCTACTGAATGGCACCACAATCAAAAGTTGCACCTGAATACATGTTCCCATTCTGTTCTTGTCAGTGCACAACAGATCCAGCTGTGCATATTCCTGATTGGTCCACCCAATATGTCCTTCAGGGTGCTCACAAGTCATCAAATCAAGCAATAATTACATCTTCTATTTTATGTATAGATAATTTAGATGAATACTGGAGGCTATCTACTCAGATCTCCTACTCAAAGTTCAGTCAACTTCAAAGTTACACTAGACTGGCCAGAACATTGTCCAGTCAGATGCTGAGTATCTCCAAGGATGGAGACTCTACAGCATCTCTGAGCATCCTGTTCCAGCGTTCTTTTCTCTATGTGCCCAGCTGGAATTTTCTTTGCTAAAACACTGTTTTGTTGCCTTTTGCTATTGTCACTCACAAAGAGTCTGACCCTGTCTTTTGCCAAAATACCCATTAAACACTTCAAGGCAGGAATAAGATTCCCCTGAGCCTTGTCTTGTCCAGGCAAATTACAAACTAAGGCACACTTTCGTATTGTGACATGGAAGGCTGGACTAGTTGCCATTCTGTACCTATAACTATGGGTATAATTAATGCAGTTTTGGTACTGGAAAAGTGCTGCTGAAAAGTTAAACATTCCAATTTAAATGTCTTAACTCTCTGCCTTTATAGATTCAACTTACCTTTCTTTTCTTCCCTGCCTTCCTGTTTAAGTGAACTGTAATTTAATTACTGTGCATTCTGCATTATGAATCATTCAATGTAATGATTCATACTAAAGAATTTCATATTACACTGAATATAAAATGTCCAATATGTTTAGATGCAATTTCAGATGTTTAGATATTTTAACAAAACTTTTTTCAATGAATGACAATTAACAGTTAAACCATAACATAGGAAATTGTTGTTGTTCAGCATATAAAACCTTTATGATTTTTCTTAAGAAACAATTTTTACTTACTTCCTGTTATAATTAAATATATGTATTTCACACATTTTAACACAATACTATTCTTCAATGTCCTCATAAAGGTGTTGACATGACTGAGCATTATCTGTCCTGCCTCTGCAAGACTGACTGGTTTGGACCTAAAATGCTCATGAAAGGTAATTATGTGTGAGACTTTTGAGGAGGTCTGGGTGACAAATAAATAAAATAAATAAATAAATAAATAAAACAAGCAAATAAATAAGTAGCCTCCAATAAGTAACTTTTCACTTTCCCCCCTGCCCTAATGTTTCTTGGCACTGTATTTTCCATCTACTCTTTTGCTTCCAGTCAAGTTACAGTGAGATATTAATCTGACCACCCAGATGCAGAAAGCTTCTGTATAAGAAGAAAGATTGTCCAGAAAGAATAACTAGTAAAGTTTCTTGAGATGTATTACTCCTTCTTGCAAACAGAAAAGCAATTTTTTTTTTTTAACAAAAGGGATAAAGATTACTACCAAGAGAAAACAAGAAAAGGAAAACCAAGTCCTGTATATTCTGTTTATTTAAGTAAAAAAGATACAAATTTGTCCAGCTGGCAAGAAACTACTACTATATAGGAAAAATAATATACTTATTCTACTTATTTTTCTCCTATTTTTAATTGTTTCTGCTTGCTCTCTAACGTTCAGAGCCAACAGGTCAGCATGCTCATAAGGATTCAATCTACTTCTGTGTGCACCAGGGAGTTTACTTGCATGTTCTTTGAACTGAGATTAATAGCTTAGCTAGCCCTTTCTGATCCTGACATTTTGAAATGCTTTTAGGAACATCCAGCTGAACCCCCTTCCCTACTGAGGCCTCCTTTACCTTCTACTTTTTGATGACTTTCACTGTTATTTTTTTATGAGTGAGAGTATATGGATCCTAGTGGGTTAGATTTCACTGCAGCTGACCTCCACCAATAATAAAAGGAGAAAGTGTGTGATTGGTTTTTGTTGATACTGAATTGTTCCCTGGGTGAATGAATCTTTCAAGTCTAATGGAATAAATGTATATTAATATAGGATGTACTTCAGCTGTTTTGTGGTGACTTTAGGTTTCTTGCATAGTACATCTTCTCTAGAAGCAAATAGATTCATGGATTCACAGAATACTCCCTGGTAGAGCTCACTGCTTTTACAGAAGACTACTCGAATGCTAGTCAAGCATCTGAGTGCTTAATGGAGCCTTGTGTGTACCTGCAAGTTATAGGAGTGTGATAGGAGAAGCCAGACATTTGCAGAAATGCAGTTAATTCTCTGCTCAATATACAAAGTCTTCACACTAGCTTTGGGATCTAGACTTTTTCTTCTATATCAAGAAGTATATAGTCATATAGTATATGACTGCTTATAGGAAGCATTCCCTGATCTTAAACTGGGAGACAAATTCATCTGTTTTATCTCATACATAAACATACAAGGAGAATTCTCAAAAATTCACAGCCTGCATTTAACAGTCACAGTAAAAGAGTTTTATAGTTGATCCCAGTAGGAAGAGAATGCAGGAAATGTCAAATGCATTTTTAAAACACCACTCCCTCATATTATATTGTGTAGCAATATAAGCAAAACTGAAATTTTCGTAATTCAGAGCAGAGACAAGTATAGGAATTTAATTTCATTCTGCTACAAATCCAGTTGCACTGCATTGTACTTCTCCAGGCAGCAGATATATCCCGAATCAGCAGATTTGGCACATTTCTAGATACAATCCACAGGCCCCAAATGTCAACTGCAGTTCATGCCATTTTACAATACACTATTTAAGCTAAATATAAATCTTAGACTTTTGGTGCACAATGCCAGGATAAACAGCTACATTTTGATAGCATATCTGCAATCAGATCTCACTACTGAGAGAGAAGTGGTGAGGCACAGTATGGGATAGCTGTGGAAATGGCAATGTGTTAGTTATTGTATCCCCCATAATACAGTTCATGCAGGGACAGCTTCATAGGGCTAGTCCTTTATTACTTAAACAAACAAAAAAAAACCAAGAAGAAGAAAAAAAAAAGGTAGGCTTCTTATATTTGCTGTCAAATACAAAGAGTGGAGATAAGATTTTGTATGCTGCCTGTGTTACTTTCCCAGTTGTCCTTCCCAAAGAGAGTGTTGACATTTGCTACAGCCGCAAATGAGTAAAAGTAATGATGAACATCTTTTGGATTTCTTAACAAGGTCATGTTAGTTTGTATTTTGCATATTACAGGGAAAAAAATCAACAAATCTTTTAAAAAATGTCACTTCTGATAGTCTTTTTTGCTCAGTTCCAGAAAATATGAGTTTTGCTGCACTACCATAACCTGATATATACTTTTTGAATCTATATTTCACAGTAACAACTTTCAGTGTGAAATACTCTTGAATGTGTAGTAAATATACAGTTTATCAGACAATAATGGATTTGCTCCTAGAGCTGTTAAAAAACCTTCCCATACCTGGGGAAGAAGCATCATGAAACAAGAATAGTCACAATTATGGAGAAAGGCTAATGTGAGCCCTGTCCTGGTTCCAAATACAATAAAGTTAATTTTTTCCTTGTAGTTGGTACAGTGCCATTTAGGATGAGAACAATATCACTAACACACTGATGTTTTAGTTGTTGCTGAACAGTACTTAACATTAAGTGAATGACTTTTCAGCTTCTTCTACTGCCTTGCCAGTGAGGAGGCAAGGAATACACAAGGTGGGAACACAGCCAGGACAGCTAACTCAAACTGGCCAGAGGAATATTTCATACCATATGACATGATGATGCAAAATAGGACTAGGAAGAGGTGGAAGAGGAATAACAGCCCCCTGCTTGGTGACTGGCAAGGCATCAGCCAGTGAACGATGTGCAATTGCATTGTGCATCATTTGTTTTGTATATTCTTATATCTTTATTATTATTTTTCCTTCCTTTTCTATTCTATTAAACCACCTTTGTCTCAGCTCACAGGTTTTACTTTTTTTCTGATTATCTGCCGCATTCCCCTAAGAAAGAGTGAGCAAAAGTCTGTGTGGAGTTTAGCTACCTGCCAGGTTAAGCCACAACAGCCCACTGAAGAAAAAGGAATCCAGTGAAACCAACTCAGTCAAAATGGTGCAAAACACGACCTTGAAGTGTACAGTGTACAGTGGGGATGCTAGTTACCTTTGTTGTTTATACACAGGATCTCTGGAGCAGTTTTTCCTTCTCTGCTGGGCTGAAAATGCCTTTTTGGTGAGAAGATTTCAAAGACTGAATTCAAGTAACACCATATTTCAATGCTCAGGAAATTCCATCCTCAAGAAAAGACTTGGATATAGAGGCCTAGAGATTTTCAGAATGCCTATGGCAACTCTGCTGAAAGCTAAGGATACAGAATTGATAAAGAAACCCCTATGCAAATGTCGAGAACAAAACAGATAGAAGTAACTAAATAACACAAAGAAAGGATGCACTTTCAATTAAAATATCCAAATTTCATTAAATTTGGAGCAAACAAAGTTTTGTGGAGATGAAATAAATGCAGAATAGAATTGTGTTACTCAGACTGTACACAGGACACCTGGTAATCTATAGAAAAACATTCCCCACTCCCAACCCCCAACAACTTCCCCAGTCTTCCCAAGAAGACAAGGTACTTGACTGATTGCAGAACTCTACAATTGAGAGAGATGGAAACCCATGGAATGCAGAGAGGAAAAGTGCATCTGTGATACAAAGCCTGCAACATAACACATTCATCATCCATTTCAAGGATATAACTCTCACACCCACAAATTCCTTAGATTCTATGGGTGCTCAGAAGTCAGTCATCCAGCATTGGTAGTGTTTGAGACTAACTCATGACAACAAGACAAATGCTAACTCATGTCCAGGTCACTATTGCCAGTGGAATAAAATACTGCAGCAGATGAATAGGAGTGTTTTGCAACAGAGCTTGAGAAGTTATATGCAAAAAGTCCATCTGGTACACTTGAGAGAGAAATCCTTCAAACACAATGTGACCATAGACCACAAGAGAGAGGCTTTTGAGAGCTGCTGCTAGCTGTCCCCAAATGACTTCTGCATATGCTTTGAAACTCCATTGCTAGCATTTGGATGCACATCAGAAAACTGAGACTAAGAGGCACATCGGTGACTTTGTTCTCAGAGTTGCCTTAAAGCATGGAAATACAACATCTGAATGAGGGTTGGATAGACAGAGAGCACAGAAAGATATAGGAAACATAAACCAAAGCAGTTCTCTTTGGCACAGGCTTTTATTTGGACATTTTAGAACTGTGCTGCTATACCACCAAATAGCAAAAAAAGTCAAATTGCACAGTATGCTGTTCACTAGTTGTGTTTAGTTAGGCATGAGCTTTAGGGTGACAGGTTGGACTCGATGATCTTTGAGGTCTCTTCCAACCTTCTTGATACTATGATTCTGTTCTGATTGGAGAATACTAATAGTTAAGTTTTGCAGGAGTTGGAGGCTTAATTCCCACTTCTGATTGATAATGCTGCATGGTGGAACACTTCAGCACACTGAAGAAAGCTCTATTAATTAAAAATGCTATCCTGGTTTTTTGTTTGGTTGTTTTGGCTTGTTTTTACATGACCTACCATTGTCAAGTCAATGATAGCTATTTCGGACTCTTTCTGATGGAAAAGTTCAGTATATGCAGTGCAAAAAATATGGCACATTAAGACAATGACAAATACATGATCTGTGTGACAAAAATGGAACCAAGAAACTTAAACAATTTCATACAGTAGGGTAGTTAGCTTTTTTCCCTTCACTTTTTCTTAGTGGATATTTATTCCTATTTAAAATTTAACATACTTCTTTTGAACATGTAACTAAGAGAAACATTTAACTGAAATAATTATGCTCACTCTATCTTTTCCTTGCCCACTCTAAAAATTAGACTGAAATCAGCCTTCACTTGCATTTTGGGCTGGAACAAAAAATTTTTGAATCTTTAAACTCAGGAATAAGAATTCCTTTTTTCTGACTGATACATGACTGTTCACTCTCATATGCTTTGCTTGTTGGATGTTGCCCTTGTGAGTAAACACAACCCCAAGCCTAGCACATCCTGTCTCCTCACAACACAGGGCAACATTTCATCCAAAAGATGCAAGTCTGGTACATCACTGAGAAATAGTAGATTGTTCAGTGTATTGCTGAATCGTGCATCTACCTGCTGAGGATGTTGTGAACAAATGTGTGCCACCTGACTGAAAGTCACTTTTACACTGTCAGTGTAAATTATTTATATTCCTTTATGTATATATGTATATACCCCTTACAGCTGAGGAACAAGCTAATACTGCTTGCAAGTTTCTTCAAAATCCTTTTAGAGGAATGAAACAATGTCAAGAGTTGCCACAGGGTACTTCGTACTAAAAGAAACATAAATGTGTTTTGTAATGTGCTTCATCACCAGCGTTTTCGGAAAGCACTGCATCTGTGCAGCCTTGAGAGAGCAGGGCTGAAGGAACTGGCTTGGTGAGCATGGTGGCTAACTCAAAAGCTCAGCCATTCCTGACCCTTGAGCCCCAGCAGGCTGTTGAAGCTCCAAACTGGGAGGCTTCCAAAGGTGGGCCTGATACAGTTGCCCTAATTTTCACAAGAGCTTAGAGGTGAAGAACCCCTAGAGGTCCCCTCCCCTCAATATTTCTATAATTAATTTTGTGATACAGATTGCTTTCTCTGGATATACAGTGAGGAAGAGAGAAAGCACCAAGGGACATCTTTGTAGACTAAAAGGCAGTTCTAGCCCAGAAGCAAAGTTTTTCTGACTTACTGAAAATACATTCATGGTTAAAATTAGAACAGTGTTTTTAAGGATGATAATGGTAGGATTCTGGTAAAGTCAGCTAAAGTAAATTAAGGCAAACCAGTAATTATCATTAAAATGAGGGTTAAGAAATTTGCAGAGCTTGTCTCATACGATGCCTTTAATGTAAATTACTGTATTAGGAGATACTTCATATAGCTAACGTGTGCTGATGGGAAATTCATGTGGTCTCACTTAGGCAAAATAGTTTGCGTAAGAGTGGTCTGGAAGTGAGAATAATTACACCTGAGAGGAACTTTTTCTAAGCAGAAAATGCTGAACAGGAGGATGAACAACAGTCAGTTTAAACTGCAGCTGTGGGTTACACAGGTTTTGGAGAGGAGAAAAGGGAGATAAGAGACAGTACCTCAAAAAGAAGTGTAAAGAAAGCAAGAGAGAAGGAAACAAAGGAAGTGTTAGGTTTGATAAGTGGTCTCTAGCATCGCAAACTCTGTTCAGCTCAGACAGAGCACTGCCATATGGGAACCTGTATCTAGTGAGTGGGTAGACATGCAGAGCACCCCATGGGAATGCACTCAGTATCTTCCCTCCCATGTGTGTCAGTGGGTGGTCAGGAGTGGCAGCGACTCACCTGATGCTGGAGCAGCCAACTATCGCACAGGGAGAATGGAAAAACCACCATGGCATTTGATGGTGACCCACAAAGTCTGGGGGTACACAAACTTCTCTCTGTGTATGTGTGTGTGCTTGCATGAGAGTGTGTCTGTCGACAGAATTTGTGGAGATTAGTTGCAGAAGAATGTTTAGAAATTTCTAATTTTTTCTAAACTTTAGTAGAACCTCATTATTGTGATTTATCTGTTCTGTTCCTGATATTGATCCTGAATATACAGCTTACTGTTTGCTGGTTAATTACTTCTCATTAATAAAAACTAAAAGACTTTAATACTGATTTGATTTAAATTATTTGAACTGAGAAGCTTACTCCCAAAACTGGTCACCTGTCAATATTCCTTGCATAAAATTGTCAAAATTATAATTCCAAGACAGATTTCAATCAAACTACTCCTATTACTTCTGACAGGCTTTAGATCAGATTGAAAATCATTATTAGTGAAGGAAAGCACATTAATATAACAGTGAGCATATGGCAGGGGACGGAAATGTTATTTAAATGAAAGACCATATAAAGGCCCTGGGGCTCAGCACCAAACAAATACAGTGACACAGCTTTTACATTCCCACTAGCTTGTGTTTGTCCACATCATAGAATGAAGCTACTTATTAAGGGTTTTCTCAATAACACTTGAATCTTGTCTTCACATTTTCATAAAAAATTTTGGAAACCATTCAATGATAAATTAATTTTAAAAAATAATACAACCACCCCCCCCCAAACAACACAATATGAAAACACCATAAGGTAGCAATGGATTTTTTATTCTCAGTTTTAAATACATATTATATAGACACCTATCTTTAACTTTTTCTTTGATTCCTGTTAGATGCCATGTCTCTGATATACTACACAAGCTAAAAATCAATTGCTGATTTAAATAATTATTTTAGAATACAATGATGTCTCTGTGTTGACATGACTCTCTAATGTTTCACTTGCTTACCACACTCCAACTGAGGTAAAAGGAGTGACTGGTTGTCAGTTTTATGCTTTTTTGCATGCTTACTGAACTACGAATTTGCTTGTTCTTGCCCTAGTCAGTCACTGACTTCCCAATATTTAGCCAATACCACTTCTTAGGAAGTTTGTCTTGCTTTTATGTGGTGGGGGAAACACTATTCAGCCACATTCAGAGTGCTCTGCCAAATGTCTCAGAAGGAACAATAGTGCTTTTCATTCTCTGAGACTATGCCTGTACTAGCAGGGATAGACGTACTTCTGAATTCCTGGCTCTGGGCTGGAATATACCCCAATTACCTACTGTTTCCATATGGGGCACGACCTGGGCATGCACCAACCTTCCCTCTTCATGTCCGGTTTTATGCAGAAAAGCAATGTGACTTCTGCAGCCAAAGGGAAGCTAAACAAATCATCGTCTGTTGGATCAAGTTCCCAGACTACTTACAGAAGGATGCAGGCAAAATGTTCATAGTTACAAATTTTCCTGCTCTTTAGAAACCTGAGTGCCTAAACCTTCACATTCCCTGTGAACTCAATACTAAATGGCAGTTCTTTCAAATCTAGGGTTAAAATGAACACTTTGAAGTAAAACACACAAATGCTTTTACCTGTGAGGTATTAATTACCACTCTAAGGATATGGTCATGTGGTCACTGAAATGTGAAGACTGACTGCTTGTCAACTGAGCCATTGTATCAGACAACATGTGTGCATTCAGTTTTTCTTGTCAATCGTAAAGAGAAACACATTCCCTGAAGCTGGAAAACCCAATGAGAGATACAGCTATTACAGCCACTGGGAAAATGTGTGCTCTGCATGCTCCCCATGTTTTTTGCACTGAAATGTCAAGATTTAAAGACATTACGAGAATTGAACCAGCCACAGGTCTTCTCCAGGGTGGCCTTCTCCAGTTGTGTTTCCCTTTTGTCCAACAGAGAGCTGGAAATCAATTATTTCAAATGTACGCCATTAAAAACCATAACCCCATTCCTTCATTTGCTCTTGGATGACTGCCATAATTACATTGTTTCTACTCAGCAAGCATGGATCCCCCATACCTTTTAACTGAGTGCTTAGCTCTGTGGTGACATACAGCTCTTGCAACATTTCAACTTATTGCTACAAATACTGCCTTTGCACATTACATTAGAGCAAATAATCACACTATTTCCAAAACAGCCTAATGAAATGAAAACCTTAAGGACTACAAATGGTTTATAAACTTTTCCTCTCTGTGATTAAGCCTCTGCCCATGTTTTGGAGGTTTTTATTTGTTTGTTTTTGGGGGTTTTGTTTGATGATTTTTTTTTTGTTTGGGTTTTTTTTTTTTTTCTTATGAGTACTTTCTGCTTCTCTCACTTTCTTAACATATACATTTTTTTCAGATGCTTGGTTTGTTAGTTAGTCCTGTGAATCTTAATCTGCAGCTCCACTAAGGCAGATCATCCACTGAAATCATCTCTCCTCTCTTAAGAGTTCTAACTTGAAGCGTAATCCCTACACTTGTAGAGGTTTGGTTTGGTTTAGTTTTGTTTTGTTTTGTTTTTTTTTTTCCATGTGAATTTGACAGGGAAAGCAAAGCTTTAACAGAAAGTCTCAGAGGGACTAGCAGGAGCTTGCTTAAGCAGCAATCAAGCAATTTCCTTCCTTAATGTAGAGGAAATGCTTTTTGCTCTCACAGGCTGTATGTTTTTTCTAACAACTCTCTCTAAAGGAAAATCTTAAGCATACATTTGTTTAAGTCAAAACTGAATTGTGCCATTTCCTTTTTTTGTGATTTTTTTTTTTAATGCATGTATATATTATATATTCCCACTTTACAAGGGTCCTGAAAAGATGGTTTATTCATTTATTCTGCTCTTTACTTGTGCTGGGACACAATTTTAATAAATGGTATGATTGAACAGAAAACCTCCGTGAGAAGGGAGGTGTGAAATATTTCAGGCTTGTCAAGGGTTTTTTCCCTCTTTGCAGGTGCTGTTTGAGTGGTTAATTTTCTCATCTCTTACAACAACATAGCTGGATAGTCATATCCTTATAGCAGATGGCTGTGGAAATGGTGCATTCTGTTATTTCTCTGTATACGACTTTTTGTTTAATTTTCCAAAGTTTTTCAAAATACAAAGCCAATGTGTAGTGCAATCACCCCATTTTCTTTGAAAGTTTTTCCCAGCCTCACATTACTTTTTTTTTTCAATTTTAATTTTATGATCTGTTTTTCCTGATTTCTGAAATAAACTTCAACATCAGACTGATAGCTCTGGGTAACTGGGGGAAAAATTAATAAATTAACTCTATCATTAAATATTTAAGGCTACACTCACATTTAGTTTTGTCTTGCTTTTCATAAATGCAGAACATCTATTTGTTCCTAAGGTAACCATTTTCTTGCTGGAAACATTTATTTTTTAAGGAAGACTGATACCCTTGAAAGACAAAAAGCTTTTAAAATGTTTCTATAATATTTATTCATAATTATTCCCTGTTTAGGAAATTAAAGTTAGCAGATTTTTTACACCTACATTTGTTTTTTAATACATATGTTGGACTCATAAAGAGCTGGGGGGAAAATGGCCCATTTGTTCTATGTGTTTGTTAATCTTGTTTATAAGACACTCTCTAGATTCCTAGATGATTCCTAGCCAGAATACTAATGCCCTAGTGTAAGGTATTCACCTATGAGCCCTATGAGGAGAGGCTGAGGGAGCTGNGTCACCATCCCTGGAGGTGTTCAAGAGGGGATTGGACGTGGCACTTGGTGTCATGGTTTAGATAGTTATGAGGTTTAGGGTGACAGGTTGGACTCGATGATCTTTGAGGTCTCTTCCAACCTTCTTGATTCTATGATTCTATGATTCTATGTGCTACTTCTGCACTGACATCTTCACTTAACCTCATATTTCTAGGTGCTCACACTGTAGATTCTTAAAGTTGAAATAAGAAAGATTTTTTGCTCAGTTACTCCTGCCAATATCTGTAAAAGAAGAACACGACTGTCATTTGAGATCAGTGTCAAAAACTAAATACATCAGCCTGGCTCTTCACCACAGTCGTGTAGTTAAAGCACTTCCTCTCTAATTCCTGAGGCTGTTGGAGCATCTTTAAAACAACCCCAGGCCTGGACTGGAGATATTTTAGTGCAGATTATGCTGAGAAAAGAGTAGGATGAGGAAGGAAAGCAAAAGGACTGAACCTTAAAAACAAGTCGAACTAATGTGTTTGTAACTCTTCTAAGAGTTACTGATATTTCTGTTCTTCACCTCAGTGATCTCATCTTTGAAAGATAAAAGGAAGTTCTCTAAGGAACTAGTTTAGCTCTACTCCTATTTCCCCAAATCATAAATTTAGAGGGTCAAAGTATCACGTGGATGGATCATCACTTTAGTGGAAGTGAATCAGAAACTCAGAACCAGCTCTGCCTCTGTACTCAGCACTAGTGAGGCCTCACCTTGAGCACTGTGTGCAGTTCTGGGCCCCTCACTTCGAGAAAGATATTGAGATGCTGGAGCGGGATCAGAGGAAAGCGACAAGATTGGTGAAGGGAAAGTCTTATGAGGAGAGGCTGAGGAAGATGGGGTTGTTTAGCGTGGAGAAGATGAGACTCAAGGGGGACCTTGTCAGTCCACAGCTACCTGAAGGGAAGTTGTAGTAAGGTAGGGGTCAGGCTCTTCTCCCAGGCAACTTGTGAGAAGACAAGAGGCGATGGCCTGAAGCTGTGCCAGGGGAGGTTTAGGTTGGATGTTAGGAGGCACTTCCTCACAGAAAAAGTAATTAGACATTGGAGTGGACTGCACTCCACATTTTCTCCACATGCTTTGAGATGGTGTCCAGAACAAGATGTTCCATCATCTTTCCACAGGTGGAGGTGAGGCTGACTGCCCTGTAGTTTTCTTAGTCTTCCTTTTTGTCCTTTTTGAAGACTGGACTGAAACTGGCTTTCCTCAAGTCCTCAGGCACTTCAACAGTTCTCCAGGACCTTTCAAAGATTATGGAGGGTGACCCAGCAATGATGTGCTGTCTATTTAATTGATCTCTAACTTGATCCTCCAGTGTTGTTTCCTCCAGATGTTCACTGTTGCTTCCAGGGACTAATGGCCTTAGCAGTGAAGACTGAAGGAAAGAAGGCATTCAGTACCACTACCTTCTCCATATCCTTTGTCACTGGGTCACGCATCTTATTCAGCAGTGGGCCCATATTTTGCCTGGTGTTCCCTTTCCTGATAAGGTACTTGAAGAAGCCCTTGTTATTTTTTCTATCCTTTGCCAGATTTAATTCCAAGAGGGCCTTTGATTTCCTTGTAACAACTCTACATACTCTGGCAACATTTCTATATTTTTCATAAGTGGCCAGTCCCTTTGTGTAATCACTTGAGGCTTGGCTGCAATGGGGAGTCTGACTGATCAGCAAAGCCCTCAGTCAACACTCTACCACAATTCCCTTTGAACCTTGGCAATTCCAGTGTTTTGTCAAGAACAACATTTGAACAATCTTTGATGAACTTCAGAAAGCACAGTGGCAATTTTTGTTTTTGTGATATATTCAGTTACATTTGTAATGAAATAATATTTAGAGACAGGTATCTCAGATTCCTGAACTGGTTTTTTTTTTTCCTTATTTGGCAGGGAAGATACAATGATCAGGCAGGTGGTTTTGCCAGGGCAAGGATCAGGGTGTGCTGACCCCTGTGATTTCCTCAAATGTGGGAAACTCAGCTGCATTATTTGTGCTAGTGTGGGACTGCATTTGCACTTTCCCCTGTTGAGAATGGGACTCTCTGCTCTTTTCCAGCATTAACAAATCTACGATTTTGTAATGCTCCTACATTATACAAAGGAATAGATATTATGACTTGGGTCATAATAGTCCCATGCAAAGTGGCAGGCTTTGGAAAGAGTGGCTGGAAAACTGCCCAGCAGGAAAGGACTTGGAGGCATTGGATAAAAGATGGCTGAATCTGAAGCAGCAATGTGCACAGGTGGCCAAGAAGATCAACACCATCCTGGTTTGTATCAGAACTAGTGTGGCAAACAGGACTTGGGAAGTGATCATGCCCCTGTACTTGACACTGGTGGGGTCACACTTAAAATGCGGTCTTCAGTTTTGGACCCCTCACTACAAGAAAGAAATTATGGTGCTAGAGTGTGTTCAAAAAAATGGCAAAGAAGCTGATGATGGGTCTAGAGCACAAGTCATATGAGGTGTGGTTGAGGGACCTGAGGTTGATTAGCCTGGAGTAAAGGAAGCTCAAGGCAGACCTTATTGCTGTCTACAGCCACATGAAAGGAGGTTGCAACAAGGTGATACGACAAGAGAAAATGGCCTCAAGTGGCATGAGGGAAGGAATAGATTGGTCTGGTGGGTTGAAAATTACCCCCAACATTAAATTGCCAGACCAGCACAGCTGGAAGCAAATGAAGCTGTAATTAGAAGCAAAACTACAATCTGCAATGAAATGCAATGAATATGTACAAAATATATGACATTTACATATATTTACAGGCATTTACAATTTATAAACAGCACAACAACCCTCCTAGCCAAAGACCAAGGGAGCTAACAGCTTTCCCTTCCCTGCCCCCTCCTTACTGAACCTGGACACAAAGAGATAAGAGAAAGAGCAGAGAATTGTTTGTTAGTAATTAGCCAAAACAAAGAACACAACCAAGGTCAGCAAAGAGCCAGCAGAAGCAAAAGTTAGTGTCTCCCAGAGCAAGGAAGCCGAAAAGGAGGAGTTAGTCTACACAAGCAGGTTATGTTTGCAATCTATCCTGTGGGATTGTTTAGAACTTATCATTATTTTCATTTTTACATCCAGTGGTGATTTATTTACATTCTACCACTTTCTGTTTTCAGATCTGTGGAAAATTTTCAAGGCATAGCCTGAAACTACCACAATTGGATATTAGGAAAAATTTCTTCACTGAAAGGCTTTTTCAAGTCCTGGAACAGTCTGTCCAGGAAAGTGCTGGAGCTGCCATCCCTGGAGATATTTAAAAGACATGTGGATGTGGTGTTCAGGGTCATTGTTTGTGGTGTTCAGGGGCATTGTTTGTGGTGTTCAGGGGTATTGTTTATGGTGTTCAAGGGCATTGTTTAGTGGTGGACTTGGCAGTGTCAGATTTGCAGTTGGACTTGATGGTCTTAAAGGTCTTTACTAACCTAAAGAATTCTTTGATTCTATATACACCAAGGCCAATTTAAAGCTGTATATGCTTGTGCCAAATTTAAAAATATATATATATATATTAAATGCTTTTAAAAGTGATGTGATTAAATCCATAGTCTTTTATCCCACTGTCAGTCAAAATTACAGCTGCTAGCTATACCTCTGTGGGACTAATTTCTTTTCAATTAATTTTTAAATTGAGTGTGACCTGGAGTCATCTGGAATAACTGATGGGTTGGAGGTGTGTGGAACACAGATATTTCATTAAGAAGGAAAGTGGACTTTGTATTCTAGCATCCGTAACAGACAAATTTTAAAAGAGTGAATACTTATATTGTCGAGAATTATTATTTTCTCCCTATAATGAGTGTAACAGCTGTTCAGAAGGAAAACATGCAATCAACTTACACAGAGAAAAAAATATCTCTTTCTATGTGAAGACTGTAGTTCTATGTGAACTACATTAATGGCTAATTAGAGCCTCTCCCTTTATAGAGGAAGCAACATGTGCCAAACAAAGAAATGCCAACTCTAAACAGGGTACATGTATACTTTTAATCTGACATTTCTAAGTTACAAGATTTAACAATTATCATTAATTCAATGATACAGGAATACTGGGATATCTTAGGGACTCTACCACTCTAACAAACAAGTTCTTACTTCTGACTGTCAAATGAAGTCTTAAGACTCCTGAGGGCTCTGTTTGACACCACTGCGAACAGCCCACAGAGAGAGGGTCATCTTTGGCTATGGAGGTGAGTCCTTGGAGGGAAACTCACTTCCAAGAGGAGCTATATGTGAAAGATTCTTTTGCTCTGAGAAAAAAATGTTGTCCAGCCATGTCAGGCCATCTAAAGATTCAAGATTTTTATTTGAACATTCAGAGATGCTTCTTAATCTCTGTATTGCTGGTTTTGCCCTCTGCTAAGGGTACAATATTAAACTGCCCTTTGTGATTTGAGACAGCAAAAGATAATTGTAGTGACTGAATGTGAATAACTATCAAAATCTATCGTGTTAGTGATTATTGGATTTATGCTCCTTCACCTTTTCTTTTTTTATAGCTCAGGAAATAAAAATTCTAGTTTTATATTCCCTAGTTTCACTCTTTGTTCCATTTTTCTCTCGTTTTCAATGGTTTAGATATATAATGAAACCCCAATGGACTAGCTGAGAATAGCAAGAATTATAAACTGTAAAATTAAAAGTCGAAAAAAAATAATATTAATTTAGTAGTAAAATCTTCTCTATGATCCTTTCTTTAACTACATATAGTCTGTCAAGACCAGGGCCAGAGTCTGTCTTCATTTATTAGATCACTCAGTGCGCCAAAGCAGTAGGATATGAATTTGGAGTTACTCCTTCACAAATTGCAGTTACTTGGCAAATAGCATGTCCAGACATTTTCCCACTTCACTGGTGCCACAGACACTTAGCAGCATGTTCTCCTTTCCAGAACATTAAGTTTTGCTATCTTTCCTGAATATTAGTTTTCATTTGGGGAATGCAGGTCTCAAGTATGTGCCTTTTCTTCCAAAGTGAAATTATTTTCCTGTTATGTTCCTTTTTGTGGAGAATACAGACACTGACAATTACTCTTTGTCCCACTACATATAATCCTTACACTGGAATAGTGAAAAAAACCTAGAAGTATACAAAAGCACATGCATTATTTCTGCATGTTATATTATATTTCTCCTGAATGGTGTCTTACTTTAGTAGTTAGTTATAGAAACCCATGTTTGTAAAGTGATAACTTGAAGATGTTTCCTACATATGAGCTAAAAACTATTTCAAAGGGTAATAAACTCACATGCCAAAAGCTCATTTTTATGAGTCCAGTCAATGATTTTCACTTCCTAGTAGTTCTATTGAGTTATTATCCTACTATATGGTGTAAGTATAAGAGAGATATGAACTAAAAATAATATTCATATTTTAAAGCTCTATGTAAGGTTGGACATCTTGAAATAAATGATTAAATACAAGTAGCATATCACTGCTTGTAGTTTAGTAAAAGAGCTTCTTGGTCTCTGAATTACACACTGTGTATCTCCTCAGCGCCATTCTGTCTCTCCAGCTGTGGGATACGTGGTGCTATCCAAAGCCCCAGCTCCCAGATGCTTGCCCTGGCCCCAGATAACTGCACATCAAGCCAAGGTCTGAGTCCTATCCCTAAAATGTATAGGTTCTCTTTCAGGTGAAGACCTGGGTACATACAGAGGGATTTATAGCTTGCTGGATGTGGTATATTTGGGGATTAAGAGCACAAGGCACTCTTGTCCATCTCTGCAGACACAGCCCTAGATGCCAAACTGTGAAATACACTGGAGCAGAAGTTTTGAGATGGTCCCTGCACAGCACTCCCACACCTGCCTTCATAAAATTACAGTGTAAGAACCAGAAGTATGTTCCTGACCCACTACAATGCAAAGTCACACAACTTTATTTTTTCTTTTTTTATAATTTTCTCTTTCTTTCTTTGCTTGTTTTGCACAGAGTGCAGCTACTGTAAATGGTAGTTCTTTTTCAACTTCTGGTATTTAATTTATAGATCACATACAGCCTAATAATGTTATTTAATTTGAGAAGAATAAAAGCCCTGGATGATATTGATGAAAACAGCACTTTCAAATTAATGTTGCAAAAATCAATAAAAACAAATGAGAATCAGGACATGGCTAGTATCATGGATATGAAAAACAAGACACCTATAGTTTGACCCCAATAGTGGTAACTGCTTGTCATTCTTCATGCTTCATTATACTGGCAAGAACATGAACTGCCACTAAAACTTGCAAGTGAGTGTGATGTCATTTTAATGAAACATCAAGCAGGGTAATTCAAAAGGCAATTCCTACTATGAAAGAGCTATTAAATAATACTCAGCAATTACAGAGTGATTTTCTACTTCAAAGCCCTTCATAAACAGTCACTGATGAGTTTGCATAACCTCTCTGTGAGGAGGAGGAGTATCATTGTTCAGTTCTGCAGGCACAGTCACAGAAGCAACTTGCCCAAGACCACAGAGGCCCGATCAGAACTTGGGACTGGATGACAGACAGACGTATGACTAGAACTGTTACATCAGTCTCTCAGCTAGCAGGGCACTTTACAAAGTCTTTAATTCCTTCAAATAAAGGTTAGTATTGATCGCTCCACCTTAGCTGCAAAGCTGGTGTGTACTCCAGATTACTTTGTTTTCATGGCATGTGGTTGTTCAGACTAGAACCTAACACAGTTCCACCTCACAACCTGCAAACCTGCAACCTTAGGTCTCCTTACAAAAGCACACCCAGGGAAATGGTACACATCATTAGCCCCATCATGATAGGCTGTCATGACACAAACATGTAAGTGTATCCAAACTGAGGAATCCAGGAGCATTCCTACCTACTCAAGTTTAGACATCCTGCTCACAGTTCCCCCACTCTGCCCCCATGGTGTCTGCAGTGCCATAAAGAATGAATGTTGTAGCCACTTGTATTTCTTGGGGTGTCAGGAGATGCCTTTTTTTTTTCCCAGTTAGTGGTTAACAACAGTGTAATCCACCAACTCTGCACAAGTTTCTCTTTTTTACTTTAGTACCAAAATGCAGGTGTTTGGCAAATCTCACATGTAAGACCAGATGCCATTTTTCATGCGTGTAGAGATTGAATTTCCCTCCCCTGATGGTAGCAGTTGCTCTTAAAATCTGGATTGGTCACAATCTGCATTGATCATGTTATTTTTCTCTTCCCACAATAGAAGGAATCATGTCCATGTTGAAAAAGAAAAAAAATTCTCACTGCATTGAATATTAATAACTGTAATTTTATTTGTTTCTCAAACTTACCTATAAATGTAGACAGACATCTGAACCTTGTTAATCAGTCCATGCATCTCAGAGTCTTGAGAATACAAGACAATATGTCATGAATTTTAATAATTCCTCTCTCTACATTTGGGAATATATCAAACAAAGTATTTTAATGCAGGTGTTGTATTGAACCAATAGGTTGTCAGATGAAGTGCCTGAAGAACTTTGGAATAGTAAGGTACTTGACTTCTTTTAGCTGGTCATTCCAATTCTTTCCAAAATCCTTGAGATCTGCCTTTTTTTGAGAAAGCATTTTGTTTGGACAGAAGTTCACGGTGGGGGAAAAAAAAACAAACAAACAACAAAACGAAACAAAACAAAACAAAACACCCCACAACATTATTGACTGTGATTCACTCCAAGCACTTTTGAAGAAATGTAAGTTTGGGTACCACTGAAATCCTGCAGATCTTTCTTTACATTAGTAATCAGCTTGATGTTTTAGCATTTTCCTTGCACAGTAGTGTAAGAAGTCATGTTCAAGAGAGAACTCCCAGCAACAGCCACCATTGTTCTAGGTGGTCACCCAGAACAGCAACTGGGGCAAGTATTGAAGAAATACAAGAGACATAAGTTTTAAAAAAAGAAAAGGAAAACAAAATCAATTAGGTTTTGGATCCTTTCATTTTTCCACCAGATCTGCTTTTACCTGTACTAATTTAGTACAGGTAAAGTTCAGATCCATTTGAAAACATTGTTTTACTACAAATGTGCAAACTGAGTAAAATTTATTTGCACTACAGAAATTTTAATCTTGCTTCAATATGATCATTGTCAAGTAACTGCAGGAGAACTGCCCAATACAGAATGTGCTTACTATTTGAAGAAAACACTACATTGATTTAATAATTAGTTATAAATAGTCATGATGTGGTTTGTGTGGGATAAACATACAGACACCTTAATAACAGTGTTGTAAACCACATTCTTGTCTTATTTGATAACTTTTCCTTTAACTAGCTCCTTACAAGAATAATGTAACTTAATTGAACAGCAATAATGTAATTTAAATGCTTTTGATGCTGTGCTTAGTGTGAACACATGCATTGATATTGCTGTCTTTCCCTAAAACTGGCCTTCATTTTAGTGAAGTCAAAACTGGGAAGTCCTGGTGTAGCTCAGAGCCTCCTCTGCCTTTCCAGTTGTACCTTTCCATGCTGCTGCAATCTATCTCCCTCTCTGGAGCCCTGAATAAACAAGCCGAAGAGGGCTCCCAGCATGGCTTCACAATGAAATGTTTGAGTATGGTTAGGACATCTGGAACAGTTTGGGGACAGCTTCAGGTCTGGAACTATCTATTTGAACCAGAGTAATTTTGTTTGGCAGGTTTGGTCTTGACTTGAACTCTGCTTTCTGCCAGCTGGGTAAATCTACTTGTGGCTGGGTGTGCTGTGGCGTCTGTGGTTTGCAGATGTATGTTCTTCTCCATCCTTCTTTGCTGACACACCCTGTATTGTCTTCTTCTCTTGGAAGACATCTGTGGAGCTAAGTTTTTGCTAAGCTTGAGAGCATTGTGAAATGTAAACTTTATTTTCATAATGTACCATAATGTACATACAGAAGTTAGTGTTGTTATTTATTCTAAACTATTTCAGATTCTAGATCTTCCATGCAAGTGTTAAAATGTATTAATTTTTTTAATTGTAGCAGATTTTCTAAAATTTAATAAAACTGAGAAACAAATTTTCAGATCCTCTTAATTAGACTGTTTCCACTCTCTCAAAATCTTTTTTCCTTAGAATGAAAAATAAGTAGGGGGGGTTTCACTTTTATTGCATTTTAACTGTATTTTTAATGCAACTGTAAATATTAAAGCAGAGGCAGTCAAATTTGGAGGCAACTTTGGAAAGGAAACAATCTACATCTAATTTTACTTTCACTCAACTGGGTTTGACAACACTAAAATGGAACTCTCTTTGGGTTTTGCAAATCTGAGAACAAAGTTATTTGCATGTGTAACTAAAAATGAATTATACCAATTTATTGATTAATTGACTAATTAATTTGATGGTTGAAGGAAACTGAGAAAACTTGAATGTATTCACCAAACTGCAGATTCTTAAAGCCATAGAGAATAATAGGAATTAGACTCTAAAACATTTGAGGACCTGATTAAAAATGGTATGCAAAACGTAACTTTAAATTAGACTGATATATGACTGACAAAAAATAAAGTAAAATCATATTTACTTCTATATTAAAAGTATGAAGTTGTTTCCATAGACTGCAGAAAGCAGAATATTTGAGAAACCATGGTGTTTTGATTACATAGATATAATGCCTGGCTTAAATGGAAATGTTTAGTTTTCATTTTCTAAGTAAAATACTGCATTTAAAATAAGGTATTTATCCAAACAGGCAATTTGACCTGCAAGAAATTCATTATGCACCTCAGAACTACAACAGACCTGATCTGTTATTTTATTGTGCTTGCTGTACAGCAGTTTTCCTCTAACAGCTTTTGCAGTATTACTTCCACTTTAGTAAGAATAAGAGAACCTGATCCCACAAGCATGTTATCTTTCTGATGAAAAGTTCCTTTCTGTCTGGTCACAGCTTATAGGACATCCACATCAAACTATTTTTTGTTGCATATTATAATTTTATCTTGTAGAAAAGAAACCTGGACATTTGTAGTGGAGTTTTGCCCTTGATTAAAATGTACTGAAGCCAGTATCAATGAAATGGTAAAGAATTATCATGGAACCAGTTTATATTAGACATCCTTTATAGTCAACAAAATGAAAAAAGCATTTGCAGGACTGGATTTACCTCATCCTAATGACTCATATGAATCTCATTGCAGACATCTGAAATTAGATCAGATGTATTGCAACCTTGGAGTCAAAGAGTATGGTCTGCTTAGGATGGAAACTATCTGCAGAAAGGTAAGTGGGAAACCCTCTCAGATAACTGTAAAACTGTGTGAGACTTCACAACTGTGAACATTCAAGAACAACTGCGGTGAAAGAGAGCAGAGTGTTGCAAATAATTCATGTACACCCCTGGCAAATTTTCTCATTAGACATCCACATTAGCAATGGATGCCCAATGCAACCTTGCTTATTGGAACACCTCAAGTGCTAAGTCCAAAATACAATGAGGCATACACTATCCATGCCTTGCATGTGATACCCATTAAGCCATGATTTTAATATATCTCACTGAAAACACTTTCCTTGCTCTCTTCTCACATAATTCCAAGTTCCAAGAACAGTTCCATAATTTATTAAGCGTATTTTTTTAGCACTCCTCTCAGCTGAACTGTCTCTATTCAAAATGTCAGACAGAATTTTCTGTTTCCCAGAGCTTAGTTCTGGAAAATTTCAGATCCAAAAATAATAGTTTCTGATATTAAAAAAAAAAAAAAAGAAAAATTGTTATGGTAGGAATTACTATTCAGTCTTCTGCGTACAGGGCATGGAAAATGTCTGTGAGCACACTGAGAGTCTACCTGAGGGAGAACTTAGCAGCTCAAAACGTCTTGAAATTTATACAGCTATCCAGCTTGTCAGTTTTGCCACTATTTTCCCAAACTAGCTATATAGGTAAGTCTTCATAGAATGCTTAAAGTCTGATGAGTACTTCTGTGTTATGACTCTGCTCAAAGAAGCCTGTAAAGTAAGATATGGTGCTAGTGGCTTACCAGCAAGAGTCCACTGGCCAGAATACCTACTCAGGAGATGAGAAAGGCACAGCTCTAGGCTACAGTCCAACTCAGGAGGATTACATTTCCATCTTCCCAAGGACTGCCTTAACAACAAAACTCTGTATTCTCCCAACCAAGAGCATCTCCATCCAGTGGAGAGTTATTCAACCAGTGCTAGAGTGGGTGCAAGACAGAGAGCAAACAGAAGAAAACCTAGCTGGGCGATGTTGGTGGTGTAAGGAACTCAGCTAGGAGCTCCAGAATCACCCCTCCCAACTCTTCCCTATGCAAAAAGGGAATAACCTTCCTTTACCTTACAGATCTGAGTGATTCTGTGTAGCTTCACATGCGTATGTCCATTCAGGATGACACAAATAGCACATACAAAAAGGTGATAGAAAGCTAGGTGTTAGATACTGAAGGCTTCTCCAAAACCCATTGGTTATCCGTATAGTCCCATAATTAAAGTATTTCAAGAATTTTGAGATAACTCCAGTTTAGTACATGGGGAATTACTGCTTATGAAGCACACCATCAATAACTTTTTTTTAATGTACCAGAAATTAAAAACATTGTGGTTTTTTTCTTCTAAGGCAACAAAAAGGCCAGCAACAAAAAGAATCTGTGTTTTAAATTGAGCTCATTATATTGAAGGCTGCATGGTGCTTGTCAAATGAAAATGCACTAAAGAATTTTTGGTCTGCTTTGGGAAAAAAGTCAAAATATTGCTATTCAATATTAAGTAAAAATATAATTAAAATAATCTCTTAAGCCATTTTATTGTTTTATTCTTGACTATATCCCTGCAAATCAATATATCCTTATACAAGAACCAGTCACCCAAGTGTACATGTTTTTCCCAGACTAATTATATTGACATTTGATACACACAAGCTTTCTTTCAGAGATTCTGAGGAATTTCTGAGGAAACTATTAAATACATCTACAAGAAACTCCAAGACCTAACTACCCAATACACTTCTGAAATTACTGAAATGGACTTTATTTTTATATATACAGACATTGATTTTTAGATTTATAATTGATTTATATTTGATTTTTTAATCATCTCCAATTTGCAATGTACTTAATAGGAGTAAACTTGATCCAAGATTCCAGACTGAAACAAATTAGGGAAAAGTGCAGACTTCAGTCTAGAAATTTCTGGTGTTTTCAGAAGAAATACTGTTTAGATTATGCTCAGAGAGGTTTCTTTGCTGATTTTAGGTTTCTTGCCTTTTTGAGAGAGATCAGATGTAACGTGGCCATTTCTTGAATTCTTCATTCACCAAGTATTTTGGATTTACTGCTCTAGATCTCAATGCTATTGAGTTAAATACTCCTTATTACTTTAAAGAAACCTAATTACAAGATCATTTACTGAGCATCAAGGGTTGTATTACAGTGTGTGCTTGATTTGCAGACATAGAGATCTCAGCTTTTGGAAGGCATTATTTAGTCACACAGCTTTAAAGTGAGATACCAGTGAGATTCCACTGCATAAGAAAGTTGCTCCAAACATTTGTAATTACAGAGAGAATTACAGAAACATTGTTACAATATCAGAAAAGCAGGATGCACAGACATATTGCGTTTTAAGCAACTTTTCTGGAGATGATCAGCATAACAGTAGGAAGCCACATCATTAGCCAGAAGGAAAATGGCTTCTAGCTAAGGGCTAACCCACCAGGATTTTCATTTTGCTTCCAATTTTCCTTCTCATCCCACCAAGGGGTGGGGAGACCTTGTGTGAGCAGCTGCATGGGGCTCAGCTGCTGACTGGGTCTAAACCACACCTGCCTACTATACAGTACAAAAACCAAATGCTAGGTGTGTTAAAATGTCTCTGCTTTTTTTCTACAAAGGAATCCTTAGACCCCTCTCATTCACCTAACCTTCCAAGTGAGTGATACCTCTTGTATGCTACAGCAAGTGTTCTCTTCCCTTATAGAAGGCCCTTCTAGGCCTATTAGTCTGTAGGCTTTGTTGAAGAATAAAAGTAATCATGGCACCAACAATAAGAGTAAAGCAAGGCACAATGTTGGTTTCTGCCATCAGTACATGAACTCGAGATATTCCTCTTTCTTCCTTCCTTAGTTTCCTAGGAAACTTAAGATTAACATCTCCTTCTGACAAACACTAAATAGGACATGGGACATGCATCCCATCCACACTTGTACGACCAGCAGAAATACACCACCACGAAGAAAACTGAGAAGCCAGATCAATCTTGTCACAAGCAGCAGACCATAGCTGAGATATTATGACCAAAGTAGCCAACAATTTATTAATCCTGTGTCATGGGTTCTGTTGAATCTGCTAGTGAATATCTGATACCATGTTGCAGTCATGCCAGCTTTAAAACAAAAGTGCTGACAGAGCAATGTATCACGGGGCTTGCGGTTCTCATTATAACATGAGAGGCTTCCTGTTTCCTGTTTCAGCTTCCCATTTCTGGTTGCTGCTTCCAGTTTCCAGTTTGGAGTGTTGGTCATTTTGTGGCTAGCTTCTGCTGCTGCTTTTTCTTTTGCTTTTCTGTGAAGTAGCTAAGGGAATCATGCATTGTGTTATTTTCATTCAACTCTTTATCTCAACCAGGGCTTTTTGGTGTTACTTTCCCCTTTCTGTCTGTGTGTGGCTTTAATTCTCAGGGCAGGTTTTGTTAAATCAGTACACACTGACTGTCCTTAAAGCAGAGTCTTAGAACAGCTCAAGCTCTAGTTTTACTGCTGTCCAGGACATGCACGTTAATATGTCTCATTTCTTCCATTTCATGTAGTTAAGTAATCAGACCACATGAATTAAATAGTCCCTGAAGGTGCACAAGATTTAAATGTTGGGAGTGAGAAAAGATTTCAGTTATTCCCCTCACGTCTGCTTGCCTAAAGGCTAGAGATTTGCCACTGCTTCATCAAATGTTTTATAACAACCGACTCGTTCCATTCTTTTGCCTTTGACTTCTTTTCAGCTGCCATGAAATGCTACTTTAAATTATTCTACTGTATGTGCTTACTACACTTCTAGACTGATTGCAAGCTGTTCAGATGAAAAGCTCTGTACAATAAACTAGGTGCTGAAAAGATCAGATTCAATCAACATCCAGAATTTACTCCAAAATAATTGATGAATTACTGCCATCAGGCAACCACTGAACATTTCAGCTGCACATTGCGTGTTAAATAAAGTCTGCATTCTAAAATCTGGAAACAAAACATCTTGTCCTTTCATTTCAAGATGACTCTGCGACATTAATACTGCTTAAACTACCTGTACAATAATCCTTTTTTTTTTTTTAACCCACAGAGAGATTTCAAACAAATTTAACATCGAGTTGATATCTCCAGCATAATGAAACTCCTATAGATTAAGAAAAACTTGGTAGAGGAGAAAAGGTAATATGCTAAGTCTGAAGGAGAAGTGAAGAAGTAGGCTGAGTTCAGTCACCTTCAAAAGAGCGATCATCACTGATTAACTTACCAGTCAGCATATGCAGCTTCCCACTGATCACAGCATGTCTCACTTTTGCTTTGCAGAGGTCTTATGAAGAGTTTGGAAGGGGCAAGGTCTGTTGCAGGGCAGAAGAGATGGACACAGGGGCCAATGACACAGGACATTTAGCTTCCCTCGTGTATTACTCATAAGAAAACTTTGTATTCTCAAGGAGCGATACCAAAATAAACCACTATAAAAAAGAGGAGAAAAAAAATAAGAAAATAACAAGATGTAAGTCGTAAATATTTGTAGTGCTTTGGTTCAGCAATGAAGAGGCTTATTTGTTGTGCTATGACCCAAACCAAATCTATTTTTCAAATTTTCACTTTTTCTACTCAGTCAGTTATTCACACAGAGCTGAATACATTATGTAGATGTTATCTATGCATAAATAATCCATTGCAGAAACTCTGCCATAAATTGCTCCACTGCAGTGCAACTAGAATGTTTGCAAGAGGCGCTGTACATGCTAGTGGAACAGAAGCCCAGCCACACAGAACAGGTTCTTATAGCACTGTACTAGATACTAATCAAAGGTAAAAAGCTGTTATATCAATAACAGGAAGGAATTCAAGACTCCTTATATGTACACTCTGAAGAAAAACATGAGGGACATGGAACTGCTGGGCCATGAAGATGATCAGAAGTACCTCCTGTACAGGGACAGTTGGGGTTGTTCATCCTGGAGAAAAGGCAGCTCCAGGGAGACTTTATAGCAGCCTTTCAGTATCTGCAAGTGGCCTACAGGAAAACCAGGTGGGGACTTTTTACAAAGGCTTGTTGTGACAGGATGAAGGGTAAGGGCTTTAAGCTTGAAAAAGCTAGACTTAGATTAGATATTAGTAAGAAATTCTTTACAATGAGGGTAGTGAGACACTAGAACAGGTTGCCCAGAGAGGTCATGGATGCCCCCTCCCTTGGAAGTGTTCAAGGCCAAGCTGGATGAGTCCTTGAGCAACTTGGTCTAGTGCAAGATGTCCCTGCCCATGACAGGAGGTTTGGAATTAGATCATCTTTAAGGTCCCTTCCAACCCAAACCATTCTATGAATGTATTAATTCTGACGGTGCTGGATATAATGGAGAAATGACATTAAGTTAATCTTCAATCTTCAAACAGATTTTTAAAAATGCAGGTTTAGAGGGCAGCCACAAAAATGTTCAGCCTGGAGGAGAGAATACGCTGGGAAGACCTTATTGATGCCTTTCAATACTTAGACGGGGCTTGTAAGAAAGATGGGGACAGTATTTTTAGTAGGGCCTGTTGTGATAGGACTAGGGGTAATGATTTTAAACTACTACATACAAGAAACAATTTTTTTTTGCAGTGAGGATGGTGAAACACTGGAATAGGTTGTTCAGAGGGGTGGTAGATGCCTCATCCCTTGGAAACATCCAAGGTCAGGTTGAATGGGGCTCTGATCTTGATCTAGTTAAAGTTATCCCTGCACACTGCAGGGGGTTGGGACTAAAAGACCTTTAAAGGCCCCTTCTAATCCAAAACATTCTATGATTCTATGACTGATAATTTCATAATCACGGTATGGCAGCTGTACATAAAAAATCTACAGGCTACCTGGAATTATAGATGAAAAAGGCTATTAGTTATTGTGGCATGTGTGTACCTGAAAGATATTCAGAATCTTTAACTTGAGGTTGAGTGATGTGATACTGAGTAAAGAGATACTATGTTTTGGGCTTTTGAAACCACACTTTGGTATCCCAAGTTACCCTTAAATACAAAAAAAAAACCTTTTTTTTCCCCTACCAAATATGCAATATATAGCTTTCTAAGAAGGCATGTATTCATTTAGTTATACTGAAACATGTTTCAGCAGGGAAATATCACATGTACTCTGTGATTTTGTATTGATACAGTAGCAGCCTCCTTTATGGCAATATTAGTAACTGTCAGTAAAATTCTGTTTGGCTTTCCCCCTTGAAGCCTCTGCTCTGGATCATATCCAAGTATCTACCAAATATTGCATCAAGATCTTATCAACTTCGAAGTTATTGTCATTCGTTTCAGTTTAAAATTTAATGAATTAGCATAACAAGCTGTGCTTGTAGTTTTATGATCTCTTCATCGACTGTGTAAAATAAAGCTAAAGACAGACGTTTTAGCAATGTCAAACTCACCCAGGTTAATTTCTTCAGAAATCCCTGTGTCTGTATGTTTGCCTAGCTAGCAAGGCATCTTTGTCATTTTGTGCATATGTTGAGAGGAGCCACAATCGTTTTTTACAGGTCTTAAAAGATTGAAGCACTATTTTTGAACATTAGTAATCTCCAAGCAATTCTCTCTAAATGGAAATGTTTTGTATAAGAAATAGCTGCTGCAAAGTGCTCTAACACAGCAGAAGCAGATTAACTTGCTATTTAAATTCTGGTCTCTGCTAGAAATGAACAGCATTCAAGTCACAACATTCAGCTAAGACAGAAACCTAAAGCTTGCAATATACTTCCTCTCATAGCGAATATAAATCTTGAGTATGCAATAAATTTGAACTGGGGCGAAAATTATAGTTCTAGACTAATTTAAGTGTGATAGAAACAATTTTCTCCTATATATTAATAAAGAAATTAATTCTAAATAAGAATCTTTGGTGACATCTGTGAGGTCAAAAGTCTCAAAAGGTACATGCCAGTGAAAGCATGAAAAAGACATAACATTTTTAGAAAAAGCCATCATGTTATTCCCTTTAATATAAACTATATAATAAAATTTTATTAACATAATCTTCTCTCACTAGTTATCATTTGATCTTAAACTGAAATTATTAACCTTAAATTTATAACAAGTTTGTAGCAGGCCTGATAATTATACATTATGTTTTCACACATAGAATGCCAAGATAATCCTTTTAGTCAGAGTAAATGTAATAACAAAATAAGAATATTAACACATGTTTCTATATATATTTATCCTTTGTCCTAATAATCCAACTGTTCTTATCTAGATCACTGAACTTATGAGAATGATCCACTCTTTATCTAAAAACCCTTTTAATTTTACGTTGTTGTTCTTCAGACTTGTTCTCATAAGAAAAAGGACATATGGGATTTTGTTTCAATTTTTATATGCATCACACTTCTAAGAACTGCATTTGGGCAAAATGATGATGTTTGGTAGCAGTTCAAATATGGGAATATTCTTCTTTCTATGTAAACAGAAATGGCCTTGAAAGGTATTACTGATGATGACATAGCACCTTTCTATGGTTTTCACTCTAGGAAAAACTTATGCATCATGCCAATGCCTAAGTAACTGCAAAAAAATTTACATATGGTTTTAGCAATAAATTGTTCTTCTAATACAATAATATTTTTTTCTTGGCTGTAAATCACTTCAATGGATTCTATTTAGAATGTCTTATTAATTTTTCATTCTGGTTATAGTTTCACTGGTCTTGTTTTAAGAAGTTTTCTCCAAACTAAAAATCCCAGCATGCTCTTAATTTGCTGCCTTTTTTTTTTTTCTCTCTTTTACCTCTCACAGGACAAAACTTCCATTAAAAGCTGATTTGACAGGAAAATGAACAGTGGTTATTATCTCCATCTTTAGAAAGTCAGAGATAAATTTATGGTCTATGTCAGGCTTTCCTAAAATGCAACCATGGGGCACAGAGATAAAAATCTGCTTATTCAGGAAAAAATATGAACAGACCATGAGACTATGAGAGAACAGCATATAACAAAAGCGAATAAAAGTAGAATATGGATCTCATATCACATCTTCTCATCACAAATCAATTTTAAGCATATTATCTAAGTTCTGGATCATAACTGTAATAAAAATAATTAAAAAAACAAACCAAAACAAAATCACACAACCAAACCAAGCATTCTAATTCTTGACTCTTGACAACAACTAAAGGAGGGATAAAGCTGCATTTTACATGTGTAGGCATGTCTGCATTTTTGTATATATGTATTATATATATATATAAATGCACACATATATAAAATTATTTAGTTTAGCATTTCAGATTGAAATCGTGTTCTTAATGTGATCTATCACAAGTTTTCTTCTGTCTGATAACAATTCAGCTTCAAGTAATGTGCTGGTTTGAGGCCAGACAGATCCTCTCTTGCCCTGAGAGGGACAAAAGAATGAGACTCACACAAACGGATTGGAGTGTGATGGAAAGTTTAAATGGAAAAGCAATTGCTGAAACTACAAAAACTACAAAGCATAGTGCCAAGAATATCCCAAAGCTTACAAAGCCCCTTACATAACACTCAAAGGCTTCCCAATTCTTCCCTTCTTCCCACCTGAGGGTATACCCAAATCCCCAGGGATCTTTCTTCCCCTCCACTGCTAGGCAAGTCTCAGGCTGGCCAGGTCTGACACTGCTGCCCACCTCCTTTCTCCTTCTGGCATTAGGCCTAGACAGGCCTAAGAGGCCTTGAGATACTCCCCCACCCTTACCCAATAAGAGAGCATCTCCCACGGGAGCAGAGAGGGAAGAAAGAGGAAGAGAATGGCTTTGCAGATGGATGTATAGGGTGCAGGATTTATGGGTAGCAATACGCCGTTCCCTGTGTCCACCTGATTGGGTTGGACACTTGGAACACTAGGGGTGTAGCTTATGTGGCAGCAACAGGAGGCACCCAGCCTGAACTGCCACGAGTAAATACCTGGAACTACGTCAGTATACACACCGAAAGAACTTACACTTGTGCTTACTGAACTTCATACGGCTCCAGTTAGCCCACTCTTTCGGCCTATCCAGTTCCTTGTTCTGAAGTGTCCACTTCCCGACTCAGTTTGGTATCATCAGCAAATTTAATCTGAGTACCGCTGACCCCATCATCCAAATGAGTTATGAACTTATTAAACATCACTGGGTTCAGTATCAGTCCCTGGGGAACCCTACTTGTGGCAGGTTTCCAGTTTGAGAAGCAGCTACTCATCACTACCCTCTGGGTTTGTCCTGTTAGCCAGTTCCCCATTCACCACCCAGACCACAATGCAGCAGCTTTCATTGGAAGAAGCTGAGAGGAACCCTTGGAGAAATGCAGGAAGACAATGTCTCCTACTTGCCCCACATCTACCAAGCAGGTTACTTTGTTGTAAAAAGTGATCAGGTTTGTCAAGTATGATTTACTCATGCTGAATCCATGCTTGCTTTTCCCAATCATGTTTCATCTGACTTGTGTTAAATAGCATGAGGTTGACACTGTTTACATCTCTACGCAGATAATGCAGAGTAGCCATAGCTTTTGAACATGAACAAAATGAAGATTTGAGCAGAAAAATGTTGTCCCACAGTCATTCAACTAATTCAAACCCAAATATTAGGTGACAGTCCCATTCTGGCTACACCTTTCACGATTAAGCTTACCAAAGGACTACTTTAAACAGGTTTTCTTACTTTCCATCACTTTTGTAACTTAATCCTGTTATGATTTAATGACTATCTAGAAGAAAAAAATGGCATTATTAATAAATTCAGATTTTTAAAACTTTCATAAAGAGTATATTACTGCTCATGTTTTGATGTCAGTTGGAGCTAAACGGGGAAGTAGAGGAAAAAAGAAAAATAAACCCCAAAAAATCCCAAACCAAAGCCAAAAGCTGGTAGGAAATTTGTAAGGCAACTGCACACAACAAATGCTTGGACTAGAGAGTCCAACCAAAGGAAGAGAACAAGACTGAATTTTCAGAGTAGGACAGTAGATCAGCACAGTGTCCTTGTTCTGCTGCTGTGATCCCATGCTGATAGTTTGAATTCTCCCTGGCAGAATTTAGATACACAATCTGAGTCACAAGTGATCTCATGGCATGCTACAATTCTGGAGAGGTCTGAAGTTAAAATATTTAAATAATGACAGTAACAAAAGCAGTTTCATTGTCATATTCAGTAGTATTATTATAGTCAAAACTACCTAATTTGGTCCGTATTATATTTTTAATTACTGATGTGAATGCTATAAAGTCAAACGTCTTTTACGACAAAAATAAAATCTTGGTTACCAACATGTGATTTACATTGATAATTAATAGCAGTGGGCTTTAAAGGGTTTTGTTACAACCATAATATTAAAAAGGTTACCATTACCCCTTTTGGCCTTAGACATTCTGCCAATTCTAGTCTTGCTAAAGCTGTCCTGGATGGAGAGGAGGCTGAAATTTGTACCAGAAAACAGAGTGATATAAATTACATGACAGGGGTCCTCCATTGCTTTGTCTCCAGAAATGTCAGTGTCCAGAGAGAGCTAATGGTAAGCAGAAGGTTAAACAGGATATTTTCTGAATCATGAATAGAAATTAGGGAATTCTGTGCACTAGAATTGAGCTAGATCAATCATGAATATGTGTTAAAAAGAAATAAAATTTTTCCCTCTTTGTTGATCTATCCCAGCATTCTCACTAATGTCACTCAGAAGAAGCACAAAGATAGCAACTTTTAGCACCAGCAAAGGGGTAATAAGAATAAAGAAGCTGTAGCCTGAAGGTTGATATGAAGCTTTCAGCTAGGACCCATATCCTAAGACCATCCTCCATCACTTATAGAACATATTCTTACTTTTTTGTCTTAAGTTGACACAGCAGATAACTTTATCCTTGAGGAATATTTCCTCATATTAAGTACAAATAATAAAGTGAAAGATCATAGGATCATAGGATGTTAGAGGTTGGAAGAGACCTCCGAAGATCTTCAAGTCCAACTCCCCTGCTGGAATGGGACCATAGAATCTAAAACAGGTCACACATCCAGATGGGTGTTGAAAGTCTCCAGAGAAGGAGACTTCACAACCTCTCTGGGCAGCCTGCTCCAGTGGTCTGTGACCCTCACAGTGAAGAAGTTCCTCCTCATGGTGAGGTGGAACCTCCTGTGTTGTAGTTTATATCCATTGCCCCTTGTCCTATCACAGGGTGCAACGAAGAAGAGCCTGTCCCCTCCCTCTTGGCACTCAGCCTTCAGATATTTATAAACATTTATCATATCCCCTTTCAGACTTCTCTTCTCCAGATTAAATAGTCCCAGGTCTCTCAGCCTCTCCTCACAGCGCATGTACTCCAGTCCCTTAATCGTCCTGGTAGGTCTCCATTGGACTCTCTCCAGCAGATCCCTGTCCCTCTTGAACTGGGGAGCCCAGAACTGGATGTAATATTCCAGGTGAGGTCTCACCAGAGCAGAGTAGAGAGGGAGGAGAACCTCTCTCAATCTGCTGCACACACTCCTCTTAATGCACCCCAGGATCCTATTGGTCTTCTTGGTCACAAGGGCAGATTGCTGACCCATGGATAACTTGTCCACGAGGACTCCCAGGTCCTTCTCCACAGGGCTGCTCTCCAGCTGATCACCTCCTAACCTGTACTGGTGCAGTTTATTATTCCTTCCCAGCTGCAGGACTCTGCACTTATCCTTGTTGAACCTCATTAGGTTCCTCTGTGCCCAGCTCTCCAGTGTGTCCAAGTCTTACTGAATGGCCACACAGCCTTCAGGTGCCTCAGCCAAACCTCCCAGTTTGGTATCATCAGCAAACTCGATGAGCAGACACTATCTGTCTGTCCCCTCATCAATGTCATTGATGAAGATGCTGAACAGGACCAGACCCATCACTGATCCCAGTGGGACTCCACTAGTTACAGCTCTCCAGCTGGACTTGGCACCATTGACCACCACTCTTTGGACTCTATCTTGTAACCAGTTCCTAATCCATCTCACTGTCTGTTCTTCTATCCCACACTTCCTGAGCTTGCTCACAAGGATGTCATGGGAGACGGTGTCAAAAGCCTTGCTAAGGTCAAGGTAGACTACATCCACTGGTCTCCCTGCATCTACCCATTCAGTTATGACATCATAGAAGGCTATCTGATTAGTCAAGCATGATTTGCTCTTGGTAAATCCATGCTGCCTGCTCCTGATCATCTTCTTCTCTTCCAAGTCCCTACAGATGCCCTCCAGAATGAGTCACTTCATCATTTTTCCAGGGATGGAGGTGAGGCTCACTGGTCCATACTTTCCTGGAACCCCTTTCTTGTCCTTTTTGAAGACTGGAGTGACATTGGCTTTCCTTCAGTCCTCAGGTACCTCTCCTGTCTGCCAGGATTTTGCAAAAATGATGGGAAGTGGTAGAGCAACATCAGCCAGCTCTCTCAGGCCCCATGGACTTGTGAATATTCAGTTTATGTAACTGATCCTTAACCCAGTCTTCATTGATTATCAGAAGGTCTTCCTTCCTCCAGTCTTCTTCTCCTTCCTTCAGGGTCTGGAATTCATAGGGGAGTTCAGTCTTAGGAGTAAAGACTGAAGCAACTAGACAGGTTGCAGTCAGTGGAAAGGAACAGGTACATCTCTGCTGTGACTTGATCAATTTTAGATGTTTGCTCTAGAATAAGAAGCAAAGCAACCTCATTATCTCAGGGGGTAAATCCTCTGTGATAGCCTAGAGAAAAGCCCAGGCAAACAAGGTAAAACCCAGAGGCCTCTTATTCTGTTGTTGAAGGCACAGGATAAATCCCATATTATTTGATCCATTCACAGGGCAAACACCATGGGATTTGCAATGTCTAATTAAGGGTGAAAATGCAGGAGGAGAAAATTAAGAGCCTGCTTATATTGCCTTTCTCTGGCCTATTGGTATACTGTCACTCTGCTTTTCTTCTATGGAGTTAAATGAGAAATGTGTATGTTCAGAACTAGTAACACCTGTGGCAAAGTCAGGTTGAGTCCACCATTTATTTTTATGGATTTTTGTAGAAAGCTGTCTTCTAACATTTATTTGACAGCTTTATGAACAAAATAAGTAATGGAAAAGAATTTATAAAATATGACAGCATTTCTGCTCCTGTGTTTGCCCTATAAACTTGACCTTATTGTTAACTTTATGTGGGTGGAACAGTATCAGAATATTTTCCTAAATCAAATAAATCTATTCTGAGGTTATATATTCTCCTTCCTTTCCCTTGGAACGTATCTGCACATCAGACTACCTTCCCTATTTTAATGATTTTCTCCTAGTCAAATTGATTAGGCAGGCAACATGACTGCTAATCTTCGGAGACACCAGATGCTGATAATTCTCTCAACAGTATATTAGCAAGTACTGCAATCGACAGTTTGCAGTTGACAATGCATACAGATCTCTCAGCATGATAGGTTTGTATGAACCTCCAAAAATCTCATCTCCAGTTTTATAGCATAGTTAAGGAGAGAAAATACTTCAGCCAAATATTTCGGGCTTGTCTCTGAAATCAATGTCTTAAATCCACAAGTTAGCAAAAATCTGCTGAATACACATAGCTCATAAAGACTTGAATAACATTTCGGATTCCTGGTGCTTCTTAAGATTTATTTGCAATTCAAAACTTAATTTCAGGCAACTACATTTTTTTTTTTAAGTCTGTTTGCATAGAGCACAGTCTGCCAGACTGGCTTGCAACTAAGGTATTTCCCAAAACACTGCTTAGCATTTTTTCACTAGAAAAAGCTACAAATCATTTAAAACACATGAATCATTGTGTTTTGGCTCTCCATTTTATTAAATCCTGTTGCAAAGTTACACTAAGCCAACAATCTTTCCCCTCATTCTTGACATCTTCCTCTTTCCATGCAATAAAATCTTAAATTTTTCCCTTCTGTTCATAGATATTTCTGATTTTTGAGACTATCTACTTTTCATTCAGTTTTGTGTTCTCCATGTTGTCATCTAAGATGGTGACTGCATACAGCAACAATTAAAGCAGAAACTTTCTAAAGCAAAGAGAAAGGTAATACTTAATGTCTGCTGAACGGTGAAGCTATCAAAGGTGTAAGGAAGGTGACCAATAACATTTTTCCAGGTTTTTGTTCAGTTTGATGCACGCTGTAATGACAGTAATCCATTTCATTGCATTTGTTGCAACCACTACTATTATATCAGAATTTTGTATAAGAGTCTCCAAAATACTTTGATTGTATTTCAGAATATTTTCCAGCCATAGAGTGCTGTTTCCTCAGTAAACCATCATGCTTGTTCCGTGTAGAATTCCTTATGTAGCTAGATCATTCTTAGTACTTGAGGTCAAAATCTAGGGCCTGACTTATTAGGGCAAGATACCTAGTTATTTATAGTATCGGAAAATTAATGCGATCTCGATATACTTTCATTGCAAGGAAAAACAGAAGTGTTTAGAGTTATTTCATCTTCTATTACAGCTAAAAATATCTGTCAAGAATAATTCAGCATAGAACCTCTGAAGAAACTCTACCCTCAAATTCAAGTTTTCAAGTTGTATTCTCATTTACGATTCTCTCATTTTCATATTGCTTAGGTGTCATCATATAGTTGTCATTATATAGTTTGACATTAATACAAATACAGTTTAAAACCAAACCAAAACAAAAAAAAGCTTATATAAAACTATGAATAGAGATTTTAAATTAAAGTTGGATTTTGTTTTGAACATTATATTAGAAGCTAAAACCATACAGAATAATTGTAATATTTATGTAACCAGTGTAGAAATTTCTCATGCCAGCCATTTTCTTTCACAAACTTATTACATTTTCTGTGACAATATAATGGTGTAAAGTTAGCATGTTGCTGGCATTCTTTTCCATAAAAATGTTCTTCTTTGTCATATGAACTTCCCAGTGAATGCTATTTTGCTTGTAAACTTGGCTTGTCTGTATGGAACTACATGCAACTCCAGGAGAGCATTTTCATCTTCCAACTCTTGTTCGGTGGTCTGAAATGCAAACATGTTGGCTGAACTATGCAGAGAACCATACCTACTCTTACCTTTGCTTCTGTTGCCTACTGTCTGGATTCTTTAATACATATTTTAGGTAGCATAAACAGACTTTAAAGATGTTTGGTAGTAACAATGATTAAATTAATGGAAACTTAAAATGCATGGTAAACACTCAGCAGGTGTATACTTCTGTTAACAGGAATGTGTATTTGAATAACAGACTGATGCCTGTGTTTTACTATTTCTTGTGTGCATTATCCAAGAATTCTTTCTTTTGAATGGGAAAGCTAAACTTTGATAACTATTAAGAGCTGTCACTTTAAAATAAAGTAGCAAAACACTCAAGTTTTAAGTTAGATGTTACCTTTTACCTGTAAAGAAATATAAATATGAAGATCTAGAAATAGATAAAAAATGAGAAAAGATTATTTTCCTTTCCAGTGAAAGCTGGTATGACTTTACACGTAACTTACCTCTTGAAATTGTTTGGCATGGTAACTTTTTTAGCTTTACTATAGTAGATCACATATTTAGAGTATTCTATTCAGATATTGAAGTCTTTAAAATAGATATTATGTAATCAAATACATCTTAAAACTTAGGATAATTCCCTTCAAATTTTTCAAGAAAATAATGAAGTCCAAAAATGCTGTGTTAGAGTGATCCTTGAGAAAGACGGGTAGAGGAGGGAATTACTGTTTTCACATTGGCTACAAAGTCATTTTGGGATGTTATTCATGTGATAACCAGTAACAAATACACTGTCCTCTTGCACAGGATAGATGAGATCACACAATCCTTATTGACTGGTGTCAGGTGCTAGAATTATCTCAATAATATAGTGGACTACAATGGTCCTGGTGGATTGACTGGTGAAGTGATAAATGCTTCTCCATCAGGAATTACACATCAGATTTTTTTTCCTGCTGTGGGGAGTGGTGTTATGACTGACAGATCGATCAGTTTCTACTAGGAAAAGTAATGTCCCCTTATCTGTATTCTTATATATGTTATCAAGAACCACACATATGTACACACAGAAACCCAAGACCAGTGAAAATGTCAAGAATGGGATTAATCTGAGAATAATTGTCATCTACTGATGTATTGATCAGTTTTGTTAGTTTGATTTGTTTCAGTCAAGACAGAGGGTAAAAAGTCAGCTTATCCTAAGATGTCTAGAACAGGTCAGATTAGTTGCACTCTGAAAATCTCTTCAACTCAGATGCAAACAATGTTTATCTCTAAAAAGAGGTGAAACACACAAATTTGTAATTGTGAAACCATTTATCTGCTGTGTTTTCAAATATGCTTATCACACAGGTATATATATATATATATATATATTTTTAAGGAAAATTTAAGCCATGCAATAGTTCATTCTTCCCTCTTGGACTATAGATACACACTTTGAGCTTGATGCTCTTACTATGTGCTACATAGCACCGTGTACCATTTGCTACTGTGTACCAAAACCATGATATTGTTTCTCTTAGAACTGACAGCTTTTATGTCTTGCATTTTATTTGGCTGGCTATAAATAAATGTTTGTTGATACAGCCCCATGTTATTTCAGCATTCACATCTATTAGCGGTCAAGGTGAAAATCCTGGAATGAAGTTCAGCTACAGTACAGAGAAGCTATGGTAATGGCTTTCCATTTGGAGGGTTTTCACACCTTTCTGGTTTCAAGGTAAATGAAAAAGTTTCTGCTGTTTACAAGTCTAACAAGAATGCTTTCTGCAACGAAGGATACAACTATAACTGCTCTTATGAAAGAATACACATACACACAAAAGAAAATTACTTATCACATAGTATATTTATTTACAGACTAACTTCTGTGTAGATTTAAGTCTTTAGTCTCCTGACATCTAAAGGGATTTTTTTGCTTATTCCTGAAAGTTTCATTACTCTTCATTTACAATGAATGTAAAGTGTAAACTGCAGACAGCCTTGGGCAGACATTGCTCTGAATGGTTTACAGTATAAACAAAACTCTTATGAAAGGCACATCCTCTTGGTATCAAGACAAGCCTTCTAAAATATTCCCATTTTACACTGACAAAACCAGTATCATTTAGAAGGATGATGCATTTTTTTTTCATTACAGAAATAAAAATACATAGCATACCTGAAAATCAGATCAGAAGTTTTATTGAGCTCTCTAAAACAGGAAAATGCTCCTTTGTTCTAAAAGGTTTCCTTGCCTTGCCTCATTCTTCCTTTTTTTATTTTCATGAGAAATTCCCAGAATCACTGAATGTTAGGGGCTGGAAGGGACCTCAAAAGGTTATCTACTCCAACCCCCCTGCCAGAGCAGAATCACCTATACCAGATCACACAGGAATGCATCCATCTGGGTTTTGAGTATCTCCAGAGAGGGAGACTACACAACCCCTCTGGGCAGTCTGTTCCAGTGTTCCACCACCCTCATAGTGAAAAAAATTTTCCTCATGTTTCCATGGAACTTTCTATGCCTCAACTTCCACCCATTGCCCCTTGTCCTGTCATTAGGTATCACCAAGAAGAGCCTGGCTCCATCCTCTCAGCATTCAACCTTCACATATTTATAAACATTCATGAGGTCACTCCTCAATCTCCTTTTCTCCAAGCTAAAGAGCTCCGTCAGTCTCTCCTCATAAAGATATTCTACCCCCTTCATCATTTTTGTAGCTCTGCGGCTGGACTCTTTCAAGCAGTTCCCTTTCGTTCCTGAACTGAGGGGCCTAGAACTGGACACAATATTGCAGATGTGGCTTCACCAGGGCAGAGCAGAGGGAAAGGAGAACCTCTCTTGGCCTACTGACCATACCCCTTCTAATACACCCCAGAATGGCATTGGCCTTCTTGGTCACAAGAGCACATTGCTGGCTCACAGTAATCTCCCATCCACTAGGACCCACAGGTCCTTTTCCCCTTCACTGCCATGAGCACATTTTTTAAAATTTAGAGAAAATGTTTTCTTGTTATAAAGACTAGAAATGTTTTGAAAGTGTTGCCACTGGCAATCACAGGATAGGCTAAGAAATTAGAAATTCAGTCCACAGAGCATTGGTACCTGTCAACATCCAGTAAAGACAACTGTAGTAAGGACTAATATAAACTAGACCAGTATATAAATGAGACCAGTTGATCTTCAAGAAATTTTATTCCACACTGAGTCCTGTAGACCGTATTAGAAATGAGAAATAACGAAACCTGAAGTTGGACAAACTTCAAAGGACTGAAAAGTTTGGGTTTGATGAATAATTCAGTCTATTTTTAGTTCAAATAACATATGATCCATCACGAGGAGCAGAAATCTTATAAAAACAGTGCCTGTAGATAGTTTTTCAGTACTCTGTAATGTCTTAATTGTTCTAAAAAATTCACTTTATTTTTTCTGTTTTGAGCACCGTAGTTTGTACCAAGTACTTTCTGTCATCTCAGATAAATTACCTCACTAATCTGACCAATGCATCTCAGGATATTCAAAGCTTCTTAAAGCCAAGTTGAGGTTTATCTCAATATTCCATTTGAAATTTCCAGCATACTTTTTCTGTAAAACCTCTGACTGCAGAGATTAAAGCACAGAAAGATTATAGGTGGCAGTTAATCTGATAAGTATTTTGGTTTCACTATGACTATGTATTTAATATCTTTGTACTCAGTACCAAGTTGTAGTAAGATATAACTTTATTTTCCATAGTGACTTTATATATTAAAGAAAAATTTTTACTAAATAACAATTCAGGAAATATTTTGTGTCCCCTCGTAGCAGTGGATTAATTTTGTTTCATACTTTCTGATGTAAAAAATACTTCAGCTAAATAGTGAATTTATAGATCTCTCTGTTGTATCATTTTCAGCTTCGAATTGCTTTTGATTATCTCTCAGTTTCCTAAATGAACTCGTATTGAACCCAATCCAAAGTTAATTGAAATCAATGTGAAATGTTTCATATATTTTGAGGGATTTGGGATTGAATATTTTTTCATACATTTTAAAAAGTAAATAGCGTAAACAAAAAGTTTCAGTCAAATATATTCAATCTATTTTTTCCTTAAAGAAAGAAATATAATTATTATAGTTTTTCTAATTATCTGAGAATGACTAGACTGCATTCCTTTAAGATTATTTCATTGTTTTTTAACTGATTGTACTTTGAAGTATGGATACAGCACAAATATACAATCCAAGTGAAATAACTATTTTCAATGCTGTTTTTCAACTACACATATTATTGTTTTTACACTTCATAACAGCGTCAAAATTTGTTTTAGGGAATGACATAATCATATCTTGACTGAACTGGATACTACAATGCCTATTAAAAAACCCTCTGTGGTGGTTTTAGGCTGTGTCTAGAAAATTTTGCACAGATTTTGAACAGCAAGTGATAGAATGTAAATAAATTACCATTGGATGCAAAGGGAAAATAATGATAAAGTCTAAATAATCCCATTGGTCTGATATCTAGCATAAGGTTAGTTGGGTAAACTAACTCTTCCTCTCTCTTCACCTTCCTTCGCTCTAGCAGATACTAGCTCTGGCTTCTGCTAGTTTGCTGACCTTGACTGTGTTCTTTGTTGTAGCTCTCTCTCTGCTTTTCTTCCTTTTTGTCTCATCCTCTGTACAAGGGGGGAGGCAGGGAAGAGGAGGAAGCTGTTGGTAACCACCTGGTTTTGTCCAGGGGGGTTCTTGCATTGTTTTTAAATTGTCAATGCATGTAAATATTGTGTATCTTGTACATATTCATTACATTTCATATTTTAGATTGTAGTTGTGCTTGTAAATACAACTTCATTTGCTTCCACCTGAGCTGGTCTGGTAATTTTATGCTGGGGGGGAATTTCAATCCACCATGCCATCTTTACCATCAATGCATTATATATAAGTGGATTAATGTGATATGTATTTATATCCTCAAAGTCAAACAAAGTCAGTTTTACACATTTTGCTTTCTACTGCTTCCTGCTAGATGGTTTCCCCTAGAGTAACATCGAATTTAGAATCCTGCAAACACATTTTATTTATGATTCCATCTTTTCAAATATTACATACAATGCACAGTTTAATTACCTTTCTGTTTATATCCACTAGGCTAAAGCTGTTCCTCTGTCTTTCATATCCTTCTATATTAATAAATTAAATTTAGATCTTATAACTACATAGATAATGTTAGTAGAGAAATGTCATGCACTAGAAGAAGCTAAAAGAAAAAAAAATTCTAACTCATTAATGGAATAAGTAAATACCCAGTGATTCTTAGTAGTGGAGCAATGAGCTCTCAGATGTGATGTGTAACCCTGGCTCCTAATGATTGAAGACCTCTGCAGGTTTCTTGTAGATTTTCTACATTAAAAAAGCTATTGCATCAAATACTGGACAAACTCTAGTCTGTACAGTTATATCTAATGAATTTGATTCTATCAAACATTTCAGTTTGAGGTTTTAAATTCTCTACATCAACTACCAAAACAACCCCAATAATAAAAAAAATATAGCTTTGTCTTTACATTCAACTCATCAGATTCATTATTTAATCAAAAGTTAAATGAAGTTACTATCATATCAATCTCAGAAGAAAGTTTAAAGTCTAAAAAAATTAAGAAGTTTGAAGTCAAGAAAGATAAAAGGAAGAATTTGTAGCTAATAGGGCTAAGACTTAATTCATCAGAATATTCTATCATTTAGGCTTTCTTAATGTAGTGGTACTACAATAAAACTTGACATGTGTTCATTTAAAAATATTGAGGTGCTTAATGGAAGATATAAACAGCATTTATGTCTTAAATACAAATACACTCTTAAATCAATAGAATATGGTTCTCCGCTTTAGAGGGTCATGCATAACACATTTAGTCAATAAATTAGATTGTGTAATTGTTAATTTAAATATAAAAAGATTATAGAATCTTTACAGATATCTCATTTAAGATGACACTGAAATACTTGTTCACACTGTGAGACACAATTTCTTATTTCTTTTTTATTCCCTTTTTTTTTTTTTTGCTTATATTTGTTGTTTGTGTTCTGTGCATAGCTCCCAACTACAACTTCTCCTGTGACTGCTTGTAGGGCAAAAGTACCAATTCTGACACAGTCACAATCTGACAAGTAAATCAGAAGTTTAGCGAGGCTAAACCATCACAGGCTGGATCTTGCATAAGTAATTTATGTCACTGACAGGATAAACAAACAATGTTTTCAGCAAATTAGTAAGTTCCTACAGCTCCTTTTTGAGGAAGATCTTTCGGAAGGCCTCCAGTCGTCACTGATATGAGATTTGCTGTATTCATATACAGTGTATATTTTCAGACAACCTGGAGATTTGAACTTTATTCTTACACGTTCAGTTTCTTGGAGATACCACTCATGAAAAATTTTGATCATTGTTGACTATTTAATTTTTCATTGTCTTCAGAGGCTGAACCTACTTTGACTGTATCTTGGACTTGAGTCTTCCTGCTGGTGGTGCAAGTGGCTTTGGGTCCTCTTCTAAGCTTCAAAAACTCATGCCTAGCACAATATTTAGGATGGATTATCCTTATTGCAATTACATAGCATTTCAATAAATATTACAATTTTTTATTCTACATTCTGTGTTTGATACTAAACCATAACAAAAGCACAATTGTTCCCTTGAACAAGAAAAAACATCATGTATTACTGTAACATATTTTTATATTCATTTGGAATTTTAAGAATTCTTTATATTTGTTTTTTTTTCCCTCCTATTTCTACCTTAGATCTTTCCTTTATTGATTTTGAAGTACATATGTCACTTCTATTCCTATTATATTATAAGCTGTTGTCTTACTTTCTCAATAAGTATCTAATGTAGCAGTTATTAGTCTATAGACAGAACATGGATTACTCTCAATATAATTCACACATAGATTTTTGTCGTTCGGTGATAGGAAGTTTCATAAAAAGTGGAATTGAAGAACGATGTGCAAAAAAGGAAAATTATAGGGAAATATAGCTAGGTTTAAGAATATAGGTAGAGAGGAGAAATAGTAAGAGTGCTAGAATTAGGTAAAAAATGTTTATGGTGACATCTTTGAAAGATTTCTTGATGCAGTCCACAGGTATAGAAAAGGTGCCAAAGCCAGAGAAGTCCCTGGTTGAAAATCACCATAAAATCTGAACATCAGTTAATAGCCATTTAATACAATGGCTATACGTAATTATATTTATATATATACATATATATAAAAATTTAAATTTAATGGGGTTTAATTGAATAATAAACACTTAATTTTGCTCCTAAACACTTACCAGTCAAATACTAATAAAATTAGAAGAAATGTGTTCATTTGATATTACATTTATCTCTAAAAATTTGTTACTTTCAAAGAAACTGAAGGTTTTCAAACTTCTTCTACCACAATATTAAATAAAATCATGGGTTGGAAGGATGGAATGGATAATTGTGAAGAATCCTTGTTTGACCTGCTGTGATATAGGTCAAAAGACTTTCATTTTATTATTCTGATAGTTAAATCAAGGCTTCACAGATATATTAATTCAGAAATGGAAATAATGATGAGGTATAATTTATGTGTATGTTACTTGGTCTGCCATTTGTCTTCAGCTTAAACATTTTTCTTGGCTTTTTCTCATTTGTATTTTACTTCTTTTATTAGTTTAATCCAAAGAATAATGGATGTGTTTGAGCACAGGTGTATACCTCTGCAAGTGTGCACATCCTTCTAACTCCTCACTAAAACAGCCTAATTCAGTGATGCTAGAATAAATAATAGTTGGTGTATTTTTTCATCTTTGTGAGTAAGCATCCTGTCACTGGAGTTTATAAATTAAATTCTCTCTCTTCCTTTTAAAGTTCTAAAGATCTGTGGAATATTGATTGAACTTCTTATCTTGTGAATATTTTCCACCTGCAGATGTAATATTATCCTCCAGCAAGTATTAGCAACATTGCTGATCTTTCTTTAGTACGTTTGATATTTTCTTGTCACAGTGTAACCGATGCATACAGATACCCCACAGTCTCTTCCTGACATAATTTCTCACATTTGACACTTCACCCATGAATTCTCATCACTTGTCTTTAGCAAATGAGTCGTTTATCTTGCATGACGAGAGACTGCTGTCCATAACTCTTGGATAGCTTTGAATGAGTGATGAGTATCACTCCATAATATGCTGCAATGTTAATACTAGTGGCCAGAAACTGTTTATTGTGCCAGGATAAAATATGTCCTTGCAAAGTTATAGTCTACCTCAAGTCAGAACATGATTAGATTTCCACTCTTATGTTACCATCTGCAAGTGCTACAGAGTTCTGAAGTGGGAAAAAAAGCACATTTATTGCCTTCCTGAAAATGACAGTTTTTTTCAAATGCTATAAAACCTGAGTGTCTTTTTAGCATGTTACAACATCACATGGCTTAGGTTTCTGTTGTGTTCACTTAGGTTATTTCATCTGCTAAGGCCTTATTTACCTCTTTGCTCTTTGATTTAGAGAGCCTTCATAACTTACAACAGCTGAAACTAAGCACGTACTATTACTTTGTCTATGATTTTAAAAAAGCATTCTGGTTTTACTCCAGAAATGAACACTTTAATCCAGTGAAGAATACAAATATTGTAAGAGGAGGTTTCAGTGCTGCATGGATTAATCTGAAATATGTGGGTTTCTCATGCATAATTATAAGGCAGCGTTTTGCCCAGACATACCCAAACACTGTAGCTCTTTCACACAAGATCAGACAAGGCTGTTAAATCACAGTTTGTTTTTCTGTGAACCTATATCACCCTTTGGGCTGCTCAGGCTACAGTTAGTTTATTTTCACCTTTGAAGACTACACCTTCTGTTTCTAGAACATATTCAAATTGTTAAGGATACTGATGATATTTTCCTGAACAGATGATATTCAATCTTTTAAATGTCTCTCAAAAATAAATATGCAATATCTCTTCATGTGGTTATCTACACAGAATACTGGGCACTGAATTTATCTCATGTTGGAACTGAAAAATTGAACTGGAAGCTGAAATTTCTTGAATTTTATGTATTGGTAACATTTGCTCCACTTTGATCTGTGAACAAGTCATGTTGAACGTTTTCTTAATGTACTCACCTTAAAGTGTAATTATTTTTCTCAGAAGTCACTGTGATAAAGAGTCGTCGTATGCTTGCTAGAGTGTTGCTTGTCTCCTTGATTTTACAACAGATCTGTCTACAAATCTATAACTTTTTGTAAGTCCAGTGTCAGTGAGCTAAAATTATGCCTTCTCTGCCTCACTGATAGAGTTGATAGCATGAATGAATTGCTCTATCTGGAAAGATGCTGTGGGAAAAACTCCCACTGAGCATCGATACAACAAACCTAAGAACCCTATAGTTTATATCTGAACAAGGATGTGGCAAGCGGCAAACTTTAAACTTCCTATCTTGACAATTTACAAATTTCACTTTTTTTTCTTGTTTCTGTATACTCCTTCCATCTTCTGCATCTTGGCTATTTGAAGAGTATGTCTTTGTTACACACTTGTTACACTCCTGAAGCATTTGTGTAACAACTCAGCCATAGGCAGGACAGTTTCAATATCAGAATTAACTACAACTCTTTTGTACAGGGTAGACCATGGTACCACAAAGATTTATCCATGCCCCTTTCTCACCTCTTAATGTCTATATCTTTAACTCACACATTAGGATGTTTTTATAACAAAAATAGGCCAGGATGCCTCATTTTCTTCTGTACTAGTGTACAGTCAATACAGCTCCTGTAGGTTTTACTGTTCTTTTCTGCTTATATTAAACATTGCTCTATTCATTTTTATTGAACTTTTAGTTTCATCTCTCTTCACTCTTTTTTTCTTTTTATCTTTCTTCTTTTTTCATATTTTTTCTTCCTCAACAATCATAGCTATAGCTACAGAAATGATTAATCAAAACAGTGAATTTTACATTCACTTTTAGGCTGTGGAGTCTGCAAATATTCTGTTATTTTTCCTCTTGTTACGTTTCACAGCCTGGGAATTGTTCACCATATAGCTCAATTACACAGAGGTACAATTTCCCCTGGGATTCTGAAGTTCACCCGGCTCTTGTGGAACAGAATCTTCCTAAGATTTGGTCACATTGTAAAACTTAGTATATCTCCCACATGAGCAGAGCCACTCTGAAGAAGGGGCAAAGATTAATGAAAGGGTCTGAGCGCAGGTACAACACTACAGGGAACGCTGCACTACTGCTGGTTTCTGTACTTAGTGAAACATTTCCAAGGACTGTGCGATCAGGCACAAGCTATGAGGAATTACAGAAGTCCAGGTGGGAATTTGGATAACTGGATCACCAAAGCCAAAAATCCTGGTTTATGTGACTTGCCTCTTTAATTAGTCTCATTCTCTAGGCGAGAAATTCCAGGGGAGAAAAAGGTTCTTAGGACAACTCAAACTGTGTGCAGACTCGACAATAAGGTTACGTATTTCTTTGCTGAGCTGATGTGATGGTATTTGCCAAGCTCTTTATGTAACCTCTGCCTGCTCTCTAAGAATATTCTAAAAGGGCTACATTTTGCAAAAAGCTAGTTCTCACTGATGTTTACAGTTTAAAGGGAAGTGTTAGAATAAAAAATATTCACGGTATAAGATATTGTCCTTTTTTTTAATCGGAAGAAATTTACTCTTCTGCAGCTCCATTGCTGTCCATGGTGTACCCAATGAGCAATATGGATATTTTGACATCCAGTGGATATCAAGATCCATGTCCACATGTCATGTAGGCACCCACCAAAAAGAGCACAACAGCCACCTGAAAATTGTGGATTTATTTCAATTACTCTGCACTCCTTCTGACACAATAAAATTACAGGTTTGGAAGTCAGTTGGGAATATACTGCTGCACAGCCAGTTAAGCTGCAAAAGAGAGAGAAACCAAAACATGAACTCACTCATTCAGAAAAGGAAAATCTTCCCACAGGGGCCAAAAACATATACATTCCCCAAAGGGGGGCTAAGGCTTCCTTATATGAGGTCCTAGTCTAAGTGAGGGACTGCCAATCTGCTTGCTGTGTGGAGAACTCCTCTTTCCATAGCAGGACTCCATTCATACCCTGTCAAGAGCGCACTGTGGTCAATTTTTTAATTAGTTGGAGGGCTGAGTCCTCCCAGTAACACAACTTCAGGGCTGGGAGGCACCAGTTACTGTCTGGAGGTTCCTAACCCTTTGTCCATTGTCTGTCAGGACCTTTGTGTTTATCAGGGTGGTTTACCTGCCACACCACATCAACCTAGTAAATTACACTGGTCACAACTAAACATGCAAGTACACACATACTTTGACTAAGGATACATCTCACCAAATGTTTGATTGACATGTTGCTGCAGCATCCTCTCTGTTCCTGTCGGGAAATATTTGATATTTCACAAGCTGGTACAGAGCAAGAAAACAAAGGGCTTTATATACCTGATTGATGTTCCACAAACTTAAAGCATACAGCTCTATAGAAATCACTGAATCTCCACTTGTTTGTTTTGTGAACAACAGAACCAAAAAAGAGCAGTTACAGATGTAACAATCAGTTCATATATTATGCCTGAGATTCTTCAAAGGTGAATCATGAAATAAGTCTCTGTACCACCATAAATCCTAAATGTCTGTTTTATGAATAAAAGCCAGTTATTAAATAAATACATAGATGACAGTACAAAACTGGAGACATATGGAGTTTGTTTAAACTCAGCATAAGAGCTTAACATGAGCACTACAGAAATCAGGTTTACAGTCCATCATAATGTGAATAAAATCATCCTGCGTTAAGAAATAGGTTTGTATAGATAGATAAGACTCTAGAACTAGTTAATATAAAGCTACTCAAAATATACGCAATCATCATCAAGTATAGTGGCATCTGTCAGAAGATGCAATGGACAAAGAATATCATGTCCTGACTAGCAGGAACCTACTTTTCAATTTAATTTTTACACAGAGAGTCTATGCTTATAGTTTATTAGTGGGTCAGGGAAAACACATTCAGAAACACCTCTGCAAAAGCCATCTGGTCTAGAAACCTCTCTTCCTGAAGTGTCTTCCCTCTCAAAGTATTTGGGTACATGAGTTCATTTACTGATAACCTTCTTACAAAGGTTTCCAGGTAAAATCATGTAAATGGGCAGTAGCAATTCTGTCCTTTGCACCAGAACCACAGGAGAATCCAGGCCTTGGAAGTGGAATTGCAATCAAATGTCATAGTAAGGAAAAGGTCATGGTCTGTAAATTCAAAAGATGTCCATGCAAATCAGTTGTAAATATTGGACCACTGAGTCAGTATTCAGTAACATCAGTGACACAAAGTCAATAATAGCACAAAATCACAACATCATTTACAAGTTTAACTTTTTAGTAAAACTTTTACTATATGGCCATGGAAATGTTTCTGGGAGGTTTTAGGATTATGCATGAGCATTACAGATCAGCAGAGGCGGTGGGTAGCTGCTAAATGGGGACAGATCCAGCAAGGATAGATACAGGTACTTCAGCCTCCCTCCCTGGTGAGGACTCTGCATGCTCCTACTGTATGTAACACAATGATTATCCTTCATTTAAGTGGTGGATATGTCTGTGGTATAGATGTTCATTGATTTGATGAGTAGGGGTGAAAAGACACATTTACATAAAGACACAGTACTCCAGTTTTACAGCATGGAGAGATCCTCATTTATGCAGACCAGGCACCTCTTCTGTACGGAGAACTGCTGTTCTTGAGAACTCATGACCAATTCATTTGCCTATTGTCATCTGTCTTCTCACTGTCCAAACAGATACCACACAGTCTGGAACCTGACACAAGAAGAATCCCATTGTACTTCTTGTCAGTAGGACTTCCATAGGTAACAGTTTCAGGGCTCAACCTAGCATCCCAGCAAGCTTACAGAATGAGCAAAATTGGGTTTTTTTAATTAGTTGGTATGTTTTATTTTTTATCTCTGAAACTAATATAAAATATGGGAATGTTCCCTTTTAGTGGTTTAATGAGTGCTGTGAAAGGCTGCAAGTCATTTCTAGATAAGTACTTGTATTAACCATATGACTTCCAAGAATATATAAAGTAAAATAATATTTATCTATTAATTAGCAGTGAAAAAAATATTAAATTCAATAAATGGAACACTGCTGTGAGCGACAATGACAGATGAACAAGGACTTACAAGCAGAGACAACAGGAAATGGTAAAGATTTTTTTTTTTAATTCACTCAAATCACAGTTTGGGAAGAGAAAAGCAGAGAGGAACTTTCCAAGCTGTAAAATTTTTATGGGGGAGTTTGTTTTGATTTTATGTTCTATTTAGTCTCAAATTTTTAAGGAGCTACTGTAAAGCATTCAGAGACTTTTAAAAATGTTTTTTTAGTGAGTCAGTGTTGTGTCTTTATTATGGAAAAAAGAAAGAAAAGAAAAAGAAAAAAGAGAAAAGAAAAGAAAAGAAAAAAAGAGAAAAGAAAAGAAAAGAAAAGAAAAGAAAAGAAAAGAAAAGAAAAGAAAAGAAAAGAAAAGAAAAGAAAAGAAAAGAAAAGAAAAGAAAAGAAAAGAAAAGAAAAGAAAAGAAAAGAAAAGAAAAGAAAAGAGAAGAGAAGAGAAGAGAAGAGAAGAGAAGAGAAGAGAAAAGAAAAGAAAAGAAAAGAAAAGAAAAGAAAAGAAAAGAAAAGAAAAGAAAAGAAAAGAAAAGAAAAGAAAAGAAAAGAAAAGAAAAGAAAAGAAAAGAAAAGAAAGAAAAGAGAAAAATTCAAAATCCCACAAGCTCTGATATGAGCATCTGGTATTTTACAGTTCAGAATAAAGCAAAAGACATTCTTATTCTGACTTACAATATAATCATAAATACCTGAAATGTCTTCATGCTTTAAAAGTACTGTGGAGAATTTCTTTGCCTGCATGCAAATATCAGCAGAATTATTAGCTTAATTACAGATGAAAAATATATTTACAATATTCATGCTGAAAAAGGAGTCAGCTAAACAGTGATCAGTGTGATTTTTTAATTAAAGAAGGGATCATCTTTAAAGGGAGTTATTGGAAAAGACTGTGAAGTAAATCCTATCACAAGGAGTAAATGCCTCTGGGATTGGAATAAGTAGCAGTAGTACAACAATCAGAGAAGATATGACTTCTGTATTGTAATTGAATGATCAGAGATAAAAGATAAAGCCTGCAGTTTTGAAACACTCTGGCCTTCATCTTTGCACATGCATTGTTACAAATCCTGTAATTTTCTGATAATGTTTGTTTTCAGACTCTCCACGGGCAGGAAGTATGTGAGTAAGAAACTAAATTTCATCTGTTCTCCCTCAGATGATGGTTTCATTTGAAAGAATTTGTATGTAATGATATTTCTGCTTCTGTTCTTCAACCCCGTGGCTAATTTATTTTGTGTTATGCAGAAGCATAACTGTAGAGAATACAGGGAGACCTTACCTGTTGACAAGATTGAGACAACCACTGACGTTCTAACTGTGCACTTTTGAGGTACTTATGGTCTAGTGTAAACGGAAATGAACATTTAATACATTCTCTGGTAATCATTTTGTTTCATGATGCTTGAACTAATTATAACCCGTGATATAATGGGAGGAAAATAATCCACAAAATTATGTAAATTGGTGCTGCACAAAGAAAGCTCTCAATACATTTTTCTGATGTAGGAGGATTCATTTAACCTTTTTTTAGGCATCTACAAAATAGGCCCAAGATTGAAATCTAGCTCACTTGAAAGTCAGCTGAGAGAAACCCCTATTTGTAAGGCATGATTTGTCTGACTTATTTTAGATTTATATGTTAAGATGATTTGAATTATATAGCCCAAGAGGTTTTGCAGGTCTAGAGAAGCATATCATACTTGGTTAGGTGAAATAAATTCCTCTCACTCTTTTACCTAACAAATTGTCTCATTAGGTGCACCACTTTATTTAACACATTGTCTCTTTTTGGAACTGTTCCTATAGTGTTGTCTTTTTTCAACAACTTAGCTTTAGATTTAGTTTCTCTGCCCTCTGAAGGCCCTTCAACACTGTTCCAGAAAAGCTTGGTCTTTCAAACAACATTTTACTGCACCCTAGTTTTGTGACACATATTATGATTCACTGTAAAACCAAACCAAACCAAACCAAACCAAACCAAACCAAACCAAACCAAAGCAAAACAAAACAAAACAAAACAAAACAAAAAACTAAACAAAAAAAACCCAAACAAACAACTTCTCTGATAAACAAGTTTATCACTCTAATTATTTCAGATGTTACAGATGCAAAAGTACATGAAAAACAAAAGCACTTTGGGGCTGCAACATCATACTGGATCCAGAAAAAGCCCTGAGAGTAATCTCTTTTGGAGAGGAAGAACTAAATGCCACAGGGTAAAAATACCAGTAATATTTTATTTCAAGGACAAGGATTAGTCTCTGGTATTTTTTATTTAACAGCAGAGATACTGTCATAGTCTCTGTCCTTAGTTAGATTTCCTATTAAATTATATCAATTTAATGCACAGCCAAAGTATCTACTGGAATAGGGATCCACTCCAATAGTGATTCTTTTCCGTATTTCCTTTCTCCCAGAGAAAATAGGAGTGGTCAAAAAGGGTTCTGAATTCAATCATTTTTGCATGTTTCTAAGTTTTTGTTGCTGTTGGTGTTATGATTATTTTCCATTTTACTTAGCAAACCAGTTGCATCAAAATGTTGGGTATAAGCCAGCCTTCAGCATTGCTTTAGGTAAGAGCTTTGATAAAGAACAGTTTGACTCAGTCTTCAATGCATGTGGAATCTTCACTGTAAAATAATTAAAATAGTACTGTATTACAAAATAAAGCTAAAAATTCTTCCTCTCCCCACCCCTCAAAGAATGCAGTTCTGTTTCATCCTTTCCTACCATAAAGTATCCATCTTTCCATCATACCTTCTGAGCCAGTGCCTCTTCATCCATCATACCTCATATTGCCTTCCCACAGCTCCTGAGGTCTATGCCACATGTGGCAGATGCCCCTGTCTTGCTCCCAGCAGCCCAGAGAGAGCATGTGCAAGACTTTGGTACATGTATTTCCTCACAAAGGCCCAGGAAAGATATAAGCACAACGTCAGAGGCTGGACAGCTCACTAGATAACAGCAGTGCCCTACTGTGTAGTTATCTGTGGATTTCAGGAGGCACACAAGCTTTTGCCAGGTTATCCAGGTAAAAATCTAGGCAGACTTACACAAAACCCAGTAGGACTGAAGAAACTCTTGACCAGAATGATGTCTAAATCAGCTGAATGGTTGGCACGAAGTTCATTACAAAGCATCATTTTGCCACGACATACCAGCCCTAGGTCACAGCTGGTTACTTTCTAAGGGACTGCAGTGAATAACATAACACTCAAAGCTTGACAAAGCTCCATGCAGTGACTTATGTATCTTGCAACACAACCTTTCCAAGTATAATAAAAACTGCTTTTCAAAATAGTTTTGCATTCCTTCAGCTTCCCTGTAAATATATCTGAAACTGTGGTGACAGAGAAAAAAAAAGGCCTAAAGTAGATAGGTACAGTTTATATTCCATTATTTTATACCGTGATTTATGTTACAAGTTTTTAACTAGGCAAGAAATGTCAAAATATTACTATTGTAGTACTTTGCTGATTTATATTACATGCATATGAACTAACAAATTAGATTCTCATTGCTGAGAAAACCAGCTCTTATTTAATCACATGTTCAAGACCCCAGTTTAATTTTCTTTCTGGCTCTCCAGGAATACTGTGGCTTCTTGTGATGAAAGGTAAGTGTGAAAAGAAAATCTTAAATATTGCCTTTGATGGAAAACCAGTATTTAACCTACTTGCCACAGAATCAAGTTGTACTTTATTCAAAGCTGGAACACATTTGCGCGCTGATCAGGTTCATCTCAGTTGGTCTAGTTTTCCATACACTAGAAACACATACTTACATTTCAAATGACATTATTGTAAGAAAATTAAAACAAAACAAAAAAAAACCCAGAAAATAAAATTAAATTCCTTTGTCAAGAAACACAGACATTATCAGCCCAAACTACATTATTAGTGGAAAAGAAGATGCTGAAGACAGGAATGCATCATGTGAAAAACCCAGTAACTAATAAATTGCTGTAACCTCTGTAAGTATAAATTTCTCAGGCTTTATGGTATGTATGCATGTTCTTCAGATCTGTTCACTACAAACTCTTAAATAAATGTGTGCGAAACGATTGCCTTAAACAATTGCAGATGCCAGCTGGATTTGTTTTTCACAGCAATGGCTATTTTATTAGTGATTACAGTCTTCACGCGCTGAAGCTAACAATTGTTGCTTAGAGATCTTCATCTGTAAATTATCCTATTTTCAGTTGGTAGAACTAGGACAACTTAATTTGTCTATGGGTTCCCAAAAGCCTGGAAGGAAATACTACTGCAAATCTAGAGACTCAATTAAATCCTTAAAGTATGTAATGAATAGATTTAATCAACTCAAAATGTAAATATCAAGTAAAATAGTTATAATTGGTTTCATATTGGTAATGAGAAAATGAATAGTCAAACACTGCAGGAGCAAAATGAACACAATGTACTCTGATGCATAGTAAAATGTAAAATTACTCACTCTTTTCCTATGAAATATCTAACTGGCTTTGTCAAATGTCCAATTGGCCATGCCTCTGGGAGAAACAATTTTTCCTTTGGTTTACAGTACCAAATGTCACCTCCTTCACTCTAAATTTTCTCATTTTACTTTTCAAATGTGTAAAATTTTTACTATCAGAATTATCATAGAGGTCACAGCAATGAAGTTAAATCACTCCAATGGGAATACATTAATCAAATGAAGCACTTAGAGAAAGGTTAGACTTATGTATATATTCTCTTTAGGACATATTTTACAAGAAATCCTGTGTGTTGATAAGACCACTCCATCCAAGGGAAAAAATTAAGTCATATTTCTCTCAGAGTATAGTTTTGATCTCTGGAAACAGGGTTTTGTAAATAAAGCATAATTGAGACCATGCCATTCTTAAACAATAGAAGGAAAGGAAAACAAGCAAGTTTTCCCTCACAATGAAACCAAATGTCAAAGTTGCCTGAACCTAGGACAGCATTTTTCAGTATCTATTTAATTTTTTTTAATCCTACTTTTTAATAAGATCACATGAGAAAAGGTGTCGTTAGTTTGGCACTAAGACCAGAAGTATCACTTCTGTCTTTTAAATGAGGTTTCAGAAGCCCAGAGGTTTTACTTAGCCATCCATGAAAATTGGTTAGGCTCTGGATTAAAACATTGGACATGTGCAACTGGTTATTCCACAACATAAATCACCTGCTACATCATCTCATCATCAATGACAATTACTTATCATTCTACTGAGAAATTTGTCCCTACTACAGTATGGTTGCAGTTCCAGGGCATGTAAACCTTGACTCAGAAGTGATAGCAATGGGAAATATAGAATAGGAATGGGTTTATCAGATTAAATACTATATTTGAATCTCTATGCATTTTAGATAACACCATGAGATATGACTTCAGATATTGAAGATGTATTCAGGAGGATATTATTTTATTTCAGACATGAATGAATCCCATGTTCCAGTCAGTAAAAAAAAGCCCAGGAATCTTTCCTTTCCCAACTTGCATTTCAGTACTCCCCTGGTTAAGACAAAGAGGCAAAAGGCAGTTGGGTTAACTACATCTCAGTAAAAAAAGAAAAAAAAAATCAGAGAAATTATTAATTTTTGGCAACATAAGAGATCACATACCTGTATTTTGGTGCCAAAAAGATGTCATCCTCTTCTGTGACCTGAAAGTTAGAATGGGTGTGGGGAGATATAATTGATTTCTCAACAATAAAAACTGAGTCTACATTACAAATTAAAATACTAATCCCCAGCAGTCAGTTATCAGTCACAAATTCAATATAATTGTTCAGAAAATACAGAACAGCTTTATATGTAAGTAGCTTGAAGGTCCAAATTGGACTAAATTCTGACAGTTCATTTAAGAAGCATTTCATGTACCTATCAATATGTCATTTGTTTCAGGTTATTGACATAAGAACAGGTTAACCCAAATGAATAAAAGCTTGTCTAAGAAGATTTTTCCTATTTGTAGAGTTCATCAACCCAATGAGTTTGTGCTTCAGAAAGTCATTAAGATGGGGCATTAAGAAAGGGAATATAAAACCATTTGTGTAGACTCATCTTGACATGAGACCTAATTCAACCTTTGCAGACCCTGAGGCATGTCTGGTTTTGATAAAATGGTCAATAAAATTTAAGGTGATAATCACTCCATAGGAATCTGGTACTTCTTACACTATTCTGCTGAGGTTCAATTCTCAAACTACCTGTAAAATAAAAACCAACCAAACAAACAAACTTTTATTTAACCCTGTATTGGAGAATAAGTTCAATACAACTAATAGTGTGCTGCTGAGACAAAAAAGCCAACAGGATGATGGGTTAAATCAACGAGGACATCACCAGCAGAGATGAAGACTTTATCCTTCTCTCCTCAGCCCTTGCAGGTTACACCTGGAATACCATATTTTTGGTTCACACTATTCCCTAAAGATGTGGGCAGACTGGAGTGGGTCCAGAGAAGAGCCACAAAGATGATCAAAGGACTGGAAGGTTTTCATAAAAGGAAGAGGTGAAAGAACTGGCTTTGGTCCATCTTGAGAAAAAAAAGCTTAGAAGGGACCTTAGCATCATGTTCCAACATTTAAAGGGTGGCTACAAAGACAATGGAGACTCCCTTTTACCAAGAAGTCACATAGGAAAGATGAAGGGTAATGGATACAAGTCACTTCTGGGGAGATTCTGATTGAACACAAAGAAAATTTTTCACAATGAGATCTACCATTGGAATAATCGTCCCAGGGAAGTGGTGGAGTCCTCACCACTGGACACTTAAGATTCATATGGACAGGGTGCTGGGCTATCTAGTCTACATTGTTATTTTGCCAAGAAAGCTTAAGCTAGGTGATCTTTGAGTTCCCCTCCAACTTGGTGTTCTCTAATTCTATGATGCTATCCCCAGCGCTGTCACTGAGTCCTCATGGTTCCAATATCAAAGCAATCAATGAAAAGTTTGTACTTTCTTTATGAAAAGTAACATCACAAAAACTTAATAGAACATTCTGAGGAGGAATTCTTCCCCAACGTGGCACTTCAGTCTTTTTTAAATAGTGTCATTTTATACTAAATAATGCTCTTTTTTTTTCTTTTACAGGAAACAAACACTTGTTAACTATTGGGCTGTGTTCTAATAACACCATGTTATCTATTGTTTTCAGAACTATGTGTTAAAAGACAAGTAATAAATAGAAAGAATTCAGAAACATTGACCTTTGAAAGGATTCAGTGAGATTTTCTCTGACAAGATGACTACATACCTGTTTTTTTCCTCAGAATCTTTCAAGAGTTCAGGTTTCAAACAGGTTAAGATTAAGTCAGAAGAAAATATGAATCCTGTCTAAAACACCTGAATTTTTCACTCTCATTCTATCAGCCAGAATTACAAAGTCAGACTGAGAAGGTCTTTAGTTACAGTTAGCAACATGAAAGTCTGTTTACCAAAGCCAGCATGATTTTTCTTAGATTGCCCCATAGAATCAAATATTTTGGGGGAGATTTTAAATGTACTTTGAGATTTTGAGGGTTTGCAATGTACAGGATCTTCAGAACATGCTAACACTACCTTATCAGCATTTCACTCTCACACATTATTTTTCAGATGAGAAGAAAAGGAAAAAATAACAGGGGAATGACAGCTTATTATTGTAAATAAGCTAGATATCATTTACAATAGCAGTCTGGGGCAAGGAACTGAGAATCAGGAAAGTGCAATATATTTCACTGATGGGAGCAATTTATGTGATCTAAGCAAAGAGTGAAGAATGCCTAAACAAACAAAACTATCAGAAAGTCAATTGAAAAAAAATATAGCTAGTGCTCAAACAGATAAGGAGTTAAGACGAAGGTTTTCATGGGAAGACAGCAACAATTACCTGGTGAAGAAGCTCAAGGGCATTTTCTAGCCTTCCTACTGACCTCTCTCCCATCATAGCTTATTGTAATGGCTGCACCGGGAAAATAAGATGTTCTTTGAGTATGAGTGTTATCATATATTCTCCCTGGCAACAGGGGCAAGCATAGTGTTTGACTTTATCTCTCTCATCTTGAAACTGATTTTTTTGCTAAATGATGCAATGAACTGCACGTTGCTTAGTATCACAGTACATTAGAGGTTGGAAGGGATCTCCAGAGATCACTGAGTCCAACCCCCCCTGCCAAAGCAGGATCGCCTAGGGTAGTGCACACAGAAATGCATCCAGGTGGGTTTTAAAAGTCTCCAGGGAAGGAGACTCCACAACCTCTCTGGGCAGCCTGTTCCAGTGCTCCATCACCCTCACTACAAAGTTTCTCCTCAGGTTGAGGTGAAATCTTTTATGTTCAAGCTTGTACTTGTTGTTTCTTGTCTTATTATTGTGCACCACCAAAAAGAGGTTGCCCCCCTCCACTTGACACCCACCCCTCAGATCTTATGCATCGATGAGATCCCCTCTCAGTCTTCTTTTCTCAAGACTAAACAGCCACAGGTTTCTCAGTCTCTCTTAGCAGTACTGCTAAAAGCAAAATTTAACTGGAAGAAAGAAGTGAGGAGAGCAAGAGGAGGAAAAGGATAATGAAAACAGGTGTAAAAGAAGAAAAATGTAGTTCTGCTGCATAGAGAGATGAAACTGAAGAAAGGCATTAGAAGAGAGGAAAACACTTTCCTAAAATGTACCATGGACATCTCCTTATCATAATCTTACTCAGTTGTTTAGGACACTGTGGCTTTATAGTGAAAAGTCCTTCAAAAAGCATAAACTCTTACATAGTTGGTTACACCACAAAACCTTCCAATGAGTAATAAATTAAAGGTAGTGTAAAAAAAGCAATAATGTCTTTGTCAACAGAGACAACACAGATATAAGAGAAAGAGGAGGCTGAGAGATATATCACTAGAGTTAATATCTAGAGAGAAAAGTAATCTACAAAAAATGAGTGGCAGAAATGAAATAAAAATTATTATTGTGGTGAGAAAGAGGTAAGCACAAGTCAATATATGTCAACCTGGGCTGTGAATGAAACAAATGTGTTTTGCTTGAGCCTGTGGCACTTTGCCGTGACCTTACCATATATTTCAAGTATTTTTTTCTTTTCCTTTAATTTTTCAGCAACATTTTTAGCAAATCTCTTTGGGAGCAGATCTAAAGACTTCTTAGTATTAGGCAGGAAGATTTTTTTTCATATAGACCTTGCTGATATATACCCTGTATAATATTTTCTGACTCCATATTTTCCTCCAATATGTTACTTAGTCTCTCTTTCTACCATTCAGTCTCATTGTGCTTCCTCATTATTATTAATAGCATTATGTAAGTGTCTTTGGAGATAAGTCCTTCCTGCCTTTGTCCTTGATCTTTCAGTTGTTTTTATCAAATGACTCCTAGAAATTTGATATATTCTCACACTCTGTTATGTACAAGTCAGTCCAATGTGATGTCACCAGCTGGGAAAAAGAGTTGGTTTCTACCTGATCTGAAATGCATCAATACTGAATATACCAAGATAAATGTAACATGTTATCATTACATAACCACAGAAGGAAAATCTCAAATTTGCATTTTAATGCTTTTAAGATAGTCCAACATAATTCACATTAGTGTAAACTCACTTCTAATATCAACAGTAATATTATTCTATCATTGCGATTCTTGCATTAGCTCCTCTTATTAAATGACACCAAAACTTCTCCTGTGAGATGTATCAATAGATCTCCTTCATCCTCAGTAAGAGGATAGGACAGGCTACACTGCAGAAACTTTTGGAATGTACTGATGGGGTGAGAATAGAGGAAATATTAATGTTAAGCAGTGGCTTTGGGCATGATTTGGTTTTGTTTGGTTTTTTTTATAAAGAGGTTCACATAATTAACATCTTCAGGTTATGTTCCAGTTCTAGATTTCATTCCTGAATCATAGGTCTGAGTTGGAGAGGAAGTTAGTGAAAGGAAAATTATCACTAGATATCTGGCGTGAACTATTCCCAATTTAATTCAGACTTTCTAAGCAGTTCTGGGCCAGACAGTGCTGCATAAGAAAGCAGCAGCTCAGAATTTTATGCCATGGGCCAGAGAAATGGAGACCAATTTTTTCCAGACTTGGGAAGCAGAGCTGTCTCAGGACAGTTCTTCAGGACACTATTTTTTCTAGGATTTTCTTGCAGAGCAGTGGATTTCCTCTGGGTATGCCTCATAATCTGTGGTCCTAGCACTTAGAATTTTCCAGCCTTGGGTAAGGACACTCAGCTGCGGGATTCGCATTTTCAGGCTTAAATCTTATAGATACAGGGCCAAATAAAAAGTGTCATCCTACCTGTGATGTCTTTTGGTGGCTCACCATTTTCAGCTTGAAGAAGCTGAGAAACTGTTGCTATTACATGCCTGCCCTACCTTTAAAATGGGAGTGATGGATGCTGCAAGTCGTATAGCTATGAGACCATAGAGCTTACTGTGCTGCTAAACCTGCCTGAAAGAAGCCTAACAGTAAGTCTGCAGTGAGCCTTAAGCCATCTTGGCAAGTTTTGGGGACTGTGACATGACTGTCACAGTCTCAGCGCTATTCAATAGTTCTAAACCCTGCTCAAAATCTCAGCTGCTCTACCAGCTGCTCCCACACTGAATTCCTGCTTCACCTGAGTGCTTCTCTTGCTCCAGTCAAGCACATGACAGTAACAGACTGTGGGAAATTCATGGCTCAGAACTGGAATATTTAAGTGGCTCTCAAGCACACTCAGATATCAAGAGCAGACATTGGAGTACCTAATCAGAACAATGAGTAAATTTGTACTGCCCCACAGAAACTTACAATCACATTTAATACATCTTTAATGTTGTGGCAGGCTATGAACTATATTGGCATTTGAACTATATTGGCATTTGTATTTACTTCCCCTAAGCCAGATGTTAAAAAGAGACAAAGCACAAAGAAACATAGATACATGCAGAATTAAATGCAGAAACATAAATAATGGTCTGTAATCTAAAATATATCGAGTTCTGAGACAAATCTATGCTTTCAAGTACTTTACAGTCATCAGCTTTCTTTACTTTCAGAGTGTCCTTCTGAAAGCATGATTTCCTACAGAATTTCTTCTTCTTTACAGGTCAGACCTCATGGTAGCCATCAGGGTAAGGGCATGTGCAGAATAAGATCCCCTATAAATACACTGAAATGAGCCCTACCTTTGTAGTCCCTTCTGTGTCACAAGTGAGAGTGAAGTAGAGCAAGACTTCACGAAAAGACAGAAAGATTTTACATCATTTATATATAAATGCTGTCATTAAAAGCAGCAGTGAAGAACAATATAAAGGTTTTTGGTTGTCCACTACTAAATCTGACAATAAATTTAGAAACTGTAAGAGAGAGAGAGACAGGAGACTACATAACTTATGCCTGATATAACACAAGAGTAGAAACAATGAGCATCACAGCAGACAGAGCTGACAGAAAACTAACCAAAGAAGTAGAGTTACAAAGTAGGAATGGGCTAGACAGCTTGAAGTACATGGCTGGCAGTACTCAGGAGAATACTTTTGACTAAAGAGAACTACAGAGGGACAAAGATGATAGAAACCTTTGGTCAACGGACAGCTAGTCACATCTAGTGTTCCTCTGGCCTCATTTTGTGGGCCAGAATTTTAATATCTGTATCAATGATCTGGATGAGGGGATTGCATGCACACTCAGCAAGTTTGCAGACCAAAGTTGGTGGGAGTGTTGATCTGCTGAAGGTAGGAAGGGTCTGTCCTGGGTTAACAGCCTTCTCTCATAAGACCACTTCTCCCCACACAGATGGGAGGGGAAAGTAGCACAAAAGAAACCCTGGGTTGAGATAGAGTTTTGCTGGAAATGAGATAACACAATGCACAATTACCTTAGCCTATTTGCAGCAAAATGCAGCAAAATGCAGAAGCCATCAATAAAATTATTCCCCCACCCAAGCATGCAGAAGCCAGCCCAGCAGAAAACACCAGCTCCCCAAAAACCAGAAACCCAAAGCAGGAGATGGAACAGGAAGCCTCTCAGATTGCAAGCCCCATGATATTTTGCTTCAGGCAGCATTTTCATTTGGAAGATGGCGTGACATCATGTGGTGGTTTGGCCCAGGCTGAAGGCTAAATGCTTACCAAAGCTGCTCTATCACTCCCGTTATTAGATGGACAGGGAGAGAGGAAAATATACAAAAGGCCAGCAATAAGGTAAAAACAATTTAATAATGTGAAGCAAAAGCAAAGGCTGCATATGGGAACAAAAGCAAACAAAGAGATGTTATTCTTATCAGCAGACAATGTCTTTGGTCACTCCTGGGAAGCAAAGCTTTATGCATAGTGGTTGCTTTGGAGGAGAGATGCCATTGACAAACATCCCCACACTTTCTTCTTTCTCTTAATGTACACATCTGACATCATATGGCATGGAATACCCCTTTGATCAGTTTGGGTCAGCTGGCCCAAATGTGTCCTCTCCAAAAATGTTGCCCATCCCTCAGCTTACTCTTGAAGCAGGGGAATGTTGGAGAAGCACAGACTTGGTACCTAGTCCAGCAGTAACCAATATATTGGTGTGTTATCAACACCCAGCTACAGCACTGCAAAACACAGCACTAGGAAGATGCTCTGGGGAGAATTAACTCCAGCTCAGCCAAACCCAATACACAGCAGCATGGCATTGAATATCAGCAGCAGATTCAACTCGGTCCATGACACAGGTATCTGGCAGGCTGCATCAATGGGCTGAGGTCAGGTGTATGAGGTTTAACAAGGCCAGGTTCTGGGTCCTGCTCTTGGGTCACAACAACCACAGGCAACACCTTAGGCTTGGGGCAAAGTGGCTGGAAAATTGCCAGGCTGAAAAGGACATGGGGGTGCAGGTTGACAGCTAGTTGAATTTGAGCCAGCAGTATGCTCAGGTGGCCAAAAAGGTGCGTAGCATCCTGGCCTGTATCAGGAATGCCTGTATAGTGTGGCCAGCAGAAGTAGGGAATTGATCATGCCCCATACTTACCACTGGTGAGGTCCCTGACTACAAGACATAAGTTTGCTGATGCAGATCCAGAGAAGGTGTGAGAGCCAAATGACTTCATTGCCTCAAAAAAATGTGTGACATACCTGATATGGACCTCAATTTGATGGACCTCAATAACTCTGGTGGAGAGCTGCTGGCCCTGGAAAATGGCTTAACAATGAAAAGAAATAATTTCTGCACAGGTGGGAATTCCTTCTCTCCTTATTTTAAAATGACTACAACATCACCATGGAAAGGCCAATGGTAGAATTGTACTGGAGTGCTCATCCCTCTATGCACACCTCACTGTGCACTCTCTTTGTGATTTGGAGAAACTGCCCCTGCCGCTGGCAAAATGGTTTAAAAGGATTTGGACTTCCAGAATCCATGTGTTGCATCTACCACAGAAGACCCTGCTGGGATATACACCCACCAACAAGAACTTGGACTATGCCTGTGAAAACATACTGGATCCAAGGGGTGGTAATATCTCTCTTTTTCTCTGCCTTCTTAACTCTCTCTCTTTCTTTTTCCTTCTCCTTTTTCTTCCCATTTTCCCTATGCTCCAGTGCATTACTGAGAGTTTCTTTGGCTTTGGTACACCTAACTCGTCAGCCGTTTGGTGTTGGTTTGCTCTACTTTACTCCAAGGGCATTTTTGAATTTTAGCATGATTTCCCCTGCTGCCCAGGGTTGGCTTGGGATACCAGGTCATAATAGAAGGGTAACAAAGCTGGTGAAGGGTCTAGAGAATAAATTTTATGAGGAGCAGTTGAAGCCAGTGGGATTGTTTAGCCTTGTGAAAAGAAGGCTCAGAGGAGACCTCGTTGCTCTCCACAACTACCTAAAATGATTTTGTAGTGATGTGAGGGTCTCTTCTGGTGACAGGATGAGAGGAAATGGCTTCATGTTGCACTAGTGGAGGTTTAGATGAGATATTAGGAAAATTTTCTTTACTGAACAAGTGGTCAGGCACTGGAACAGGTTACCCAGGGAAGTGGTGGAGTCACTGTCCCTGAAGGTGTTAAAAAACGTGTAGATATGGTTCTTCAGTATATGGTTTAGTGGGCATGGTGGTGTTGGGTTGAGAGTTGGACTTTGTCATCTTCAATGATTCTATGATTCCTTATATGTGCTAGGCCAATGTTTGGACATCTAACTAAAACAATTCTGTGATTCTATGTCAGTGGAGTGTAAAAGTTTATATCCGAACATATGAGATTAGTACATACTTTTGTTTTGTAATTTTCTGTCTTAATCAACACAGTTTCCAAAAGTCTGGACCAAAAGATTATTTTCAATTTTAGAAATACATTTGTCCATTTAAAAACAACAGTAGCAACAAGCATAATAAAAAATCCACAGTCTCTTGGAAACACACACAGAAGGATTTATCATGTACTTCTCCAATAAACTAATACAGAAAAAGCAGTAAACTTTTTACACAATTATTATTACCTTTGAAAAGGAACAGAAATAATGCTAATAGCAAACTATTATGCATTCATAGGAGGATGCAGAATAAAAAAGAAATACATGGGAAAAAAAGCATGGAAAAGTGAGGGGATTTTCCTGCTTCATGGAAAATTTTACCTACTTCACAATAACAGCCTCATCCTGGGAAGAATATTGCTTCCAATATGCTTTATTCAAGCATTTTCTCCTTTCATGCTAAATGAATAATGCAAAATAAAAATAAAAATAGGACTATTCCCATTGACTGTTGAAGCTGATTACTTTTTTTTCTACCTTTTCCAAAACTTGAGCTCATTAGTCTGCATAACTGCATTTCCTCTGAAAACTTAGGGTGGGAGGTTTGTTTTATACCCTTAGTGTTGAGTTCTGTGTAAATTAAACCTTTTCTGGCACCATCAAAAGTATTTTATGCTTTGTACATTTCCAGTCCTGCTGAAAAAGAGTAGGTCCTGACTTAGAGCCAAATCTGAACTTTTTTCTTTTTTTTTTTTTTTTAGCAGCTGGATACCCTTGTGACTAACCACTCAGGAGTGATACTATTGTGTTCAGTGCCAAACTCCTACAACATGCACATAGACATGTTTTTTATTTCCTTTGGTTTCTGCTCAACTGACATGCATTCCACTCCCCTGATGGTGGCATTTGCAAGTAGTAATTTCTTTAAACGCAAAGAAAAATCAATCCAAATTAATGTAGGAGAGCAAGATCAATCTTTCTCATAATTTATTGCAAACACTAAGATGTTAGAAAGTGAATAACATTAAACAGCATGGTATTTTGGTGACTCTCACTGTGGCATTTAAAAATGTGATTATATAATCTGTGCTCATAAGCTAAACATTCAGGTTTCAATGTTTTTAACACGCTTTGTCTCCTGTTCAGCCAAAACCTGAAGCCAGATGTAATAGCTCCATCACCAGCTACCTGCCTGGGATTTGGACAGACCTCACTGGTGAGGCAGGTTTAATCCACTGCTCCCAAAAATTGTGAAATCTCCTTTACACCTAACTTACAGGTAGTATAGATCTATGACATGAGGTCTGTCACATAAGCCAAATATCATTTTTACTTGCTATTCCCTGAGTGCTTCAACTATGCTACAACAGATAAAGTGGGGAGAGAAATAGATACCAAACAGCAACATCAAATAAATCACAACACTGGATATAATTTTTAAATTAATCCCCACAGAAATTAAATTTGAAGAACATGAAATCCACAGAATTTAAATTACTGTTCTGTGATATCCAAGTAAATGCTCAGTTCACTGGATCATAGGTCAGAAAAAGCCTTCAAGGTCAGCTATCAAAGCTAAAGAATAAGTGCCTCTACACTAACACACAAAGGACATAGTGAGAGGTTAGTGAGGGTGAGTTTCTTATCTTTCTGGGAGAAAATTATCAGAGCCTTTTTAACGTGGAAGAAGTGATATCAGGCAAGGTGAAAAAGACGAGTCATACAGCATGTAGACAGTTTCAACACTGATGTCTCTGTTACAAGGCCCACACCTGGCGGTTTATCTGAAATAATCAAGTAGATATAGGCTTTTTCCTATGTGGTCAGGAGAAATGAAAGAAAGAATGCTGGATAAGGAATTAGTATATAGTGGTCTTCAGTAAAGAAGTAAAAACTTCACTTATCAAAGCTATAGATATGACTGTAAAGGGCAAGCTTAGCTGCAGGTATACTTGACTATTCTGTGCTCTCTTCACTTGATTTTACTTACATAAACATATATAAAAAGCAAGTCATATGCGAAAACCTTTGCTGTATAATCAATAAATAACGTAAAGTACAGGATAATGTTGTTGTTATTGCTATAAATAATGATGTAAGATTTGTTATTAATGGCTAGACGTGGCACAGGAAAATCCTGGATTCATTGAAAGTCTTCAACTCATGCCCTTGTGGGGCTTGCTCCAGCATTTAAAGGATAGAACATATGTAACCATGCAACACTATTCTAAATTGTACAGTTTGTATTTATGAAGAGGACTAAAGCCTTCGAATGATCACCAAAAAAATGATATGCCTATGGAAACAGCCTCTTTTTCTGTGTCTGCTTGAACATGCAGCTTCAAACTATCACCCTCAAAGTAACTTTCTATGACTTCCCTGGTCTACTCATCACCAATAAAGACAAGAGGTGAGATTTTGGGGATCTGTTCTCATAAACAACCATTGCAACAATAAGTGCAGCTGTCGCCCTATACTTTCTTAGATATGATTGCCATTTTGAGGAGAAAGACCGAGGGAGATGTCTCTATTTTCCATAAATATTCAGAGAACTGATGCAGAAAATTTAACTTTACATCATTTGAATGAGGCACATCCTTTCCTTTTTCATTTTATTAGTCTTCATGGAGGCACCAACAGTACAGTAGTTAGCACCACATGGGATGTGGTTTGTGTGTTGTCTGTCATTCCTCTGGCAGAGCATGCTTCAACTTTTCATGAATAACTGAATGAACAACAGCCATCGAAGATCCCTAATCTCTGACAATGTCAAAGCTGACTAAATACAAACAAACATACTTTATAAACCATTTTACTTCTCCCATATTCTGCAGCTTTTTTTTCTAAAGGAGCATTAACACTCTGAAAATCAACCTTCTTCAATTTTATGCTGTGGTCAACCTCAGAAAGAGTGGTTGTTTGCTTCACTGACATTTTTTATAACCAACAATAATATCTGGCTGAGTTTTGGAGTCTGCACATAACAGCTGCACATAACTGCATGTGCTAACACAGATACATATCTATAGCATATTAGAGGACATGGTCTCAAGCTGCACCAGGGGAAGTTTAGGCTCGAGGTGAGGATAAAGTTCTTCATGGAGAGAGTTGTTATCCATTGGAATGTGCTGCCCAGGGAGGTGGTGGAGCCACCAGCCCTGGAGGTGTTCAAGAGGGGATTGGACATGGTACTCGGTGACATGGTTTAGTAGTCATGGGTTCTTGGGTGACAGGTTGGACTTTGATGATCCTTGAGGTCTTTTCCAACCTCATTGATTCTGTGTGATTCTGTGTATATACAACTCACTACCAGTAGTGATAGCCACATGGCGTACTTCAAAGCCAAGTATTTCTGATAACCCTCTGTGCAGAGTAGAACTCCATACTGTGAACGATGTCCCAGGTTTGTAATGTTGGATGCCATCAATATTTTTAAATTAATGGTTGAATTTTACCCTACACATTAATGGAATGACACAAGTACTTTTTTTTTTTTTTTATTTTTAGTCAAATGTTTAAAGGTTTTGTTTTCAGGAATGTAGAATTGGTTTTAACCTGTAGTGTTAACAAGATACCTATGTGATCATACTTAATAATGTGGTGGATCATATTTTTGAAAGGGAAAAAAAGAAGAATTTTTATAGAAATATGATGGATTCACGGATCCACAAAGCATCTCATAATAGGCAACCCACAGGTATGTAGTCTGGTGGACTACAGGCAAGGTTGATTGGCAGATATGAGGGAAAACTATTCATGAAACTATAGATTTCCAGGTAATTTGGAAGCTCTCAAGGCATACTCAGGGAATGCATGGGCTCCAGATCAACTAATTCTACTGATTATCACCTGGATGTAAGAACTAGACATAAATAATATATCACATCACAGTCATGTAACTAGGTACTAATGGCAAGATATTCAAGAAACTGGAAAAGTTAGTTTATTTTACTCTAGAAACGTTTCACTGAAAACTTACATGGTTCAAACACTGAATCTTTTACTTCCTGTAAACTGTATGAGTTCGCACTAACTGGAGATCTGATTATTCAGATTTGGTTTCCTGTGGATTCTGGGTCCTAGTTTTAGTGTAATTGTTCAACCATAGCATCACAATAAACCAGCTGATTTATAGTAACCTCATTACTTCTAGACTGTGTAGCTTAAATTTTATTTCCTCAAATAGAGGAAGCCTTCTCATATAATGAATTCTTGCTTACCTCCAATAACATCTAAGATCCATAAAATTCATTGAAACTATTCATGTGCAGAACATTAAGCATGTGGATATGATTTTTGCAGAATGGACCTAATCTCATTCTCATTAAACTGTAAGAGTGTTTTTTGAGAAATGAAGAGGAAACTTAGAGGAGTTTTCAAAACATACTTTTTTATTGCATTTTTTTCTTGTAACTCAGAACAAGGAAAGTCAAGGAATTATATGATTTTTCCTTTCAAGATTGTTCAACTTTTTAAAAATACAAAATTGAAACAGTAACAAATGATAAAATGTCTTCTACACTTTAATATGTTACATTAAGGATAGGTTTCAAAAAATATTCCTGGAATTAGACTGAACAAAGATGTTAAATGATGCATAAATACTTTGAAGGACAGGAACATCCACTTTGTTTAGGATGTGTAGTTTCTTTCTTTTTTGTGATGAAATAATAAAATATATTTTTCTATTACCTGACAGCTTCAAAATGTAAAAATAATTAAAAGAAAAATATATTGGTTTTCTTAAAGGGTTTTTTTTTTTAATTTTTTTTGAGTATTACATAGTTCAGACCTAACTCCAGACCACAAACCTTGAAGTGCTACAGGCATATTCATAAACAGTTTTTGGCTGGGCAGATACAGTGCGAAACCACACATTTTTTTATTGAATATATTTGAGCTGGCTTCCATTATCTGTGCTTGGGAGATTTTCTTTTCCATATTATTTCACTTATTTGCTTTCCTTTTCCAAAAAATTTGCAGGGTGTTCATTTAACAGCATTCATTAAATGTTGCGATTTCAAGCAGACTTGCACATGAATGTACTGTTGCACACTGAACTATCCAAAATGTGGCAGCCAAGAAGCATTCTCTGTAGAGTCATAAGCTAAGTGATGAAGGGAAGATACAAGGTTCAGCTAGCTTGGAAAAATACTCAGCTTGGAAGCAGAGACCCAAATCTTGGAAGCAGTGAAAAGTTATTAAAATGAGAGGCACTGGGTATAAACAAATAAATAAATAAATCTCATTGCAATTTTCAACATAGTAGGCGATTCGACAAGTAATTACTGAAGCCTTCAAGTGTTTCAAGAGTGAAGAAGAGCTTACACTGCTCAGGCAGAGTACTCAGAGTGAAAGGCTGAGAACTCTCTGTTCAGTGTGGTGCATGCTGGTCTGTGAGGAAGGACCAGGCTCTCTCACATCCTGCTCCTTCCTGCAGAGCAACTGAAAAATACTTTCAGTGTTTTGGCATACCCATCCTGGTAACCATGTCAGCAAAGTAACTTAAGAGTAGATGTTGCAGATAAGGACTCGTCTCACCACTCTTGGGAAATGCAGAAATGCTTATATTGATTCAGGATCTTGCCTCTCCTGATGTTAGAGGAAAGGCATCTCAAAAAAAGTTCAAGTTTGTAAAGTTTCACTGAAACAAATGAAAGATTCATTGGGTGGATAAAAAAGAAGTAGAAGTATGTGTAGCCTAATGCACTTAGCTGTACAACTTAAAAAGCAATTGTACTTTTAAGTACCAAAATATTTCAGCTGTCATGGAACCAAGAATTAGTATTAAGCCTATCCTAAATGAATTGATTTAACCACTACTCTGTGAAGTCTGTTATGCTGTGCAAGACCAAAGGACCTGCATTATTATAACACTGACTATTTGACAAGGTGCTGTCTTGTACTCTGTAATTAGGATAGCTTCCTTCCAGAGGTTCCTGTGAGTGCTTCAGTCAGAAGTCCTCTTGAAAAAATAAAAGGGAATTGTAGAATGAATTTAAATTATATGCAAATTCTCAGATGCACTGCTGAGGACTGCAGGACATTTGGTGTGGACAAGGAGGGAAAAGAAGAAAGAATATTCAGTGACTTGGTCCATATCTGTTTTCACTATTTTTGGTAGGGATATTGCATAGCAAAGTCCTTTAATCTCTCTGGGAAATTACAAAACTGTTAGGTATGTTACTGACTTTTTAGCAATTAAACCATGTGTTTTACCAGTAGATCAAGAATCCAAATATTTCACTATCCTCAAATTTTCAAATACATGTTGAAAGAGGCATTTTCATTGTGCAATGATAATGTCACAAAATGTATTGCAGAACACAGCTTTAAATTGCAGAAACATCACATTTGCTGCAATAAAAAAAAATTAAAAAGTAAAATATGTAGGGGCTCAGAAAGGAGGGGAGGGAGGAATTTTTTTCAGTTTCTGGTTTGCGTATCACACAAAGATATGAATATAATTAAATTCTGTGTAAAATACTTGCAAACCACATTGTATTTTATCACATTGCTGTTGCACTGAAGAGTTTAAAATGCCCTTTCACCTGAAGATAAATCAGACTGTGTATGAAAATCCAGACTAAAGGTCAGATAACACTAAATGATAATCAGTGGTGTCCTGCAATCTCAGTACGAAAAGGTAGCTAGCTTTGATCTTCCATTATTTACTCAAACTGACAAGAATTCTTTTAGATCCTTGCAGACAGAGCAGATTTCAGTTAAATCCATGTCAAGGGCTAAGGCTGAGCCTTAACCCCAGCTGGGGATTGAACTCCCAACCTTCCAGTGCAAGGATATGTTTGATACCAGGTCACTTGCTGAAGCACTGTGTCATGTACAAAGTTGCATGATATCATTCCACCAGACTAGATTTATCTAGTTTTACTATGCTACTCAATCAAACCCATAGAAACTATAACACACAACCCATTTAGAGCTGTCTTCACTTTTACAAGACACTTTCTTTCTCAACAGGTATATTGACAATTTTTTTAAGAAGCTCTTTCTGTAAAGGTCATCTATTTTACTTGACAGTGCCCATCTCCAGCTGCCCTTCCCTGGAATTTTATACTTTATGTGGTGTTAATCATTTAAGAAATAGAGTCCTCCTTTTAAATGCCTATTTGTCATTTAAAACTGATTCCTTGAATAGCCCATCTTAAAACTTAATTATACCAATTCCCATCTTTCTCACTTTTTGATCCTCCTTCTACAACCTGTGGTCTATTTTGCCAGTCTTCCAGGTCTTTCTGCAACCCAGCTTTCTCATACTATTCTGGTTTTGTCTACTCTTCCCATAACATCATACCTTCTGAAATTCATGGATTTCCAGTTGTATCTGGGCACAGTGAGCTAAACATTGGTCTTTGAAAGGGCAGAACACAGGCTTGAGCACTTAGAACTCTTAGTCCTCTGACTAGTCCTATTCACTTCATAGACAACATTCATCACAGCCTGATCCTGCTCTGGACACTTTTTGACCTAGCACCAGTTCTTCATATTTGTACTATTTTTAATTTTTTTCTTTTTTTCTCAAGTGAGATAGTTTGCTCAGGACATCACCTTCTGAAAGACCAGTTTCATCTTCTGCATTATGCCTCTAAACCCTGTAATTTCAATCTAATTTAAATGAAAATACAGCCATAATCTGCAGAGCTGACAAAAAGTTTCCTGGTTGTTCTGAAATTAAATCAGATGCAAAAAGAAATAATTCCAGAAAGGTACTATTTCTTGATTTATCCCTTGCTCCACCTAGATATTATTTCAATTTCTATCTTCCTCTACTGAAATGTGACCACTTTCAGCCTCCTTCCTCAATATTCATGTTTCATAGAAAGTTCTCCACGAGCTCTTGTTGTGTTGCTAATCAGTGCCAGTGTCAGTGAATAAAATCTTGCATTTACCTCCGGAATCAAGAAGAGGAAATTTTGGATCATCAGGACATTGGTTCATCAGTGGAAGTTTGCCTTGTCTCAGGAAAGGATATGGTACTGAGTCCATCAGCCATGTGCATAGCTGAAACATGCAGAGAAAAATGATCAATTCTTTTCAAGAACAGGGACAGTTTATAAAAAAGAAAAAAGTGGGGAATGGGGATACGTTGTGATTTGAGTTGTTTGGGGATACTTAAACAGAATGGTTATCACGTAGCCATTAATTTTTTCTATGAACAGCTGTTGAAGAGTGCTAATTTGGTTGTTTGTAAGCTATGGGCTACATTCTCCTAATTAGCTGCTTATTTAACTCCTGCAATGTAAATTAACATTTTACATGATGACAGGACAATGTATTGCCTTAACTTTCACATCAACAAGTTGCATCTGTACAGAAGAATAATGCAACAAATCCTTTGATCAGTGAGAGGAGTTTTTATGCTCCCAAACAGCATTAAGTTACAGTATGAGCTTGTGCTTTCATGTGGGAGATATGAATATAAAGAAAAAATTACACTGATTTTTTTATTTATTTTATTATTAAAGGCAACTATTCATCCAAGCACTGTGTTGCATAGTGTCTGAGGGCTATAAAGAGTAAAATTCTTCTCTGTTCAACTGTAAGTCATAAGTGATGAGAAAAACCTCCAAGGATACATAAAAGATGCTGGTTAGACAGAGTAGGATCATTATACCAACTCTTACTTGGTTCAACTGGCAAAACAGAATACTGGCCAAGTCCCACAGATGCCAAGAACTGAGAAAGAAGTCTTTTGATGCACAGTCTACTCTTATGATTTTAATTTGTATTTATTTAACAAAAGTATTACAGACAGCTATGGAGAATACTTTCACAATACTGTATTTCATTAGAGCTATGTTCTGAAGGTGATGCAATCTGAGCATGAGCTGAAAAGACCATGAAAACAAAAAATTCAATCAGAAGAGTAAAAGACAAAATGTGCTTATTCAGAGGTTTCTTAAAAGGACAGACAAATCATATTCTGGTTGGGAATAGTGTGAAAATTTCCCTTTTTATTAAAAGAATCTTTTTGTCTTTTTAATCTTTAAAAGAAGTGGAGTGAAATACTTTTATAGTTCCACACACAGAGAAAAATAGAAATTCATATCTATAGCAGGGGATTCTCAGCATGTTGCAAGAAATGCACTACATAATTTCACACACTTAGATATTTAAAAGTTTTAATATTAAAATAGGTGAGCAGTTTTCAAGTTATTTAGGCATTGCTGGCAGCCACTAAAGAGAAGACAACAAGATTGTTTGCACATACACACAGACACAAAGCGCAATCAGCACATCACATCAAATCTCCTCTGTACTTGAGATCAGGCTCCAAACGTTGACTCTATGCAACTGTACAGCAGTATTACCATTTTGCATCATTCTGCAGTACTCCAGGACATCCTACAGTGCTTGGAGACATTAACAAGACTGTTACAAAAAAAGCAGAACTCAACACATCAGAATTTCAGGAAAAAATAAATTATATTTGATAAACATCCCTATGGAAAAGCCTGTGAATGTGTTGTTTTCTCGTGAAAGGACAGAGTGGACGACACTTCTTATCTGAGTCTAATTTAGTCCCTTCAGAACATCCTCACAACCCATGGAGAGAGAAAAAATATTTTCAGGACCTGGTTCACCTAAACAAATATATATTCAAAACATAAATCTAGAAAACACTAACTTTGGATAAATTGTCTCCTGAGAGATTCCCTCTACAGAAGAGTTTTTTGATGAAATAAATGCCACCCTATGTGGCTACAAAAAAATCAGGCAATATCTCACTGATCAAGAACTACAGTTTTCAGATACGTCTGTTCTTCTAGGAAGTTTTCTGAGAACTGATCACAAAGATGTAAACCACCTAAGTCCTTAGCTGTTGTGAACAACTGGCCTCTACAAATACTGTATCACCATCTGTGTATCTGATAAGATAAACCAACTCTTTCTTTGAGGCCAATTCTGTATCCCAAGTGCTCTCAGTGTGGAACATTTTTGGGCAGTTGTAAATATCTGCAGTCATCCAAATCTCTTAACGTTACTGCCAGAAGCAGTGCTGTGAACAGAGATGCTGAAGCTCTTATAGGAAAGAATTAATTTTTATTTGTTTTGTTAGTCACGAGTAAGAAAAGCACATACAGAGGCATTTGTATTTCACTTTGTTGATTCACTAATTATGTCTTCCTGCTGCTCATGTTAGCAGAATGGCAAACAGCAGCAGCAGCAGAAGTGTTTCTTGGTGATCTCTCCTAAAGTGATTTAGTTATTTGTTTTACCCATGAGACTTTCACCCGTGTTAGTTTATAATGCTGGCTATGCAAAACCTGAGGGGAGGTTTCTTTCTTCTTGGGAGGTTGGAAAGATGTAGGCATTAGTGGTTATGGCTACCTCTTTAGATTTTGCAAGCAGGGACGTATTAAAATGCCTAGGTAGCAACAGTCCTAGTTCTACAGAGGAATGTGAAGACCACAGTTTTGGTCAGAGTCCAAGTTCACTTAAAACGTTGTCCCTGAACAAGGATATAAGTCATAGGCCAGTCAGGATATATTTCTTAAGGGAAGTGGTTTGCCATAATAATTTGATAGCAGCATCATATCCAAAAAATTTGGAGAATGTAATTTTAACCAGCAGTGTCATTGTAAGATGTCACAAATTGCTTTGTTTAAGCAAACATTACAGTAAAAACAAAAAAAGGGAAAGAAAAAGGTTACAAGACCTCTGTCCTGTATTGGAATGGGGTTTTCCTCATTCATTTTGCAGAACGAAATGAGGAATAATTCTCAAGTTTATCCTAAAATTGGTCCATTGAAATCAGTGGCAATGCTCCTGTTAATTTGATATGTGTGTTTCTGAGGACGAGGGATCAGGCCCTGTGCTTGTATTTGGGGTAAGTTCCCCTCACCAATGTCTGTATATCAGCCCTTAAAGAATAAAGGCAAGAGAAGAACTGTTTAGAGCTGGGTGTCATGGCATCCTATGAGGATTGAGAGTGATTTGATATATTTCCTAGTGGCATCTAGCATATCTGAGATACTGGAAGAATTAAACTGCTCAACTCTTTGTCTGCTTTTCCTGTAGCAGTGACAAGACGGACCAGTTAAATGATAACAAGGACAGCTCTATTTAGGCTATGAAGGCAAGCCAGCCAGCAGGAACTGGGACACTATGACCATTACATTACAGAATCACACTGAATCACAGAATCAATAAGGTTGGAAAAGACCTCAAGGATCATCAAAGTCCAACATTACTTACATTATTTACATTGGGTATTTTTCCCTGATTGTAAAACTTAGAAGGTTGTATTAATTTTAAATAGATAAGCAGGGAAAATTAATATAAATTTAGAGGAAAAAACATATCCCCATGAAATTCTGATTCTCATTTCAATAAGAAGAATGAAAAGTTCTTTGTCTTTTCACTGACAAAGAACATTGTCTTGTCAATGATATAAGACAATACAGAGTCTTATATCATGTGATTCAAAAGCTAGTTTTAATTTTTTTGTTATTTCTAAGTAAATGAAAAGCAAATGTTAGATATTTCACTATGTGTCCTGAAGGGACAAAAGCCTCAAAAATGCCCTGAACCAGACATGGAGCATTGAATGGAGCAGGAGCCAGGAGGTCTGTTTTTTTCAGGAGATTGCCCACATTGCTCAGGCTTGTCTGAACATGCCCTGGGGTCCAAGTGGGTCGGGTGTGTGTGCCTTTGGCCACACTTGGAGAAAACTGATCCTATAGGTTAANTTTGTTTTATTGGCAGGAGCAACAAGAACTGCTGGGAAGATCGCAGCTGGAAGAACCTCTCCAAAACAGGCAAAGCTACAAAGCTGGCAAGCCCTGCAAGCCTCAGCAGCAACCACTTTTCTACAAAGCTTTCAGCTATAAAGCCATCAGAGATAAATCCTGGATGTGCTACAGCAGCAAGCTGCAGAAACCAGCAGAAAGTGAAACTATTCCTGCAGCTTTCACCTGTCTGACGCCAGTTTGGTTTGGTTAAACTCCCGCACATGCCGCGTGGCACCGTGATCTGTGGATTATAAATGTGCTGATTGAATGCACTGGACTAAAGTGATTTGCAGTGAGCAATCTATGAAATCTGATTTTTATAAGCATCTGTTAAAAGGTCCGTTGCCCTAAAGAACTCTAGAGTTCCGCCCCCCTTGTGGGCAAAGGCAGCATGTTGCTGACGCTCTTTTTCTTTAAAGTTTAAATTTCTGTTTGCTGTTTCTGGGGTTTGCTACTATTGTTTAATTGTTACGTGTTCCTACTGGTGAAGTATCTGTTCCACAACCAAATATTTGGAACCAGTAAACAGGTTTCATTAACATTTTCCATGGGATTTTCTTTTTTTTACATTAATAAAATTATTAATATTTTTATTCATCATTTCACTGATTAACTGTTAATAGTAACCATACATTCACAACACTATGGTTAGTTAATTTGCACAAAATTTGAAACATTTAAAACATTACATACATTTATCTGTAAAGACATGTTGCAGCACAGAGCCCCCCACACATAAGTAGTTTCACCCTTATGATATAGTATTGAAGTGAAGAACCTCTGGACCTTTTGAAATTGGTCCCTATTAAACATATCATTAAAATTATTTTATTTATTATCTATCTTTCCATTAGAACACTGTTTGGCCTCTGCCTTCATATGCATTGGCTCCAGGTGAAACACTATTAATCACATTAGCCAAGGATGTACTAGGAACTCCCATGTTTTTGAAATGGAGTCTGTTTCTCAAGGCAGAAACATGAATTTCATAATAGGAGACTGAGAAAAAAAAGAAATATATCACAGGACTGCCACAGCAATCACTCCATTTCCTTTTGCAAACCAAGCAATGTGTACCCACAGAGTACATGGGGCCCATGATGGCCTAATTTAGTTCAACTTCTGTTTTCCCATTCATTTTAACAGAGTCAATATTTAGTTTTAGAGGCATTGAGTGTTCAAGTGTCTTCACATTCACATCCAGTAAATCTTTGCTTCCATATAGCACCTTTCAGTCACAATAGTTCTGGTCCTAAAATAGACTTTATAGAAATGATATACAAATAGTTAAAGAATGCTGTGCTCTGTGAATAAATGTGTAGATACTGTCAGAAACGTAAGTTAAGAGGAAAAAAAATATTTGGCAACACTGAGAGGAAAAACAAAGTTATCTGGGTTGTATCTTCTTATCAGAAGATTTTTAGATATCTTTGAGTTATTTAAAAAAAAAATCACATCAATGAATTTTTTGTTCCCTTTTCATAGAATCATAGAATCAGTCAGAATTGGAAGGGACCACAAAGATCATCTAGTTCCAACCCCCCTGCCATGGGCAGGGACACCTCACACTAGATCAGGCTGGCCAGAGCCTCATCCATCCTGGCCTTAAACCCCCCCAGGGATGGGGCCTCAACCACCTCCCTGGACAACCCATTCCAGGCTCTCACCACTCTCATGGTGGAGAACTTCTTCCTCACGTCCAGCCTGAATCTCCCCACTTCCAGCTTTATTCCATTCCCCTCTAGTCCTGTCACTCCCTGATATCCTAAAAAGTCCCTCCCCAGCTTTCTTATAGGCCCCCTTCAGATACTGGAAGGCTACAATAAGGTCACCTCGGAGCCTTCTCTTCTCCAGACTGAACAGCCCCAACTCTTTCAGTCTGTCCTCACAGGAGAGGTACTCCAGCCTTCTGCTCATCCTCATGCATGCTACTTCATAACTGGTGCTGAATGAGTCACAGCTAAGAGCTCTAGATAAATCTCAGCTCTTCTTCTGCCTGCATAAATTGGTGTAGTTCAATGAACTTGAATATTACTACAACAATTTATTTCATTTAAAGGTCCTGTCTATTATTACTGGAAGATAAAATATTAGATTATTATCCTGAATAGGACATGTTACATATGATTATAGAAATGCTTTTTTTTCTGACACCTCAATTGTCTTTTTAAGTTTTCATGTTCTTTACTTCATTTCAAGCTTTTCAATACAGTTTGGGGAAACATTCACAGAGAAGACATTACATTTTCTCTTGATTACATCCATTCTTTAAAAGAAAAAGGTCTGATAAAAACAAGAAGCTTTGATTTTCAGCAGTTATTAAATAACTGTTTAAAGAGAAACTCATTGATTATTTTGAAAGATTCCAAAGGATCACAGAAAAATTCAATCTGGAATGGTCCAACCTCCTGCCCAAAGCAGGGCCAGCTCTGGAGGTAGACCAGGCTGCTAGGGGCTTGGACCAGTCAGGGTATGAAACCCACCACAGCTGGAGATAGCAGAGCCTCCTGGGGTGACCTGATTCAGCTTCCACTCTGTCCTCATTGGGTAAGTTTCTCCTTACACCCAGCCTAAACCTGTCAAAATTTGAACCTGTTGTCTCTCACTCTCCCACCCAGTCCTGCCAGGAGGAGCCCAGTTGCATCTCCTTAATGACCCCTTATAAGGGCTTTGAGGTTGTTAAGTATCCCTAAAGCTATCTCTTCCTAGGATGAGCTAGCCCAGCTATCTCAGCCTTTTCTCACAGAGAAAGTGCTCCAGCCACATCAGCTTGAGGGTCTTCCTCTGGAACATATAATTTCTGTTGATCCAAAAAAATTCTTTTGATGAAGTTGAATCCTTTCTTTCCCTGTAACCAGATAGAAAAATCAATTCTTAAGTTGTCTAAATTTCTGTGAGTCCACCTTCATTTACTTAGATCACTCAAAGACAATGAGCTGGAGATGCAGGCAGAATGTTTAAATACCCAACCAAAAAAAAAAAAAATCTTTAACCTACAGTTTTAAATTATAAACAACCATAAACTTTAAAACTACATACATCCCATTCCAAGTACAAAACTACATAAGAAGGTGGCTGCAACTGCAAATCACACACATATACATACACTGCATTTCCTCAAAACATTAAAGATGCTACATTGTTTCATTGGCACTTCTCACAGTTAATTCTAATCTGAAGCTATTCTGAATCTTCAGAATTTTTGCCATGTATTTATAAATACCTGGTACTTCAGCTAAATCTGAAAGTGCTGACATGACATCAACACTTGTGGCACACAGTTTGAAGAACAAAGATCCTGGATGGCATATTCACTACCACCTGTGTATGTAAATTCAGTCTCTGAGGATATAGATGATTGCACATATATGTCTGTGGAATACATCTGAGACCTGGAAATCTCACTTGAGATAATTGGGAAAAAGATAAAGTGAATGATTACTATTATTAGTCTAGGAAAATCCCCTCTTGTCATACAAAATAATTTTTCAGTCATGAGTGCTAACACAAAACAGCAAAATTGTGGATTTTGTTGTCACAATTCAGAAGAACTCCTGTAGTTGTGTATATATGGATTCACCTAGAATTGTTTTTTTCAGGGGTGTACATACGCAAGCAGTAATGATTTTGCAGAGCAAGGACTAACATTGATTTATTACCAGAGGTCAGAGAGCATCGATGTTAATGGCAACAGAAGAATGAAGATCACATGTTTTGGTGCTGTGCCAGGAGTCCTGTCTCTTCCTCAATGGATCTCCAGCTCTTTACTGCACCATTGTATCGAACTCAGCAGGCCAGGGTGCTGCTGCTTGTATGTCTTTCATCTTTCTCCCAGGTCAGTTAGCAGGTAAGTGTGGAAAGGCAGCTAAAGCACCAAGCACCATTTTTTGTCCCTAATGTCAACCACTAGGGCATCTATGCATAGTCTTCTTGGCTCTGCTGTTGTTGTAGGGTAAGTTTCAGCCCTCAGCATCACCTCCATTTAACCTGTGAAATCCATATTACCTGACCTTGAGCATGAGGCAGTACCATCTTTTCAGAGAGAGTTTCCTTCCCTGAGAAATTAACGACCCAGTGGGAAATGTCAGAAATCGAGAAGCTGAGGTTTACACAATGAGCTATAAAGTCTTGGGACAACACAACCATGAATCGCTTTTTTCCATTTGATGAGGAAAGAGTAGACAGAATCTGTGTCAACCTTCTCCCCAGTCCTTTTTAATTGATGATAAAACGAATGACGGTCTTCAGGTACCAGCAAAGGTCTCAAGTGGTCTTTGAAATTCCTCTCTCAGAGACAATAAATTATTCACCTTAGCCAACTTTCTTTCCCTCCCAGAACTGACTAGTGAGATCAGACCAATTCTGAAAAACAACTTCAGAAGTTTCAGCCACACCGTATGATAAGTACAAGAATAATATATTGAACCTTACCATTATAACACAACCTGTGAAAAAGAGAATCAGTGAGAGGAATATGAATCTCTTTTTATTCCAGCACAACTATAACAACTATTTTTAGAAACTCTTACTATTAATAATGAATTAAATTATTATTAAAAGTATCAATATAACAACAAATATTTGGTTCTGATGTTCACATCATTTGAAATGAAATTCTGTTAAAATAAGCCTGCAATTTAGATGTGCAAATTGGAAAATGCAACAAATATGATATTGTGGTCACTATGTATAATGGTACAGTGGTTTAATATATTCTTTCAAAATGGGACCTCACTTGCTCTCCTTATTTGCAATACAACACCTTACTATTTCTATTCCTATCTCAAGCACTTGAGATGAAGTAATTGGAATCTATCATTCAGTTTCACCTTATTTGTCAGCATTTTTTCCTCTGAAAAAAATATGGAGAAGTTCAACCTCATGTTTTAAAGTATTATCTTGTACACACATTTTCCAGCATTGGGTTATTTTCAGGAAAACTTAGCCCTTTTTTCTTTGACACATCCACAGGACCTTTCCAGATTTGCAATATAAGTCATGTAACACCTACAATAGCTATCCAAGCTCCCCATGAAGCTGCTTTAGATTAGGCCCTTTTTTTTTTTTTTTCCCCTGGGGAAAACAAGCAAACAAGCACACAACGAAACAAAATCCATTAAAATTCTTCTTAAGACTTATTTAATCTGAAAAAACCCCACATGTGATAAATTACTGAACTGCTCCGTCAATTATATGACCCACTCCAGCGTCAAAGGATGATTTCTTGCTGGCATCAAGTAGTCCAGAATTTCAGCCATGATCCCTCTGTTTCCTGGTAAGAACATGAACTTTCTAATGACACATTTATTGCACACTCAAAGATGATATTTTAGTAGGTGAAAGTAACGAGGCACATGCTTTCACGAAAATGCATCTTTTTGGAACAGCACGTAACAAATGGCATGTGATGAAGATGTTATCCTGTTGGTGGTGATGTGTGTTTCAAAAACATTTTTTGTGCTCTTCAAAACAACATAAACCCACTCTTGTAATTAATTTTTAAATTAAAGTTAATGTTTAATAATAGTCAAATTATGTGTCATATGACACTTGAATTAGTCTAAAGAGAAACTCCATAATTTTGCATTTGTAAACAGACAATGTTATAAAAGTTAGTCCCAGATGAGAAGATGGCAGGCAGAGAGAGTAAGAACATCTCAAAAAGTATTGAAGTGAAGAAACAGATTTTAAAATAAAATCTATTTTTAATAGTAACTTTATTTGACTGCAATATGAAGGAATCTGAAATACACACAAAATATTATTCACATTTTGTGGCTGAAAAAAAAATACTTGTTTAATATTTTCTCTGTGTATTTTTTCTAATTCCCCAAGAATGTTTGTGGAAAGAAAAAAGTGACATTTGTGTGACTGTGTATTTTGGGTACACTCTGCACAGATAGCTCCTTGGAATAACAAAGATAATGACAGGTTTTGAGAGATTGTCTACTCTGTTCCTTCTCTTCATTTTAGGATAATCTGAATGCAGACCATTCCTTTATGGTGATCACACTGATGACAACCTAGGGGTTACTTTATTATTTCATAATTCACAGTCAGAGGCTGACCTGTGTGTTGATGATACTCTGTCACAAAGAGGTTTCAAGGCCATCCTCATTGAAGACACTTTACCAAGCTCCAGGAGTAAGATTGGATTTGAAAATGGACTGAGAATATGAAATATTGACACTGATTATTGCAGTGAAGTGTTTTGAAATAGCACATGCATTGACAGATATTTGGAAAGAAACATTTTCATTAAGGATTTTGTAAATATTTAAGTCTGGTCTCAGTCTTGAGGAGATGCACCTTGGTAAATTCACTGCTGTTGTTTTCATAGTGCACTATAGGGCTGGCAAGAGCTATGTTTTCACTTAAAAAAAAAGTTAAAATCTCAGATCTCATTTTCATCAAAAGGAAGTCAATTGTTGGTGAGTACAGCATCAACTCTGGTTTTGTTAAAGCTATTCTTAATGGAATTGTGTGATATAAAAACCTGGTGTTTGTAAAGAACCTGATAGTTTTATCTCTTTAGGACGCCTCGATAAAAACAAGTTCAAGTACATCAACGACATCCAAAAAGGGGCACCAGTTGCTCTTTTTAAAGATGAATGAATGACAGAGAGAGGAAAATGTGTCTTTGTACAGCAACATTCTACAAAAATGCACAAATATCACAATATTCACATTACTGACAGCATTATCAAACATTTGAAAATATGGAACAATCCTACATCAATGAGCCCAAAAATATCAATAGCAGTTTCAAAACGTGTTATGCAATTACATATTATGTCAAAACCCAGGGAAAACCCCCCCCATTTTCTGAAAAAAAAAAAAAAAGAAAAAAATGAAAAAAATTAAAATAAAATGTTAAAGTGTTCAAAGAAAACAGAATCAGAGGCAATTAACGGGTCATTGCATATCATCATATTCCATGACTATTAGTATTAAATTAGTATTAAATCTTATTTTAAATTATGGCACATGTTAAGCTTTAGCCGTAGCTTGTTTAATGTGCAGTTTTAACAGGAGTTACAAACTTCAGATTCATCAACAGAAATAATGATGACAAGTTCATCATCAGCTGGTGTTACTTACATATTGTAATCAATGTTTGATTTAGGTTCAAAAATAATTTTCTACTGTAGGTTAAACGTAATAGAAGTAGAACCTAGACTAGTCATGTAATTCTTTACTAGAATATAGCATGATGAGGCTATTATAATGGAAATTCAACACAGGGAAAGAAAACTACAGACATTTATTCTAAAAATATCTGTCTGCATTACAACTGAAAACTAGAAGCAAATTTTTACTTCACGATTACTAAACAGAAATATCAGTACATAACACTATCCAAAAAAAAAACATTCTGAAGAATTTTAGCAAGTTCCAATTTAAATATATCTCTGACAAATATTAATTTTTATAGTAAAATTAGAAATCATGGACACAGAAATATCTTTTCCTTTGCAATGGTGAGCACAGTCTTTCTCGTATGTTTATGAGAGCTCTAACTCAAAAATGTCGTTCTTCAAAAAGGTCAGCATCAGTGCCTATAAGGAAAACCCTGCTGATACAGCCCACCTGAGTTTTTAACGTGTATTTATCAGACCTTTATTAAAGATTGTTAAAGAAACTGAGCAGTTAATAAATAAGAATCAGATTTTTGTGCTGATCTATAGGTGGTCATAGTGGAAAGAAGTTCCAGCGGGGCTGCACATGCATCTGTTTTGGGATACTTGTTACTCAGCTCTGAGTAAATTGAAGTGTGATTGCAGCAGAAAGCTGTATTTCCTAGAAAAAAACTTGACCACATGTGTAACAACAAACAGGTATGTAAGCACAGAGCAGCAACAATATATTTCTTCTCTGAATAGGTTAGTGTACACCAACATTCAACGTAACACATCTTTTTCATCAGATGAGCTTTTAAACTGCTATTGCTATTCACAACGTTTGCCTTGGTATTCATGGAAAAGAAACCACCAAGATTACACAGCTGAAGGAATGAATTCATAGAGATCTCCTGTAAACTTCACAGTTACTGAGCTCCTGAGGGACTGGGTGTTATGCTAACACATTGCAATTGTTTTAAAAACCTTGTATTGTGACCTTTCATGTTCTTTATTTTCTTCAAAAAAATGAAAAGAAAAATAAAAATCCTACTTCACTTCTAAGTGACCTTTTGACTTATTCTCAATATTCCTGTCTGTTCTACAGAGGTTCAATTATTTTTTTTCAGTATTTCTTTGTCTGAAAAATAACACAAATCCCAGCTTAAGTACATCTGTTGTAGAAACATGTGCCAGAACACTCTAATTGACTCCAATGTGCATTTCTTCCTCAATTTCCTGATGACATGGAAGGCCTAGCAGCACCATAGGTGTAAAATGAGAATAGCAGAGCTAATATTAGAGCAATTCTAATCGTTATAGTTCGCTACTACCAAGGTCATAGCTCCAAGAGTATCAAGAGTAGACAACAACTTACAGATCTGGCTGTAGTCTTCATTGCTCAGATTTGCTCAAGCTTTATGAGAAAATACAGTACAAAAAAGGCTTAACAAAACACAACATTAATCCATCTGGATCTGGAAAATTCATAAGTACTAGCAATGTATTAATCTTACAGAAAGAAAAAGTGAATAAGAAAAAAAATAAAATAAAATCTGTGAAGTTGAACCACATAGTCTGACATTTCGGTTTTATAATAAATATTCTTTAGCTACATCATTTGGTTGAACTTTGCCATGCCTTTTTTATCTGTCTCAACTTAGAATCTTAAATACAGATTAAACTTTACAGCACTAGCAGAGCTGTCATTGTTGCCTACAAATTCTGTCACGATTTATAATCTACCACCAAATAGTTTTCCATTTATATTTATGTGTTGAATTTCTTCTTGCTATTCAGCATTTTATTTTATGCAGAAAAAGCAAACTTCAAGATAAAAAAATGTGATGCTTAAGAGGGAGTAATTTGGAAAATTTGGAATTATTTTCTTGCTTATTCTTCCCCTATTATTATTTTGGGTTCTTTAACTATTGCAGTTAAAGTGTATATAATCTTCTAAGAAGATTTGTTTATTTCAAGCAAACATTATGTCTGTGTTCTTAAACAGTGCCTGTTTAAGAAGTGTTCTTAAACAGTATCCATATCAGCATTGACAAGTTTCACATGAGATTGCCTTTCTTTTCACAGAATCACAGAATGTTAGGAGCTGGAAGGGACCTTGAAAGGTCACCTGGTCCAGTCCCCCTGCCAAAGCAGGATCACCTAGAGCAGATCATACAGGAACACATCCAGGTAGGTCATGAATATCTCCAGAGTGGGAGACTCCACACCCCCCCCTGGGCAGCCTGTTCCAGTGTTCTGCCACTCTCACAGTGAAAAAAATTTTCCTTATGTTTACATGAGGGAATATCTCAGAGAAATAAATTCTTACAAACCTACTGTACTACAATTTTCTGTGAATTCCTTGTCTCCAAACCCACTTTACTCTTCATTTGTTCTTCCAAGTTATATACAATGCTATTACTCTGGGAAGTGGCTTGCATTACTACTCTTCAGTGTAACAAGATCAAAGCGTTCTGCATTTGATGCTCCCTGACATTCTGATACAGAGACCTCCTACTTTGTGTTTGTGTTGCTCATTTTGAGACAAGGCCACACTGGTAGCTGTGGTATGATCTTACCTCCCACTTTCAACCAGAGCAGAGCAGCAATACTTCCACACAAATTATACTGCAGCATGTAAAGGAATGATACCTGAAACCTCAGTTGAGTCATTGAGATACCTATCCATCAAGCTAACCACATGCAGCAAAAATTATCAAAAATTAAACATGATTAATCTTATTCTTTAAATGAGGTGGAAATCTTGTCTGTAATTTGGCCTTAATTTTTTTATGTGTCACTCAGAATTTTTTAATACCTATGATATTCAGAAGAATTAGATAAGTATTTACCTAAATGGAGTAACATGATTGTTATATGCTGTTATCTTCCCAGATTACCCTCCCAGGTGGTTACAATATCAAAGAGCAGAGATACTGAAAGTAGCTCATTTAAAACTTCAAATTAGGTAGCATTCAACTGGTGCTCAGCTTAAACTGAAAAATCCACTTTAGCAGAATAAATTCTCCACTGAGCACTGTTCTGCTGTGAAACTTGCAGCTCAGAATCAAGGACATACAGTGGCACCTATGTGCCTTTAACTCCAGTCCTTTCTACAAGCTTCTTAGCTTCTAGAGATGCCACCAAAATGGGAGAAGCACAGAGACCCAGAATGACCAAATCCACTTTTCCTGCCCACTTCCTGATGCTGCAATATGTGGCATTTTAACCATGGAGTTAAAAATAAGAATTGCTGCACAGACACTGGAGTACAGGTAGCTGCCCTTGAGGGATTTGCATTTGTAATCTTACTGCAACCCTTGCTCTTCACATAGTCAGGTGTGGTGGGTTGAAATTACCCTCCCAGTAATTTGGAGAACTACCTCCCAAATAAAGAGACAGAACAGCTCAGTTTGGGATGGAAGCAAATGAAGCTATATTTACAAGCAAACTGCAATCTAGAAAAATGAAATGCAATGAATATGTGCAAAGTATACAATGTATGTACAATATATATATATTTACAATTTATAAACAACACAGAAACTCCTCAGATCTCCCTGGAGAGATCCAGGGGTACCATTCATCTCCTCCCCCACTCTATCCCTCCTTCCCATTACCTCACACAGTAGTCAAAACAGAGCTACCCCTGGCAGGGCCATGGAAAAGAGAGAGAAGTTTCGAGCAGAAGTGACAGAAGAAGAGAGAAAGAACTGTTTGTGCCACTACTCTATATCCCCATTAGCAAGCCAATGAGTTATGCAGACCTTATCATTATTTTTATTTTGTATCCAATGGTAATAATTTTACTTTCAGTCTTTGCAGTCAGTATCTAGACTAAAGTTCCCCCCTTCAAATGGTAACAACAGGCTATAAACTTCCTTAAATGTTAGGAATCAGGAAAAGAGAAAAGACCCTCAGGTTTAAACAAAAACAGATTTAATGAAATAGACAAATTAATATCAAAGTCAACACAAGATGCACAAACTATACTCAGTCCAGTAAAAGTGCAGCAGTCACAATACCCAGGAAGAGAGGCCTCAAGAGCAGGAAAAGCAGCAGGGTGAAGAGGAGCCAAAGCAAACAGCTCTATCAAGGGAGTCCTCTCTCCTCAATAAACTTTCTCCTGTGTGTGATGCTCATGGTATGGAATATATCTGTAGCCAACTCAAGTCAGGTGTCCAGGCTGACGCAGAACTGCTAACGGCCTGAGGCCCATGGCTGGCCTGGGGTTCTGTCCCAGTAAAACCAGGAAACCAAGAGTGCTTCCCCATCCTACAGCTTAGAATAACTTGTCAGGAATACAAATTCCACAAACATCTGCCTCTGTTCCCAGTTTACTGGTAGCTTAGACTGGGCCTCTTGCAGACTCTGAGCGTGGGCTGGGTGAGAAGTGCAGTGCCTTGCTGGCCTAGTGAAAAGTCCTCTCTCGCTCCCCTTGGGCTGTGCTGGGATGCTGCCCAATCATGTTCCTGTACCCTGGAGCACTGGAGGTGGCTAGAGCACTCCAGACACACAATATGAGATGTTTCCCTGCAGCAATTATTCTGGACAGGAAAGGCTTCTGCTCTGGCCTTTCTACAGACCCTCACAATTGGACCCCTGCCTGTTATTAAGATGCTGGCTAAGCAGCACCGACAGCAGTTCCCAGAGTATCTGCCCTAGTTTTTCAAGCTTTCTTCCTTCATTCTCCCTCAATATGTAAGTTAAACATTCGTGTATTTTCTGTCTCATCTTTGATCCTGCAGTAGCAAATGTTTATTTCCTTCTCCCATGCATGGTTGAATTATTTGGTTTTGGAGGACTTTGTGATACAATTTCAGAGCAGATCCGGAACAGCAGAATCTTCTGTGTGCCTTTGAACTTAAAAATTAATCAGGCCTTACTCTTTTGCTTAAACTTTAGATGAGTTTCTCCTGTTGTAATGTTTCCAGGAAGTAAACTCGTAGTCTCTATGATAGCTACTGAAGATTTGGAAAATTGAACTACAGACCATAAACATTTGCCCAAAGATGCTACAGATTACACCAAATGGGTTGTTGACCACTGTACCCAAAGCACTTTTTCTATGTACTCTCAAAGATGATTGCAAACTCACAGAGATCTGACTTGTCATATTTCATGGATACAGCTGCAAATGAACACATTTCTGCCTTTCATGAATTTGCCAGAGAATATTAACATTAAACTTTGCACTTGACTCATAAATATCATGGAGTAGAACTTTAATTATGTCACATCCAAGGTTTGGCATAACACAGAAGAGAATGCCTTTTAAAATTCTAAAACACTCACTTCTGTCATTCTTAAAATGTCAAAGACACCCTTGAGAAGTTTGTGTAAGACGTTACAACACATAGCAAGACTGCTGGTACATAATGCCTTCTATTGTTTATTCTGAGGTCAGGACCATCTCTTGTTATACGCCTGCATAATGCTTCAAACAAACAAGCCCTGATTTCAGTTACAGTTGCTAGTCACTTTTCTAATTACTTACCATGAAATCAGGTAAAACATATGCTTTATGGAGTTTCTATAGGTTTAGTTAATAGTATATTGTAAATATTTGTATGAGTTCTTTTCCATATCCACATAGGTCACCATAAATGAGTACCATATGACTCACTAAGTCTTTTCTGTATTTGCTGTAATATAACACTGCAAATACTGTCTGAGTTTCCAGGTAAATCTTTATTCTAAAATTCATTTGCCACTTGTAAGGAATGAGCATGTGGAAGGTTTGGGTGTGTCTAACAGGGAACAGTAATCGCTTCTACTGAACTTATGTGTATGTAGGAAGCCAGAGGGTACTGACTTTTAATAGGACTCAAGATGTTCAGTCTTTAGCCCTCAAAACTAATTCAGGGCTTAATGGAAATCAATCAACGGTTGTTGGGCTCCCAGCCACATGCAAGAAACTGTGTCAAACTGTTCTAGTTACTCCTTAGGCTACACATTTGAGATGGCTGTAAAAAAAATAAAGATAGAAGAAACACATACTTACTATTGTTGTCTTCACTTAAAAAGCAGCTTGTAGAAATATTTCTTATATATCAGTTTTGTTTTCATACCTTTTGTCTAGAAAGTAAAAATCTGGGTTAAGATCCTAAATCAGCTTAAGAATACTCAGATCTCTCAGTTCTAAGTTCCCTGGGATGTTTTTCTGAATTAGCCATTACTTTAAATAAAATAAAAACCAAACCCAAACAACTAAGAAAAACAAACAAACAAACCCCCCCCAAAAAACCCCAAATAAGCACCCCAAAAAACACCACCAAAAACCCCCACAACTGTGGGCAGCAAGGATTAGACTCAAGCACTCTTGTACCTGAGCTGAAGACTATTACAATGCCATTGATGTTATCAACGGTGGTGTGAGTGCTCTAAATGGATAAGGTACCACATCCATTCCTTGCACACTGATTCTGTATCGTCAGCTCACTACTCAATGATGTATGTTCTCCTCTCTTTTGCAGTTTGCCAAGAAGAATCCTTTTTTCTCTGAGCTTTCAATTGAAGGGCATAATGTCATGGATATTGTTGACGTTTTTTTCAGGGGACCAAGACTGAGTTTGATTTAGAGATTTTGGGTTACATCTAGCCAGATTTAAGTGAATGCTGGAAAATCAGATACTGGAGCCAGACAGCCCTGGTTGTGTATATCAAGTTGAACCACAGCCACGAGGGGAAATCAGCTGACAGAGGGCTTCCCTCATCAGGGAGTTACTGCGAAAAGTTTCTCTGTATCACAGTTTTCAATACAAAAGCCTAGCACTGTTTTGAATTTATTGTAAGTCACTAAGATATTATTACCAGAGTTACCATATCAGACTCAGAGGTGCTTTCTGAGGGAAAAGATGTTGCTTTTATTTCTCCTCTGGAATGCACATATGATTGCTTTTATTCAGTCTGCTCTCTTCATGCTAGCACAGCATCTTTTTTCTTTCATATTTACTCCCATATGGTTTGTTAATCAACTTTTCTTAGGAATTTATGAAAAATGTTCTCCATATTTGCTGAGTCCTTTATAGCAGTGTTTTCACTCCCTTCACCAAAGTATACATATCTTAAGGGTTTGAAATAACCCATTCATAGTGTTAGCATGTGGTAGTGTATCTGATACGCTTGGTACACAATAAAAAATACAATAAAAATTAGTTTGAAAACTAACAGCAGATAAATAACTTGCTTTGCTAGAAATCCTCAACCTTGATAAAATGCATGATATGCTTAAGATACCAAGAAATCAAAAGTTAACTTTGTATCTGATCTATATGAATATTTGCATTTCATATTTTGGTGGGAGGGTTTTTTTTTTATATGGCATTGCTAGAAAATGTGTCTTCAGTCATGTGTAAGATAAATATAGCTGAAAGTCTTGTTAAATGTATTAAACCACATGAGGTTGTATTATGGACAATTCTGCTTTTCTGGATGTTAAACCAAGTCTGATTTTTGGATGCATAATTTGAATGGAAGTATGTACTAATTGACATGTAATTATCATTGACATTTTACATGCAAGGCTGATACAGTTTTATGTCTCTCTTTTGGTTATCATCTCTTGTAAACAATCCTACATAAACAGCACACTGACATAGCATGGAACACACTGTACATCTCTTTTTTCAAAAAATATGTTATCTGTATTTTGCAATGAATGTACTGCCATCAAAGAATTGTGAACAGAAGCAACCACTGCTTTTCTTTAGATTTATTCTGAAGAGGCTACAAAGGATAAAGGACAGCAGAGAATCAGATTCCGATTAAGCTTCAGTTTATCTTGGTTTATAAATTCAAACGCAGTATAAATTTTTTAATTGAGGGGGAAAAGGACATTAAAATAGATTTTTAAAGAGGGGAAAAAGTGAAGAAAAGTTAACTCTGAATTGAAATTTCTGCTATGATAATCTCTTTCTCACTAAATCATGCCATCAGCATATGTTGCTCAGAATAGCGCTGCTGATAGAAATGGAGCTATAAGATTTACATCAGTTTAGGATGTAACCCTGTATTTAAGTATCTGGTTACAATTAGATGCAAATTACTTTGCAGACATCCAAAGACATATTATTTCCGTTTCCTCCATAAAGCTCCCTCCTCTTGCTTGTCTATTAACTCATACCATGCATTCCCTCCACCAAAACTGATGTTGTATTGGCAACAGAGAATCACACATTTAAATTTTCTGTAAAAACACTACTTTAATTAACTTTTGGCCATTTCCTGAGACAAAATACTAGGTAATAGAGATCTCAAGCCAGACACAGTATGGCAAGCCCTATATTTCTAAGTACTTCCCCTCATTTTTCATAATTCACAAGTACATTGAGGACCAGTGGCAATTCATTCTTGTGGAGCATAAAATTACAACTTGTTCAATATTGCAGGTATTCAGCTAAAGGTATTCTTTCCGTATTCCATCTTCCGATGGGCATCAGAAACAAGCTTAAGGAACACAGTTCAGTAGAGATCCAACACTGATTACATGCCAGAATATTAAAAAAAAAAAAAAAGAGTATACATGATTCTATCCACTACTGAGATCGAGTAGCAAACATCTGGTTATGACAGGGAAACAGAATGTCTCCTGTGATTTCTTCCTTTGCACCAGAAAAATGCTGAGGCCTGTCTCAGGCACACTCTGACACCAGGTAATTCAGCTATTAGCACAACCATTAAAGTGAAATCATAAGTCCTTTGTGTTCCCTTCTTTTCCAGCCATAAAAAGGTGAGGCTTGGATCACACTTATATCAAACACTATATTTAAATTCTGTAGTTTACTTTCTCTTCAGGGAAATGACCCACCAGGGTCACCAGGCTAATCGCAGCTCACTTTAAATCATTGGAATCAGGGAGAAAGTAGGAGTGAGAGAGGCAAAACAGAGCAATATATTGTTAGTGACATTTCCCAGCTTTGTAACTCCAAGAGCTCTCTGTGTGTTTCTCAGTAGCTTACAGTTTCCCTCAGCTTACATTCCCTGTCCTTTGAGCTCCCATTACCAAAAATTTGGAGCCGGAGACTTTCTAAAGAAGTTTCACAAATTTTTTTGCTCTTTTTTCCTTGTAGTTTGTTTATTCTGCCTTTTCTTTATTTTTTCTTTTCTTTCAGTGTGGTGTCTCACTGCTTGATTCATGAAAGACTCCCCTCCCACCTTTTAGAAGTGGGACCATAGCAACTGAGTGACACTCTCTCAATAACCACTCTGGCTGCTACAGAGAAGATCTTGTTTGTTTCTTCCTGGCCAGCAGCAGTAGGAATGTACCCAAAGAGATTACATCTGACTTGCACTTTGAATGAGATACTGCAAGGAGCTAAGCTAAGCGAAATAAAAGAAAAGCGATGGTCAGCTGAGACATTTCCTTCCAGCATCTGTTATTTATCCTGACTTCAGGTATCAAAACAGCCTTGCTCCAAATTGTTTGGAATTGCTAAATGGCCTGAATTTAAATAAGCTTTCTAAAAACAGGCAAGGTAATTCCATCATTGAACTAACTATTGAAATCACGTTTGACCTTTTCTTGAAGAAAACTGCTAATGACTTTCTTGGTATAGAAATACAGATGTCTCAATTTCAACCTTTTCCAGTCCCATACAAAATTGTCTAACCTATGCTATATCATAGTCCTTGTCTCTGGTCCCACCAACTCAATATCATTCTGGTGCTGTAAGAACTAACCAACCTCCTCCATAGCAGGATGCAACATCACTCTGACTTGAGGCTGTGCATCACCATCTCATTGTCAAAATAAACAAAAGATCAGTCCATAAACTAAAGCAGAATATTATGCTGTTACTTTCAATTGTGAGTTTCCCAGTAACTTCAGCTGGATCTAAATAGATGATCCATTAAACACAAATACCTTAACCTAAAGTGTCCTTTGATGTTTAACTGGAATTTTGGTGTTTTTTTTTTTTTTTAAATGAATTATGACATAATTAATAAGGTTAAGCTTCATTTTTTAAAAAAAAACAAAGAATGCAGGAAATACGAATGCACTGTGAGTCTGGATTCACTTCATCACTACTCCCTGTTTGCATGATCAGACTAAGATAAAAACAAACTAGAAAAATTTTTTTCAGACTTAAGAGATTTGTTTCTCATTTAAAGAAGGAATGAATGATATAAAGTGAGAGACTTTTTGCAAGAGTAATTTATTTCTTTGAAGACAGGCAGCAACAAACTTCATACAATCAGCTTATTCTAGAAGAATTCTAACACACTATATCTTACCCTTCCTTTGGATTAGCTTTCTGGTATATTTTGGCCTTCCTGGCAGCCGACCATGTCACAGACAATGCCTGTGCATTCAGGGTTTTTCTAGGCAGGGAAAGATTTTAGATGTGTGGTTGTGAAAAATGCACCATACCCAGAGAGTGGTTCACAGAATCACAGAATGAGAGAATGGTAGGGGTTGGAGGGGACCTCTGGAGATAATCAAGTCCAACCCCCTTGCCAAGGCAGGTTCACCTAAAGTAAGTCACACAAGAACATGTCTAGGCAGGTTTTGAATGTCTCCAAAAATGGAGACTCCACCACCTCTCGGGGCAACTTGTTTCAGTCCTCCATCATCCTTAAATAAATAAATTCTTCCTTATGTCCTTTTGTTTTGCAGAAAAGTCATGGTCTTTCTTTCTTTGAGATGTAAGAAAAATCCAAATAGTTTAAGGTTTTTCTTATTCTCAGTCACCTGACATTTATATTCTGGGAAATTACTATTGCAGGGCTATTTCCCCAAGGCAAGATGATCTAGAAAGTTTATTCCAGGTATCTGCCACACTTTGAGGAGCTTAAATTCTTTTGTTGGTCTGTTAGACCACTTTGACTCCAAAACAGCTTTCTTTACAGTCGCCGTTTATAACTAAATCAGAGAAGCGATGTCTGGTTCCTGCTGCTTTGCATCTTCATCAGTTGCCATCTGGTTGTTATACACTGCAAAAGGGTAACTGTTTGCAGTGTTGTACAGATTCAGGTCATGTCACAAGAAGACACAGCAGAGCACATCATTGTCTGCAAAAGAGTGGTAGTCAACTCTCACCTAAGAAGTCACGAGAAGTCGTGCGGCCACATTGCCTTGAATACAAACTAGAAAAGAATACAATAAATGGCCAAACTTAAAATAAAATAGTACCTTATGGAGCAAAAAAAGGCCTTTCCCTTAGTATGTTTCAAACCTGTGTATCACAACTGTCTATTTTAACTTCCAAAATACTTCAATTATCATAACCTTCAGATTCTTATTGAAAATTACGTTGAAGTTAATATATTTCAATAGACTTTATCAGTAATGAATATTACTTGTTACATGCACAGTTGCTTCAGACAACTTTTCTGAATTATGAGTGCCATAAAGAGAAGGTAAGTATTTTTTTCACCGCAGCACATTTTGCAAAGTGCAAGTAAATAAACAAGATGATGACAATAGAAAGAAAAATAAAAAATAAAAATTAAATTGAGTTGAATTTGAAGCTTAGCCTTAATAGATTTAGTATTTAGCAGGTTTCTGCAATCTAGCCAAATCTGTTTACAGAGTATTCTTTTCAATACTGCATTTGAAGTAATAATAATAAATTCTGTACATTTATACCCAGCCTTTTGTCAAGATTCAACCCTTCCATTGTGTTTTTGATCCCTTGCAAAGTTAGTGTTTTACTCAATGTTATCTAAATCTAGTTAGATTAACTATGTCTGCTGAAATCAAAATATCAAGTCAGAATATGGTAACCAATACCCAGCATATTTTCCATATAGTATCCTCTGCAATTATATTTTCAGTTCACTTTTACATTTGGTAGCTGTCCAACCATCAACCTAAGACCACCATGGCCATTAAATCATGTCCAGAAGTGCCATGTCCACTCATTTCTTGAACGCCTCCAGGGACTGTGACTCCATCACCTCCCTGGGCAATGTGCTCCAATGCCTAAACACTCTTTCCATTAAAAAAAAAAAAAAAGTTTCCTAATATCCAATCTAAACCTCCCCTGGCACAATTTAAGGCCATTTCCTCTCATTCTATCACCTGGTGCTAGGGAGAAGAGATGGACACCCACTTCACTACGACCTCCTTTCAGGTAGTTGTAGAGAGCAGTAAGGTCACCCCTCAGCCTTCTCTCCAGAATGAACAATCTCAGTTCCTTCAGTCACTTCTCATAAACTTCTTCTCTAGACCCTTCACCATCTTTATTGCTCTTCTCTGGACTTGCTCCAGCAACTCAATGTTTTTCTTGTAGTGAGGGGCCCAAAACTGAATGCAGTATTTGAAGTGCAGCCTCACCAGTGTCAAGTACAGGGGCAGGATCATTTCCCTACTCCTACTGCCAACACCATTCCTGATACAGGCTAGAATGCTGTTAACCTTCTTAGCCAGCTGAGCACACTGCCAGCTTGTGTTCAAACGGCTGTCAACCAGCACCCCCTGTTTTTTTTTCTACCAAGCAATTTTCCAGCCACTTTACTCAAAGCCTGTAGCATTGCATGGGTTTGTTGCAACCCAAGTGTAGGACCTGGCACTTGACTCTGTTAAACCTCATACAACTGACCTCAGCCCATTGATCCAGCCTGTCCAGATCCTTTTGTAGAACCTTCCTGCTCTCAGGCAGATCAACACTCTCACCCACCTTAGTGGTATCTACAAATTTACTGAGCATACACTCAATTCCATTGTCCAGATCATTGATAAAGATATTCAAGTGGCCCAAATACTGACTTTACCTTTAAACATTCTTTTATAAACCTTGACATGTATGAGATCAAGTAATTCTTATTTTTACCCTTAGTCATGAAAAAACCCACAACTTTTCTCTAACATTTTTATAAGAGAAATATACTCAGTACTCAATCACTGAAGACTGGCTTCCCAATCATGACGATTTTGCATCACACATCACTTTTACCTTTAAGTTAATTTTAGAAAACATTTGTTATTCTCTTTTGTGTACAGTAATCTATACAAAATAGAAAAATGAGTAAGACAGGGGGCTTGGTTTGGTTTTGGTGTTTTTTTTTCTGATTTTTTTTTCTTTTCTTGAAAGTTAAGCAAGACCTGCAGTCATTATTTTCTCTGTTTGCATACTTTATGGAATTTTTCAATCTTCTTCACAGGGCTGTCCTTACACCAATTCTTGCTACCTACCTGATCAGTGCAAATCATGACAATGTGCATTCTGGAAAACATTCAAAGTTATATTAGTCAGTTATTGTGGCTTGCTGCTAAAATGTTACCATTGCATTCACTGTCATTCAGTTCTTGATCCACACAGGGGTACACTTTCAACTCATAAATTGCCTCATAAAAACATAATTCTACTTTGTGGCATCACCACCTTGTCAATTCTGTACCTGTCGTAAGTTACACTAATCAAAACTAAAGAATATGCTTGTAGAGGCAGTGTGAAGACTGCAGTAAGTATATGGTGTAATTACTAGGCTTGAAACAAGCTGAGTATGTAGGTAATGAAAGCACATTCTAATTTGTTTTAAAGACTTCATAGCTGAAGGCTTATCCCTCATAAATGCACACTACATTTTTGTGAAGAACAAAGGAAAGAAAACTTTGTTGAAATGAATGAAAAGACTTTTCAGTGGATCAGTATTGGTCCCAGATCTTTGCTTAATTCTGGCCAGGTTTTTAAGTTTGAAACACAAGTACCAAGTTCAAGGAAACCTCTATCCCTATTTACTCACAGAAGTGTTTGAAGTATCTTCAGATGAAAAAGTACTAATGAGCTTTACTAGGAGTCCATATCTTTTTCCAGTTATCATCACATTCCAGATCTTTCTCAGTGGCTTTGAATTCATGAGCAGTGCAAGACCTAAGGGCCTTCTAAAAGCTGGACTTCTGCCCAAGTGTATATTGATAACTCTCCACCAAAAATCCATCTAAAGCTCTTAGAGGTAGCTATGTGGTACAGAAACTGAGCCTGACACCATGTTTCATAAATCTTTAGCCAAAAAAAAAAAAAAATATATATATATATATATAAATGACTTCATCCTTCTGTGTGTGAGGAAGAACGAACATATAAATTAATGTTCATAGTGCTTGTGATTGCATAATTTACTTTCTCACAGGAAATAATCATAGAATTATAGAATAGGTGAGATAGAAGGGACCTTTAAAGGTCATCTAATCCAATCTCCCTGCAATAAGAATCTTCAAATAGATCAGGTTGCTCAGAACCGCATCCAACTTGACCTTGAATGTTTCCAAGGCAGGTTTTCTATAACCTCTCTTGGTGACTCATTCCAATGTTTCACACCCTCGCTGTAGAAAAGTTCTCCCTATATCTAGCCTGAATGGAATCTTGGAGCCTTCCATAGTGCTCTGCTCGATACCAATAAATACATAGTAATGACAATTTTCTCAGCCTTTAAGTTCTGCTGAGAAATGGGTAAATAAAGAGAAGGTATCTGGATCCCAGCAGCGACCTTAAATAATCTGGGACACACTGCAGTTTTTCGTATCTTCTCAGGCTTTATGATCCAGGTGCATCCTCCCCTTCTTAGACATATATTTAAGGAGTTCCTACAGCTCACCCAGCAACTTCAAACTAATTAGGTGTCCAGGTCATTGTGCTTGCTTACAATGACAGAGTATTGCTGGGATAATATGTCACTTGAGCTGCAGAGGAATCTAGCAACGCTATCTTCTTCATTTGAACTTCCCCATATCCTTCCCCAGTCCTGTTATACACAGTCCCAACAATTAGTCCCAACTGGTTGGCCCCAGGAAGTGACACCATTTCAGAAGAATGTCATGCACAATTTACTGCTATGTTGTAGCTTTGCACTCATTTCTCCACACATCTGTGGTTGTTTTCCAAGATGTCCAGAGCCAGCTGGATATACACTTGTTCAAATATACTCATCATTCTGTAAGTATTTGCAATTATCAAGATCCTGAGACAAAGCAGTGTTTCTTCTGCATTGGCTAACATCATGTAAAAATAGCAAGGACCCATACTGTAGGGAAAGGGGTAAACAGATAAGAATTACAGATATTTTTTCATTAGGGTCCAGATTTCAAAGTTTTAGAGGGCGCTTCAGCACAAAAGAAAGCAAGATGCTATCAACCAAACACACATACACTTATTCCATGCCTAAATCCAAAACACATTATTGTATAGCATTGAGATCCACCACAGATCAAGTTCCAGAGTAACTGTGCACTAATTTAAAAAGCAGGTCCTCTGTGGAAATTAATATATACACCACCTGCCTTCAGGAAACTGATTAATAGGTCTTAATCAGGAGGTCAGTCTTACCACTGTCTATACACAAACACCTAAAAAGGTAGACTATTCCAAATATGGTCTTGTATGAGTCATCATATCTGGATGAAAGCAAGGGAAAGCCCAAGTTAGGTATCTAAAATTAGGCTGTAGGGATTCTTCATAGAAATCAAAAGAAACATAGCCTGAATATGAAATATGAACATGGTGAAAATTCTGATTGCACAAAAAAGTAGGGTGAACCTGAAAAAAAAAAAAAAACAAAGCAAGCAAAAAAAAAAACCAAACCTCCACACATAATCTGGAATAGTTTTATATTCTATTAATATTTATTATATTTATATTTATATGGAATAGTTGAATAAAAGCCTTCACTCATAACAGCAAACTTTCCAACCCTCCTACTGTAGTACCTGTATTTTCTGTAAAATTTGCCATTTGAACATAGACTGACAGGTGATAATACAAAACATGTTAAAAAGGCAAAGGGTTAATTTGCTACAGAAGAACAGAATTCCTGAAAACTGTTGCTTAAAGGTTCCCGTGGCTCTCATTTGAGTCTCCTCAATGAAATAATAAATGTATTTTTACTGGTGTGCAACAGCATAAAATCTAGAAATTAAAATATTGGTTAAACTAACATATTTTATTCATAAGAAGGCTCTTGGTGAAAAAAATCTGTGGATTATGGGGAAGGGGTAGGGTGGAGAGTCAACAGGGGCTGCAAATCCCCAGTGCACATGACTGACCCAGTATGGGTAATAAGTGAAATTTCTACCCCTTTAAATAAAAAAGCTTCAATATATAGACTTTCATAGGGACTGATGGACAGACTTATTGGACATGTATTTTTCTTTGCACTTTGTATTTTTCTGTTAGACTCACACGATGCTCTATTTCTAACTATAGATAAAAGCTGTAAGTTTTCCTAGCTGATGACAAGGCCAACAGAGCAGGTCAAATTATCCCTTAGAAACACTGAAAAGTCTTTCACTTGAGGAGCTATGTTAGAAGATTATTGATCAATATTCTAGTTCAGATTTACCAGAAAATGTCCTGCTGAAGACCTGTTGGATGGAGTAATTCCAAGAGATCCCTTATTTTCTTTACAGGATATGAAGTCCTTTCATAGGAATGTAAGAAAGGCAGGCATGTTCTTCTGAGAGATGGGCTGATTCAAGGAGTTCCAGATTTTTGGATTGTGGAGACTATCTTTTGTAGATGGGTTCAAAAATATCTGAGGTGCTTGCTCACATTCACATACAGATTAGAGATATATATAAGTAATGTAACTTCCTATGAATAGTTCTCATCAGTGGGTAGGATTGATTTTAGATGTCACATCTCTGGGGATTGGTAACATGTTACTGGCAGTCAAAATGCTGCTAGAATGGCTGTCATCTCTACATGTTCCCATTTCTGTCATCTATGAAATCTAAACTGATTGTTTTCATCATGTTGCCCCTTATAAGCTGCATATCACCTCTAATGCACACTTACAAAATAGGATTTCCACATTCATTTTACAAATAGTCATAATTTTAGAAAACATGATTAGAAAAACAGTTTTAAAAGAATAAACATGATTAGAAAACAGTTTAAAAAGAATAAATCAGAAGATTTGGTAGTCCCTTCTCCAAATTCATGTGAGCAATGTCTATTCTAGTACCATTAGGCAAACACATCAGATCCAAGAGACCTGTGCTTCAAGCAGGCCCCTCCCAAGTACTGTCAGGTACCACACCTCACTACCCTTTCCAGTGGCTTTTATAAATGTTTAAACCAAAGGAATTCAACTTCTAGCTGCCGGGAAATGCAGTGCCCTGGCTTTTCACATGGTTGAGTGTCGTATATGTCTTTGGTGCTTTCCTTACCTCTTTCCAAGCCAAATTCAAGACATTTTCTTTTTTTTTTTTTTTTAAATCCCTGTAACTTTCCCTTTCAGATTCCCATTTGCAGAGGGAAAGATGTCAGCCTCTGAACTATGTTCACACCTGGGTTAAGTTTTCTGTCAGCTGCCAGTGTTTTTAGAGCAGTTTTGGAAACACTGCTGCAGATGGGGTGTTTCACCAGTGCAAGGAATGGAAACAGCCAGAGCTGTCTGATGTAGTGGATGATAGGAAGAAAGTAAGAAGTGAAATGATTAATTATCATTCTTCACAATAAAAGAAAAACTGGTCTCCAAATGAAATGACAGATTTAAAATGGAACATAATTCAGTTATTGAATTCACTGTCACAGGATACTACGTGGCATATATCGTAAATAGTTTAAAAAAGTAAAGTCCAAAGATAAGCTTCTTCAGTGGCATTCAAATTGGGTGGGCAGAAATTTCTAAACTTCTGATAGGCAGAAGTTGGGTTATATGTTCATTAGGCAAAACCAGCAATTCAGAGTACTGAATCAATGGAGGTTCAGCCTGAACCAGGCAGATACGGTTCATTTTCTTACCTCTCATGCTGCAAGGTAGGCAAGTGGTGTATTCTTCATTTAATAGAGTCACTGGGCTGGGCACTGATTTCTAGCTAAATAAGTCTGCTTTTTCCCTGAAAAATGCTTGACACCTGTCCCAGTTTGGGACTGTGCAGTGCAGAAATGCAGTGTGTGGCTGAAACTAACAACCTGTATCTGTACAGTACTATCAGCCAACTCACATTTCTAGAGTGCCTTTAGTCTCTCCTGTTGGAAAGCTTTGTACTTTGCACAGCCAAGAGAAGCCTTCAGATTTGTCTGTAGGCATCTACACTTATTTAAAGCAGCTTAGATTTCCTCAGTTGTTTGAGGTTTTTTTAAACTCACCTTATTTCCACATTTATTGGAAAAAAAAATCTCTTACACAGTTGATTTAAATTGCTGGATCCTCTTGTCTGCCTCAAATATCTTCGCTGATTTCTCATAAGGTTTATGCTCTACTCCAACACATAGTATATATGTTGTTCTGAGCAGAACACAGAATTCTTCTGCTGTAGGACCTTTTCTGTCAATCCACAGCTATAGTAAGGACAATCTCATATTTTCTTATCTAAAAATCAAGGATATCTTTCTTTGTTCACAGTAGAGCAAGACACACACACACACACAAAAAAAATGTCAAGTGATTCACTGAATAAGCCATTACCTTGAATAAGGCTTTTGTAATGCCACTGCACTGTGACTCATGTAAATCAGATCTGAAGCTAATACACTGTTTGAAAATGTACCCATTGCTAAGATGATTCCTAAACAGGGAGGCAGAGAATTGATTATTAGATAGGACAAGACATGAGCTGAATTACTGAAATGTGCAATAAAGAGATGTCAGCCTCTACAATTTGCCTGTCAAAAATGATGCTTTTAATCAATTTAATCAGTGTAACAATATATTAGCTCAGCAGCCTGCCATCTCAGCCTGTAATTTTAACTATAAAGAAGGTTCTACAAACACTGTAAAACCCCAAAGTGCTCTTTAAAAAAGTCTCTAAAACATAAACAAGGTTTTTAATAGCCTGCATCAGCAGGACTAGAACAAATCACAGGAATATAATGAAGAAGCTTTTTCTTTTCTTTTTTCCCAAATGAGAGTCTACAACCCTTGCTAGATAATCTGACAACACTGCTTATTCTTTTGTGGAGGTAAGATTCAACTTTCAATTGTTGCCTTCCCTCTATTTTTCATGCCTCATAGAACTACTTATACTAATCTTCATTAGTTCTCTCAGTGCGCTGAAATCATCCATTCCTAATTCCAACAATGTCCTGGCATACACACTAAAACACAAGGGAATGTTATACAACACTATTAAGAGCAGTAATAAAAATTTCACTCTCAAACTGCACTGTTAGGCAAGAGTTGCTGTATATTACCGATATGTTGAAAGAAGGTGAAGTCGTCATTTATATTATTTGGTTACTTGAAAACACTTCAGTGAAAGAATTACTGTAATTAACTTTCTCTACTGTTTTCAGTCTTCCACTGACTCACTGAAAATTGCCTCCCCTAGCCACCTACATGCACACGACTCACCACACAATCAAAAGTAAAGAAAGTTAGAGGATCAGACACATATGCGAGAGGGTTGACACAAAACTCAACATATATAAACACATTTCTCTCTGCAACCATGAATACTTGCAACAGCATTTTAATGCAGTATGGTCTGCAAAATGCACTTCAGGTCTACATCATAAATGTTCTCTATATTCAGGTGACTATGTAAACTATTTTCTGTTCTTCCACTTTCCAATGAACCTGGCTTACCCCACAAGTAGGGGAAACAACAGTTGTAGCTTTGACCTTCTGCAGTGCCCTCCCTCTTTCAGAAATTGAGCTAGGGAGCAGTCAATGAACCTTGCACAGCAGAGGAAAAGTGTTCTGCCAACTGTCTTTCCATTGAGCTGAATGGGCTGAACAGCCTACTTCAAACTAGCCCCTGAAGAATACTATTTTTATCTTTGTTCTGGAAAAAGACAAAATTAAGTTTTGCTCCTCAAAGGAGGAGGCAAGATGTGCAAAAGACCAACAGCTGCACCATCACATTCTAATCTTTAAAGTCTGTCCAACTGGGGAAACAGATGTGAATTTGGAATAGATTTGAGGACATTTCTCCCTTAGTGCACCAGTAACAGGGACACAGGAGACAGAAGATTAAATCCCAGGACTGCCATTTATGTAAAGCATATATGTAAACTAACATTTATGTAAAGCATACATGTAAATTAACACATTAAAGAAAAGACACATTATGTGTCCATGAAACAGCCTGATCAGTAATGGATTTTCCCCAAAATCGGTGCTTTTGATCACAAAAGAAAACCAAGTTTATGGAGGTAAAGAGAATAGGATCACATTATCACACTCAACACACAGGCCATTTTTGAAAAAGTACCCTCCATATTCATATGTAGCAACTCCTCTACCTGCAGAGTTCCCTGGGAACCTGACATGTTTGCCATTTCATATTTGTTGTGCAAATTGACAAATTAATTGGAGAAATCTCTGGTCTTGTGATCAATTTAATAAAAAAAAAGATTAAGATTTTCTGGGGTTCAGTGAATTGCAGTGCATTTGAAATTAACTATTAAGGAGTCCTCTGGGTTTCATTTTCATGGTTGTTTCTTACCATATAAGTACATATGAGAACATCTGTCAATGTGGGTGCAAACAACTAGAGTGCATTTACCTCTTTAGTATCAGTAACCCTTTTTGTGTGACTAGCACTGCGAACATAGACACACATGTACATGTGTTAGAGTTTGTGTGTGTGTGTTTTATTGAAATTATTTGTGAGCACCCTATTGGAATAACTGTATTGATAGCACAGTAACTGCATTAAGTGTTGCAGCTTCACTGACATCAGCCATCACTTTGATTTCTCTCTTCATTCCCTGTTTTAGCTATCCACTGGAGGAGGAATAATTATTGCAATGTATTCTTTTCTGCTGAAAAGTTCCATTGCTTCTGTTGGAAATTGTTGATGATTGCTTCAAACTATACTTAGGGCAAAACAATCCAATATATCATTAACAAATTCATAGGGCTTGCATGTGGATATTTCATAAATTTTAACAAGGTTAAGAACTCCTTCCCTTCAAGGACATAGGATGGTTTACTCCTGTTTTATAGCTTTGCATTATAAAGTAATAAATACACTAATAAATTTCTGCTAATGGCCATTCTTATACAATGAAATGGGTAATTAAACCTCACAAGATGTTTCTCATTTATAGGTTGTATTAATTTGATTGACCGTAAACGATGTGTTAGTCCAGTCAAAATAGATCCCATAACGTCAAAATAAAACAAAACAAAACAAACACCAAAACACAAACACTGCAATATCTGGTAGGGATTTCTAATATTCTAGGCACTGTATCTCGTGTAAAATAATCCTTCTATATCTATCAACAGCTAATCATTTTAAACAGTTAATCCGTTCAATTATTAGCCAAATATTTCAAATCCCTTATTTGATAAATCTTCATTTACTGCAACAAAGGGTGCAGTTACAAAATATATTATCTCTGCTAAGAAGTTAGCTAAAGAAATTCATTCCCCTCCTCCCTATTTTAGCATTCATTCTCATTCTAATTCTTTAGCCATCTTCCTTAATGCAATTGCTTATGAGGCCACAATGTAAACTAGGTCACTTAGATTATTTTTATTTCAAAAAGAAACACTGAAAACCATTTATGCCTTCCTGCTTATAGAACAGAACAAGGAAGAACAAAAAAGATTGTGATGGAAGGCAGAAAAGTGTTCAGAGAAAAAAGCATGTCTATATCATGGGGTACAAGCAATATAATAATATTGAAATACATGTGGCTCATTTTCCAGAAGAATGCTTTAGTTACCTGCATACAAGATAAGTGGAAAGAGCCAGATGCCAACCTGGTAAACCTTATCAGCTAAAACCACAGGGCCAACAGGACTGAGAGAGCATGACTGGCAGTGGCAGGTCAATTGCCTGGTAGAATTGTGTGTCCTGAACTCACACAGAGTTTTTCACTTTTTCATTCCAGACACAAAATATAAACAAACCCAAATGTAGAGAACTGGAAACATAAACCTCCTTGTTTAATTGAGTGTCTAATGAAACTGAAAGAGTTGAGTTGGTGTTTATTTGCTTCTTCATAGATCTTTCTTCTGGTGCCTCAGAGGTGGCCAGAACTGCAAACATGCCTTTGAGTTTAATGTTCTCTACCAACAGATTCAACATTTTAGATGCTACCTGCTACCTATCTGAGGACCGAATTCTTTCTTCTTTATCTGTGGCAATTAGCTGTTCAATTAACTTTCCTCGAGTCACTTTTCTAGGGCCACATGTGTAATTCTTATGTATTTTCTGATGAAACGTCTAAGTTTTCTCCTTGCATCTTGCTCAAAGCTTGTGGTGTTCTTTGAAATGATCAAATGGAATGAGTTGTGGAAATGAAGTCTGTCAGACTGAGAGGCATGTAGTTGCCTGAATCTTCTGGCCCTTCTTGTGGCTTGTGGATGACTGCCTTCTAACCTTGTGGTAACCAGGACCTTCCTGGTTAGCCAGGACTGCTGATGTAAAAGTGGCTAGGTGAGGCCTTCTACCAGCACTTTCAATGCCCTTGGCTGGATCCCATCCAGTTCTTAAGAGCTCTGTATCTAAATATGCCTCTTTACTCCTCTGGTGACTGTGGAGAGATTATAGACAACAAGTGGTATGAGATTTAAAAAGTTCAAGTGTGGGTATGAGATTCAACAAGGTCAAGTGTCAAGTACTGCTCCTGGGTCACAACAACCCCTTGCAACATTACAGGCATGAGGAAGAAGGGTTGAAGAGCTGCTGGGTGGGGAAGGACCTGGGGGTGTTAATTGATGGCTGTGTGGTCAGGTGGCCAAGAAGGCCAGTGGCATCCTGGTTTCCATCAGGAATAATGTGGCCAGCAAGTCTGTGACTGTCCCCATCTACCCGGCCCTGAGCACCTACATGAGTATTAATCTTAGAAAACGTCTTTGATATGAGCAAATGGAAGGGAAACAACAATTTTATTCTCACTTTTCACTTGACTGGATTCTGTATTCCGACCTCTTGGGAACTTCAAAAAACACTTTATTAGATGAATTGTTAGATCATTAACATATTTGTCTTTAGAGATTTATTTCTTTAGAGAGAGAGAATTAGACATATTAAATACAAGTTTATATTATATATTCTTAAAATATTGTGGTTTTAAGTGCAAAAAAATCCTATCAATAAGAAGTCGGTGTGTTAAGAGTATTTAAATTACACTACACTGTAGAAAAAAAAAAAAACCAAACATCCATGTTAGACTGATTTGTTAGCTTGCCTTTAAAGAAAGGCCCAAGATCCAATATAGTTGCAGGAAAGATTGTTGATCAATATTCTTTGCTCCTTCAGCATAGCAACCTTTATATATTCTAAATATCTTTCTGGGTTTTTTCCCTTGACAACTGGGAGACTAGTAAAAAAAGTATTGCAACCTCTACAATAAAGTCTGGTAAGGAATGTGTAAATGCCAGAATTACTGGACTGTAGTTCTCTAGAAATGACAGCTCCAGGCAAATATGATGTGATTTACATGACAGAGGCATCATGATGAAGACGAATCTTCAAATTAAGCCTCCCAACTGTAATATTCTAAACGCCTGAGACAATTAGTTTTCCCTAGATGCTTATTAATCCCTTTAAAATAGAACTAGTGTCTTTGGATTCAATTTCCCATATGCACAGCAAAGAGTCAGATTCACAGCATTATACATGGAAAGGTAAAATTAAGTGGGAAAAATATATTGCTTTTGTCTTAACACCTAGTTATTAGCTTTACCACTAAATGTCATCCCTCCAAATTCTTACCATTTTATAAGATACATTTATCTCACCTACCATTATCTTGGAGCATTTGAGAGGAGACATTGTTCCTCTCTCACAGGAATGTGGAGACATCTGTTTTCTGAGGTCCTGAAAAGCATTAGAGAGATCTCTGTCAGAGTGGCCTCACATTCACTCTCTCACCACGAGTCTTCAGCTCATTTAATTTATAACTGTTCTTTCAGTTCAAAACTTTGTTCTCATGTCAAAACTTTCCCTAGTATAATCTGTCAAAGATGATTCTTGTTTAAGGGCTTTGATGAACTTGCCAACTTTGTATGCTTAAATGTAATAACAAAAATGGAATATTTTTTGTTATGGGATAAGAAAAACCTAAAAGCACAAAGAAAGACTCTGTCTAGGCTTTCCTGCATGGTTTTGTTGCCAAAGCTGCAAATAATGCTGACTGAACAGCACCTCAGCTAGGATTCTGCTTCAAAATCAGCCATGCAGAGAAAATACTATTCCCATTTAACAACAGATACATTAAATTCATGTACATTCGTATGGTCACAGGCACAAAGCATTTCCATTCTTGCTCTAATTTATTACTAAAATCCTATTCCCAGTAATCTAATATCCAATTATTTAACTGACTGTTTTAGGAGAAAGGGAAGGCAAGCTTCAGCTAAAAAGGGGCTAAAAGATACAACAAATGTGGAATATTCCAGACCTATTCTAAAAAATACTGTTTTACTGCAATCTCATCTAAACCGTATTTATAGGACAGAAGCAAAACTTGAGGTGAATACAATGATGTAGATAATTAAATAGATATGATTTAAACAATTATTGAAAAATTACATGAATATGCTATTATTTCTTAACATATCAAGTCATGTGTTTGGCCTTCGTCCCAAGACACCACCAGCCTTTACTGTCCTTGCTCAGCCCCCCAGGGCTACTTCCACCCTGCACGTGACCCAGCATCCTCATCAGGGCTTGCCCCACTCCCTCCATGGCCCAGGACCCCATGGCAGACCCCTGGAACTCCCCCCACCCAACTCCATGTCAGCCCTGCAGGATTGTCAGCCCTCTTCCCTAGAGATGCTGCAGGAGGACCAGTTTTCAGCTTCCCACATCCCTGCCCTATCTAGCCTTCAGTAGGTGGGCAGTGACGGGCACACATCTTGGCCTCTTCCTGTGGTTCTGTGGCTGGGGTACCCTAATGCCTCAGGGATGTTTTACTCCTGGCTCAGAGTGAGATGGGGTCTGTCTGCTACTCCCTGCCCTGAGCTCCATGGGGAGCGTTGCGGTGTCCTGACAAATTGACTTAATATACAATGAAATTGATGATACTTCATTAATTTTAAAGGTTTTTTTTTTAAATCTCTTTATTATAAATTATTAAATCTCCGTGCTTCTGTTCTTGCTCCTGTTTGATTTAGCAATAGAATACAGGAGTGTTGGTTTGTGATTCTTTTGCAGTCAGTTCACCCAGAAAAATGCAAGTTGTAACCTAAGAAATAAGTTTTAAATGTTGCTTTCTATACTCATAGACTTAATGTACTAAGTAGTTGTGATGGTTTGGCCCTAGACTGAAGGCCAGATGCCCACCAAAGCCACTCTATCACTCCTCCTCTTAAATGAACAGGGGGAGAGGGGAAAAATATAACAAAAGCCAATAATAAGATAGAAGAAATTTTAATAACAATAATAAACAAAAAAAGAAATAGATCACGTGGAAGTGAAAAGCAGAGAGATATCAGTCTCTACTTCCCATCAGCAGGATGGTGGTTGGTCTCAGGAAGCAGGGCTCTCTAAGCTTGGTGGTTACTTGGGAGGATAAATACCATGGACAAATCCCCCCACTTCCTTCTTTCACTTCATTCTTATATCTGAGCTGACATCCTATGGCATGGAATACCCTTTTGGCCAGTCTGGATCAGCTGGCTCAGCTGTGTCCCCTCCCAAGATCTTGCCCATCCCTCAGTGTACTCTCAGGGCAGGGAAACGTTGAAGAGACACAGCCTGGATACGTATTCAACAGTAGCCAAAACACTGCTGTGTTATCAACTACTGCTGCAAAACACAGCACTGGAAAGATTCTGTGAGGAGAATTAAGTCCAGCTCAGCCAAACCCAATACAGTAGTGTATCCATACATTGAAAATCATGTATTCATAAAACCTCAGGTATCATTTGTTACAAAATTCCATAAAATTATAAACTGCACAAAAATTAATTATTCAAAGAACAAAAACATGAAAACTGCAGAACTGTTAATGTTTTCTTGCCAGAAAATTTATGCAAAAAATAAAAGAGCAAATTTGCTCTTACATGTATAATTGAGACAAACATAATAAAAAAACATGTGACGGAATTCTAATGAAAATAGCCTAAATTATTAAATAAACAAACAAACAAAAAACTAATATGAATTTCTAATAGACCAAGGCAGAGAGAATGAGAAAAATTGGTGTTTCAGCAAATACCTTCATGTGGCTGTCCACATGGTGACATGGCTCTTGTGGTCTTTTTGCCCACCTGGGCACACTAGAGGCTCATGTTCAGCTGGCTGTCTTCCAACAGCCCTAGGATTTTTTCTACTGGGCAGCTTCTCAGCCACCCTCTTCCAAGCCTGTAGAGTTGCATGGGGGTATTGTGGCCTTGGTGAAGAGATTGGCCTCAGCCCATCAATCCAGCCTGTCCAGGTCCCTCTGCAGAACCTTCCTACCCTCGAGCAGATTAACGCCACCTCCCAGTTTAGTATCATCTGTAAACTTACTGAGGGTGCATTCAATCCACTCATCCAGATCATTGATAAATATATTAAAGAGAGCTGGTCCCAATACTGAGCCTTGGGGAATGCCATTTGTGACTTGCTTAAGTGTGTGCTGAGAGAGATAGCTAGAAAGAAAACCCACAGTAAGTGCTGCACAGTAAGTGCTGAGCGGGGAGCAGCTAGAATACTCAGGAGAATGCGTCAACAAAAATCAGATTGTCTTCACTTTTTACTTTTTCCTTACAGCTCTTTTGTTATAAAAGGGAAGAGGTACATATTAAATTTTTGAGAGTTTTAAAACCTCAAAAATGCCAAAAGAACTGAAGACACATTAATATTATTTTCTTAATGCAGGTTCTGCTGAAAAAAAAAGAAAAAACAACAGCAAAAAAACACATTTCCAGTTACAGTTAGAGATAGTTTATGTATGGAGTATTTCTGCATTTTTCAGGAGTTTGGGTGCCTTTCCAAATTAATCATGTTACAAACTCTGTATGAACTTGACCTAAATAAAAATGTGTCAAATGAATCTTGACTAGCATGCATTTTGATTGTGTGCAAAAGCAGAGTAATTTGGAGCACCCATGCTCAAGAGAGTGTGAGATGGCTGTTACGTTTCACCAAGTGGAAAGCAATATGACGTACTGTCATAGTTCAACCTCAGATAGCAACTAAACACCATGAACCCATTCAGTCACTCCTCGCCTCTCCCAATGCGGTAGGGAGAAGAAACAAATAAAAAGAAAAACTCACGGGCTGAGACAAAAATAGTTTAATAACTATCATGAAATAAAATATAATAATAGCAATAATAATAAAATGATCATAATTATAGATAATAATGAAAAGGAAGGTAACAAAAAAGCAAGAAATAAAATTCAAGAAAGACAATTGATGCACAATGCGGTTCCCACCACCTGCTGAGCAATATCCAAATAGCAATCAGCCCCTGTGGCCAACTTCCCCTAGAAGTGACCACGATGTTCTGTGGTAGGAAATATCCCTTTGGTTACTTTGCGTCAACTGTCCTGGCCATGATCACTTCCAACTTCTTATGCTCCTGTACTCTAGCAAGACACAGGAAGTTGAAAAGCCCTTGATTTCCTAGCTACAACTGGAAACACCAGTTTATTGTCAACATTCTTCTCACACTGAATCCAAGGCATGGCACTATTCTAGCTACTAAGAAGGAAAATTAATTCTATGTGAGACAAAATCAGGACAAGTACATCATCAAATTGGAGAGAATCCAATGGAGAGACACAAGGATGATTAGGGGAGTTGAGCATCTCCCCTATGAAGAGAGACTCAGAGCCCTGGGGCTATTTAATCTGGGGAAGAGAAGACTGAGAGGGGATCTGATCAATGTCTATAAATATCTGAGGGGTGGGTGTCAAGTGGAGGGGGCCAGGCTCTTTTCGGTGGTTCACAGTGATAAGACAAGGAACAATGGGTTCAAACTAGAACATAGAAGATTTCACCTCAACATGAGGAGAAACTTCTTTACAGTGAGGGTGACAGAGTGCTGGACCAGGCTGCCCAGGGAAGTTGTGGAGTCTCCTTCTCTGGAGACTTTCCAAACCCATCTGGATACGTTCCTGTGCAGACTACCCTAAGTGATCCTGATTTTGGCAGGGGGGTTGGACCTGATGATCTCTTGAGGTCCCTCCTAACCTCTGACATATTGTGATATTGTAATAGAGGACTGGGCTGTCACATCATTCAGTGACAGAATTGTTTCTTATCTATCTCTTCGCCAAAGGAAGTAAGTCATACAAAGCAGAATTTAAGGAATTGCCCATTGCCAAATATGTTGAGGGTGCATATGGTCCTGAAGAAGTTCAGTTTGCAGGCTTGAGCTGGACCTCTAAAACACTTTTGGACCCTGCAAAGTTGGATTCTTATTCTTTTTCTATTACATTATTTGGCAGGAACCTGCCAAATCACATAATGATTCCTGAATTTGGATGAGTTTTGCATGTTAAAAATGAGGGAAGCAACACAAGGTGTTGAAAAGAAACACTGTGATACTGTGAAAGACAGTTGCTCATAATAAATAAATAAATAAATTATGGTGACTTTATGCTGATCTCTAACTTTTAGACTCAGAGAAAACTCTTTCTAGGTTTAGTGTGCATATTTTCACTTGTAATAAACATCATTGTAAATAACAAGATACGGTTAAATGAATTCTGATTTTCTCATGATGAAAATCAAGCCCTGATTAACTTCCAAGATTAAGGCAATTTTACAGATTGTCACTGTGGAAACTGACTTGACATGCTGGCAAGCCAGGAAACATATTTAGAATTTTTTCCCTACAAAATCCAGTTTGGGTGACTTACCCATAGGAACTGAGCCTAGAATTTATTCTGCCTAACTTAAACTTTTAAAGAGGTAATTCTACAGCATTACGTATTTTGGACTCCTCAGATAGGCACTTACTGTACGTCATTGGAATCACCTCCTAATGAAGCTCATTAGTGAAAGAGGAAATACAGAAATTTGTCTTTCAAGTTGACAGAATTGAGGTGAGTTCTGTTTTGACATAGGAAGTCCTCTCGTTGAGAAGTTACAGATTCTTACGACTTCTAAACATCTGTTCATTTAGTTGAGATCTGTACAAGTGACTAAGCCCCCTAAGAAATCACAATTTCAATATATATCTTAATCACTCATTTCTCAAGATGACTTCTCTGACTTTAAGACCAGGTTTCAACTAAAATTGGCATATTTCCCACTATGCAAAAATATGTTGCATCAGTTTGGCTGATTTCTGAAAAACAATTCATGTCTGGTTGATTGGCCAAATTTCAGTTATCAGTGCCTGGCAGCACACAAAGAGTTATATCTGAAATAAACATTTTGATAATGTCTAAGAGGTAGTCCAAGAAAATTCTCCCAAGTTCCTTATCTGTGCACATCTGGTTGTGAAAAGAGCATTGTATGGGGATAGCTCTATAAATGTATTTCCACATGTAACAGTGTCTGACAGAGGATATAGGCAAAGCTGTGCAAACACTAAAAACATAGCCAAACTCCAGCAACTACCTCTGTGAAACCTGAAAATATCTGATCAAAACACAGTTGCAAGAAGATGTTGCCTGAGAGAGATCAGAGATGTGCTCACATCCTGGAAAGCTGACAGTATCCTGGGCTGCGTAAAAAGAAGCATTCCCATCAAGTTGAGGAAGGTGATTGTCTCTCCTCCTCCATCCTGTGAGACCCAGAGCTACTTGCAGTACTCCAGATGAGTTACTGCATCAAGCACTGTGGTCATCAGCGCATGAATAATATGGACCTGTTGGAGAGGGTTCAAAGGAGGGCCACAAAATACACTGAGAGATGGAACACTACTCCTATGAGGAAGCACTGAGAGAGTTGGGGTTGTTCAGCCTAATTAAGGCTCCAGGGACACTTAGTTGGCAGCCTTTCAATAATGAAAGGGGGCTTACAAGAAAGATGGACTCAAACTTTTTAGTAGGGTTTCTTGTATTAGGACAAGGGGTAATGCTTTTAAACTAAAAGAGGCTAAATTTAGACTAGATATAATGAAGGAATTCTTTACAATGAGGTTGTTGAAACACTGGAACAGATTACCCAAAGGTTACCCCATCCCTGGAAACAATCAAGATGAGTTTAGACAGGGCTCTGTGCAACCTGATCTAGATAAAGATGCCCCTGGTCATTGCAGAGTGGTTGGACTAGATGACCTTCAAATGTCTCCTTCCAACCCACATCATTGTGTGATTGTACGATTCAATGCAGAAAATGTACGATCTTACTCCACAGATCTTGAGTTTGATCTGGGAAAACCCAGCCTTCAAGCCAAAGAAACTGTACTACATTCTACCAAAAGGGACAAATGTGACACAGCAAATGAAGATAAGGATGAAGCAGAAAGATTGCGTTCCTTTGCGCTAGCTGCTCTACACATACTCTCAGAAGTTGGATATTTATTGTGTGGCTATATCTGTTGAATATTGCACTGGAAGATTCTCCTCTTATTCTATGGAGTGCCAATAGTAACATCTATGTCACTGCAGAGGAAAATAAGTACACCTGTCAGTAGATGTGGCACACCATATCAATTACATATTAGAATCATATATTTCTTATATAATTACAGGTCATGTCTACATTATTAAATTTAATGGATCTAGAGAATAGCTACTTAATTTCCAAACACTGGAACTTGATCTGTACTGTTACACAAGCAAAAGCCCTTTGTATGTTTTTTGCCCTCGCATTTTGCTCGCAAGATCTTGCTAGGACTAGAAAAGAGTTGACCAGGCTAGAAGCCATTCACAACAAAGTTTGAATGCGACCTCCTACTTTTTCAGGACAAGATTATTTAATATTATGAATATGGTCCATTCCACATCAACTGTCCCTAGCAGTAGAGTACAATCCTCAACACGTTTAATATTCAGGATATAAATATACTTCTCAACAGAGACAGCTTGCATCAGGGACATTCAGATTAGCTAAAAGAAAAACCTCTTTTTACTATCATCAAACAACAGGATAGGTTACCTAGAGAGGCTGTAGGTTCTACCTCCTTGGAGGTCTTCAAGATTTGACTTAGACTTGAACAACCTGATCCACTTTGAGAGGGGAGTAGGTTTAAATGAGGTTCAGAGTTTTCTTCCAACATAAATTATTCTGCGATTTAAAGATTCGTGTTGTGATTCAAAATCCACACTAGATCATGTACACGGTTAAGGACAACTCCCTCCAACAAAAGGTGCTATTTCTTAAACTGACACCATGAATCTGATGTAAACGAATTTTACATTTATTTTACTTGAGTTATTCACATAATTTGAATCCCAGACAAGATCATTATAGAAAAATGATCTGAGCATCATATTGCATAAGGTAAACAATAAAACTTTGTGTGTTCACTTAACAGACTCACCCAAACAATATATGAATTGTGTCTGGCAAAAGTGTAAGAAGAGACATGAGGACAACTCTACCAAAACTGTTAAATTCAGTAAGCATCACTTCTGAATGAAGCAGAGGAGGATCTAACAGCCCTCATAATGACCAGATCAGAAAACCTCTACCACTGAAAAACAGGTCTGCGCAGATAACACCTGGGTAAGGTGTGAAATTTTATATGTACACTTCTTTAGTCTTTAGAAACTATGACTTTCATTAGATTGGTATTTTGGAGTCCTTGTATTATTGAGTAGAGTTTTCAAAAGCCCTACATTTCCCCACTAAAATATGACCTACTTTCAAAAGTAGGAAACTCACGTAAGAAATATTTCCCACTGGAAGTCAAAATGGCCATTAGCTTATATATTGTATATAACACAACTGTAGGTGTGGGTGTCTGTGCATTTTCCCCCTACCAGCTTCATCACAGTGAATTTTTACAAGAAAAGCTTTCCTATGAGTTCCCTTTGATGGCAATAATTTAGATTGTAAACATATAAAGCCAAACAGCCATTTCCAAATTATTGGAAGAAATTTCTTTTTTTTTTTTAATAATCATTAAAAGAAGGTCAGATGCTGGATATTTCCTGTGAAGTTACAAATTGTATGGCTTGGAATGAGCTTTCTTTCATGCAGATTTTATTGTTATTTTTCTATGGCATAATGTAATTAAAAACACATAAACATGTAAGTGAAATATCTATATCTCTTACATTACCAACTTCTAGACTCTGACCAAATCAAAATACGTGATAGATTGTCCTTATCCATGGATCATTTACAAAATGTACAAGAATTATTAATGATTATATCACTTTGTGCCTACAGAGACCTTTTTCACACGGGTCACTGGTAAACTAAACTGGCCTTAATCTGCCACTCTGCAAACGAACCAAGTCCACATACTGATGGCAAGCATAATGTTTTTCAACACTGGAACTGTGGATGGCTAAAGGAAAAAAAAGTTAGTTACTGTTATAAAGTATTGACCTCAGTTATTTCCCTTCTAATATAAAGACATTTGAAGATGTGATTTCACACATAGGAGATTCAAAACAGTTAAAGGAGTACTCCCTTCCCAATCTGAGCTAGGAGGAGTGTGTGATCAGGTAAAGCAAAGACTTAAAGGCTGTGGGTCTGGTAGGGACTGCTCTGCTCTGTGCTGCAATTCAGTTCAATTCCCTCTACCTCTCTTCTTGAAGTACCTTTGGTTTGGCTTCACTCCAGCAGCCTCTTTCTGACCTACTTCTTTCCTCAGCACTTTCTTCATTCGTTTGCATACCATTCTTCTCCTTTTACTTAGTTTAAGCATTTAGCTAATCGCTTCCTAAATTTCCCTTCCTGAAATGACCCCACCATGGTGTTGTCTGCTGCACTATTAATCCTTCAGTTTTCCTTCTGTATTTTGTTCTTTCATTTCTTGTTTATTTGAACTGCAACAAGGTTGCTACTCATGGCTTAGATATATGTATGCTTCACTGAGTTAAGAACTGACTGGATGGCCAGACCCAAAGATTTATGGTGAATAGAGTCAAATCCAGTTGGTGGCCAGTCACAAGTGACATTTCGCAGGGCTCAATATTGGGACCACTTCTCTTTAACATCTTTATCAATGATCTGGAAGAGGGAACTGATGTGCACCCCCAGTAAGTTCACCCATGACACTAAGTTGGGTGGGAGTACTGATTTGCTTGAGAGTAGGAAGACTCTGCAAAGGGATCTGTACAGGCTGAATGGATGGGTTGAGGCCAAGCGCCAGGTCCTACACTTAGGTCACAACAGCCCCATTCAACATTCCAGGATTGGGGCAGAATGGCTGGAAATTTGCCTGGCAGAAAAGGACCTGACCAGTGTCAGCTGAACACGAGCCAGCAATGTGAGCAGGTGCCCAAGAAGGCCAACAGCATTCTGGCCTGGATGAGGAATACTGTGGCCAGCAGCAGTGGGGAAGTGATCATGACCCTGTACTTGGCACTGGTGAGGTTGCACCTTGACTACTATGGTCAGTTTTGGGCCCCTCACTATAAGACATTGAGTTGCTGGAGCATGTACAGAGAAGGGCAAAAAAAGCTGGTGAAAGGTCTAGAGAACAAGTCATATGCAGCTGAGGGAACTAGGATTGCTTAGTCTAGAGAAGAGGAGGCTGAGGGAAGACCTCGTGGCTCTCTATACCTACCTGAAAGGAGGCTGTATTGAGGTGGGTGTTAACCTCTTCTCCCTAGTATCACGTAATAGAATGAGAGGAAATGGCATTAAGTTGTGACAGAAGCAGTTAAGATTGGATATTAGGAAAAATTTCTGTACAGGAAGAGTGATCAAGCACTGGAATAAGTTGCCCAGGGAGGTTGGCAGAGTCACCATCCAGGAGGTATTCAAGAAACACGTGGACGAGCTGAAATCCCCCCACACCGACAATAACCAGGCTAGCAAAAGACAGTTTTAAACAACTTTGCTTCTCTGCTTGAACTTTGCAAAGGAAAATTAAAAAGACAGTTTTAAACCATCACAACTTGGCACTTCAGGACATGGTTTATGGCCATGGTGGTCTTAGGTTAAAGTTTGGACTGGATCTTTGAGGTCTTTTCCAACTGCAACAATTCCATGATTCTATGTTGGAGAAGGACTTATAGCACCTAATGCAATGTGGCCCCAATTGTGATTGATCAAAAGTCACCAGGTATTAGTAATAAAAATTGTGATCTTTAATAAAAAATTAGCATACACATTATTTTCAAGACTGGTATTCTTCTTTTGAAATTTGTAGCTTTGAAGTGTATGCCTACAATCATCTTGCTATAGCTAGTACCACAAAACACAGTCTTTCAGGAGAAACATTGGAAAGGATTTTTCATCAAGAGGAAAACTCTATTAAAAGAAGGTGCTTTGTGGACAGATACAAAAACACAGAAGAAAGGAAAATAACTTATTCATCAAAGGAAAGTCTTAAATAAATAATGCATTTCCGTATATATAGGAATGTGTTTAAGAAAAATATATCTGTTAAATTATGTATGAAGCACACAGATTTCACACAGAGGTCCAAATTATAGTCTGTATGTTAAACCTGACCATTTTCTTCTTCACTCTTTGATTATAAGGCTTTAGAAAAGTACTATGCTGCCAAAGAGGATTAAACTGGATTTGAGATCCATGATGGTCATATTATTTCAAACACTGAGGAGCAGCCTTTTGTTTTTGTTCAGCATTAGGCAAACTGACACCCTTCAACTCATCCTTCCTGCTGTGGTACACTGTGTAACGTCTGTAGTCTGCTTAGCTGGGGACGATTTCTTGGTACCTGTCGTCCTGGTTTTCTCTTAATGTAGTTCATTTTCAACATCACAGAGTAAGACTATGAAACACTCAGTTAAAGCTTATGTAAAATATAGCTTAGTCTATCAAGCAATGTTAATCTTGGCCTCAATCCAGCAAAGCTCTTAATATTTCTTAATATTCTCATTACATTCATCAGAAGAACTGAAAATAAAATGTATACCTAAGCACAGAGTCAGCTCAAGCTTTGAACATTATCTGTGTCACAATAGTGAAAACAATAAGAACACAGAAAACCAGAACATTGTAAGCAAAATAGACGTAAGAATAATTTCAGAGATTAGTCTAAAACAAAAGAATACACAAATTTCATTTCTATGCCAATTGGTATAGCTTGGGCACAGACTCTCAAACAAGAGCTAGTTACATGCTGTAAGCATGGATCTTTTCTTAAAATCTCTCTGTTTCATCTATAGATTCAGATGGCTCACACTGGATAAAGCCAGCCTAAAGGTCTCTCTGGGTACCTCTGTCCTGTACTAAAAAAGGGCCAGAGGCTGAAGTCAGCACTAGACCATAGCATCCTTCCTGCCTAATTGTTAACAGTGCTTCCTGGCTCTTATTTTTGGAATACTCCAGCTTGCTCTCTCCAAGACAAATTTCTTACAGAGGTGGTTAGGCTTAAACACTGTGGACCACAGCCAGCTGGCAGCTCTCAGCCTTTCAGCAAAAGATCAATCCCTGGACTTTTATTTAGCAATAGAGATGGAACTTCAGCTTCCATGGTTGGGAAATAACTCAGAAAATTAAACTCCCTTTGCGAGGTGCCTTTCTAAAGATCACATATCTCCCCTGACTTTTTCTTTTCATGGTCTCTCTTCTATTGCAAAGAATATGAAATATTTTTAACTCTATACATTAATTTCTCACCCTCTCTGTCTTCCCACGGCTAAGATAGGCTTTCATTACTCTGACTTTGGTGTGTTAGAGCTCCTGAAAACCTTGCAGAAAAAAAGGACTTCGAAGAATACCAATCTAGGTTTTAAGCCCTTTTTCTGTTGTAGGGGATTGCATAACCAAAACCTAAAATCGGAAGTTTTATAGTATCATGAAGTTGAGAGCTTGGTTTTGAGAGTCTTCCTGTCTTCTACTTGACTGTCTCCTAAAGACCAAAACCAGATTGTGGCACTTCAGTTGTTTGGATGTCGTATTTCATTCTGTAGTCCCAGTTTAGTCCTATCAAATGGTTAACGACCTACCAAAGGACAGAATAAATGTTCATATTGTTGACATGATTTGAAGCACTTAAAGACAGCCTAAACCATCAGAAGAAAAATAATTCCCAAACAAGTAGTTAAAGTTCTCTGGATGGCCTACTGAGTTGTAACATCATTTCCTTCAAGATATTTCCAATAATCATACAACACATACCTCAAACCTTTAGAAAGTCTCAGATATCTTCATTTTCTCTTGTGCCTGACACTGAACACAAAGCTATTCTCTACATTCATTTGTACTCTGTGTAGTTTTGAAATTCATTAACAGATTCTACTGTAGTTTTGGATACAAAATTTTTTTACTATACACAAGTAAAAAGCATCTGATTGGTCAGATTATAATTGGAAAAATAGTTTGAAGAGCAGTGAGTATACCAAAGAATAGTTGATACTTTTCTAAGCAAAAAACCCCAAACAGCCCCCAAATTATTGTTCTCAGAAAAGAAAATGTAAAACAAGAAAACAAACATTTTTAGTGCATGTACTAAATAGTATATATCACATTGCTAAAAGAGACTTGAACTGCAAGCCAGTGCCTTAAACTGAAAATATCTCAGTAAATGGAGAAGTCAGCTATCACTTCATTTAAGTGATTGGTTAGGCAGGATAACATGTTTTTGAGAGTTCAGAGTGAGTGAAAGAAGGATGAGAGAAATTCTTGCCATTCAGAATGACATAATGGTAACAGTGGGTCTGAAAAATTGAGAGATCATTCTTGAGCAACTGCTGGAAAGTGATATATGCAATTTTGGTAGATTAAATAAAAGAGATTTCTGAAACACAAGGAGAGTGGTTTTATGGCTATGATATGTGGTTGATGACATTAATTTTCCTAAACTTGTACATTGGCAGTCATGTAAGATGTAATATTGACTTCAAATATGTCCATCAACAATTGTTAAAACCACCATTATATAATGCATCTAATAACGATGTGCTTAGTTGCCAAGTGGTACCAATGCATAACAGCTAAGGGAATCAAGAGCTAAATATTTTTATTGCTATAGTTTTCATATGCCAGGAATCTAGCAAAAATAGCATTGTGTATACACACTGAAGAAATTGTTCACTCTAAGTGAAGACAAGGTATGTGATCGGCTGAGGAACCTGAAGACGTACAAGTCCATGGGACCTGATGAAATGCATCCCAGAGTCCTGAGGGAACTGGTGAATGTGGTTTTCCAGGCCACACAGGTTGAGAAGTCCTGGCAATCAGGTGAAGTCCCTGGGGACTGGAAGAAAGGAAACATCGCACTCATTTTTAAAAAGGGTAGAAAGGAGGACCCTGGGAACCACTGACCTCTCACAGCCTCACCTCCGTGCCTGGGAAGATCATGGAACAAATCCTCATAGATGTCATGATGAGGCACATGGAGGACAGGAAGGTAATTCAAGACAGCAGAATGGCTTTACCAGGGGCAGGTCCTGCCTAGTGGATTTCTATGATAAAGTGACTACATCATTGGATAAGGGATGACCTATGGATGTGATCTACCTGGATTTCCGCAAAGCCTTTGACACAGTCCTCCACAAGATCCTGCTTGCCAAGCTGGAGAGACATGAATTTGATGGGTGAACTGTTCAGTAGATAAGGAATTGGCCAGATGGTCACATCCAGAGGGTGGTGCTCAATGGCTTGAAGTCCAGATGGAGAGCAGTGGCAAGTGATGTCCCTCAGGGGTCTGTACTGGGACCTGTACTGTTTAATATTTTTATCAATGGCATAGACAGGGAGATTGAATGCACCATCAGCAAGTCTGCAGATGACACCAAGCTGAGTGGTGCTGTTGATACACGAGAGAGGATGTCATCCAGAGGGACCTGGACAAGCTGGAGAGCTGGGCCCAGGTGAACCTCATGAGGTATAACAAGAACAAGTGCAGAATTCTGCACCTGGGCCAGAACAATCCTCTCTATCAATACAGACTGGGGGATGAGGAGATAGAAAGCAGCCCTGTGGAGAAGGACTTGGGGGTGCTGATGGATAAGAAGCTGGACATGAGCAGGCAGTGTGTGCTTGCAGCCCAGAAGGCAAATCACATCCTGGGCTGCATCAAAAGACGTTGCCAGCAGATCCAGAGAGGTGATTCTGCCACTTTGCTCTGCTCTGGTGAGACCTCACCTGGAGTACTGTGTCCAGGTCTGGAGCCCTCAATATAGGAAGGACATGGACCTGATGGAGAGGGTCCAGAGGAGGGCCATGAAAATGATCAGGGGGTTGGAGCACCTCTGCTACAAGGACAGGCTGAGGGAGCTGGGGTTGTTCAGCCTGGAGAAGAGGAGGCTCCAGGGAGACCTAATAGCAACCTTCCGGTACCTGAAGGGGGCCTACAAGAGGGATGGTGAGAGACTGTTTGCAAAGGCCTGAAGTGACAGGATGACGGGCAGTGGCTTCAAACTAAAGGAGGGCAGATTTAGATTGAATATCAGGAAAAAAGTCTTTACTATGAGGTTGGTGGACCACTGGAACACATTGGCCAGGGAGGTGGTTGAGGCTCCTTCCCTGGAGATATTCAAGGTGAGGCTCAACAAGACCCTAAGCAACCTGATCTAGTTGAGGATGTCCCTGATGACTGTGGGGAGGTCAGACTAGATGACCTTTGGAGGACCATTTCGACCTGGACAATTCTATCATTTTATGATTCTATCAAAGTATCTAAATGAACATTTATATGTCAAGATACAATATATGAAACATCAGTGACATCACTAGATGTATGTTTTTCTTGCTTAACTGAATGGACAAACAGAAGCACTCATTTCAGTTTCTGACAATATCTGGCACGGGGTACAACCTGGGAGACTGCTAAAGGTCCTGGACTATGATATGCAATGCTATGGACAGTAACATTAACAGAAATGTTTCCTTCTTTCAAGGCACTAAATCAAAAAGACATATACATGGCTTATCTACCCTACCATCTCAAACCCCAAAGGCATGGAAATTTGCTTCAGTCCAGCTGATAAGATAGAAACTACCACTCCTTCTGGAAGGAAGGTCATCAGAAGAGCTTAAAGTCAGATATGGTGAGAATACCAAACTTTCCAAAGAAAACAGAAGTTCCCAGGAAATGTAGGGAGATACTGATGAATCAACGCGTCTAAATTTAACACACAAAAATAATCATGTATGCTACCTCGAAGTAACAGGTATTGAAAAGTCTGGTGTTCAGTCAAGATCAAACTAGACAACACATGCAGTTATCACGAGTCTTGGAACTGTATCAGAGCAGCAAATGTAAGAGACAAGCAAGTTCAAAATGTTCCTTAGGTGAATGTTTGTATTCTCAATCAAGATAGAACAGTGACTCCGTTTCAGCTCTGAAAGACAAAAGTCACCTTACAGAAAGAACCCTGGAGTGTGTTCAGGAGTGTTTCTGTTTACCCAAAACCACTACCATTGGGTTTTCAAAGAAATCAAGAAGTCAAATAAAGAGTCTGATGACAGTAGGAATTGAAATCATAGCTGTGGTTTCTGTCCTTCTATAACACCATGTAACTGTCAGAACAACACATATGCACATGAGATAAAACCAGGGATGTGCAGCTTCTACATATTAGAAAATGTGTTATGTCCAGAAATCCAGACCTCAGATTACTGGGACATTTCCAAGACTGTAAATTATTGGTTTTATTTATGAATTTTTAACAAGAATGTTTAAGCCATAGTGGCACACAATCACTTTAATAAAAGTAAGCTGAAGAGATTTCTCAATTCCCTTTAAATATTATCATGATTTCACTTGCAGGGAAGGAGTATGGGCAAGCAGAGACAAAAATTCCCCCCTATCCATCTTTTTCCAGTTGTCTTCTGGCTTCCTAATCAAGTGGTAAAGCCAACACAAAACAAAATTAAAAAGGATAAAGGCAGACAGAAGAAAATATTTTATCTTGTGAAGAAAGAGCTAATAACCCGGGAAAAGAAGTTGTGATTTCCCAAGCTCATTTTAGCAAAGAAAAAAAAAAAATTCATATAAATGTAGCAATGTATCTGAATATTAATGCATTTGCCACATGTACAGACTTTCAGAGCTACTGAAGTTTCATATTTCAGAGTTAGTGAAGTTACATACTGTCCTGGTGAACAGAAATGTCAAAATGGCTGTTTGAAGCTAATACAGATATTCTTGTGGCCCTAAGCATGGAAGCAAAACTTCTTTACCCCGTGTTTATATGGTCTTTTAATTTTGGCAGCATTTTGCATGTTTAACATGTAACCTAAAGCTTGCTGCAGAAAGACCTTATCACAGCCTTTTTGGAGTTATTCAGCAAACATGAGACAGATTTCTTTCTTAAGAATCTATCTCATTCGTATTAACATTGTTTTCACTCTGCAAAGATTTGTTAAGCTTTTCCCAAGCCCCCAGGGCAGAACAACAGTATTACAATAACATTTGCTGAAAGCTCTCAGAAAGACCTCCTACACTGCAGTCCCTACTTGACTGGCACACCCATGTGTCAGTTCTTTTAAATCATGTGTCTCAGCAGGCTTTACACACGTAGTCATTCATAGCATGTAAGCTTGCTGGGTCTGGGGGCTCACTTTCTTTTCAATCACAGATTGACATATCGTTGAAATTAATCATAGGTTACTTTCCCTAATGGCTGCTGCTGGGAAGTTGGCTGTGTTGGAAATTCTGTTGTGATTTGTGATAAAATATTAATGTCTATAACAGATGTTTTAAGTAATAATGCTATGTAGAGTTAAATAGAAATATAGCTGTATGAGGTGTCTATTCTAGCAAATTATCATACTGTTTGTTAGATTGCAATATCTGATGTGGATGAGCCTTAATTATTATTTTTATTTATGCTTCAAATGCAGATCTTACATATAAGGACTACATTTTTTTTTTTTCAACAAGCAACTGTCTTTGGCTCAAAGTTTTTTAAAATGGCAATATTCAGCCTTATCACCTTTACAGAATCTTATTCTAAGTAAATAAACCCCAGGATGTTCTGAACTGTGTTCAGGTTAAGCTCATTTACACTTCATGATATATAATTGGAATATTCTGTGAACTGAACTAACAGTTTCTAATTTATCAGACGTGAATTCTGCCCTTCAGCTGCAGAAACTCAGCTTAGAGGATCAAGCAGAATTCGTCTGGTGTGTTTGCTGCATCTTTAGGATATTGTTCTCTTTGTTGACATAAATGGAAAATGTCATGCTCCAAGTGAATCAGGGAATAATTGCTGCCTAGAATCTAGGCTAGGAATAATGGTTAGACACTGTATATAATAACTTACGAATATTCAGAAACTGGCAGGGACCAAGCTAAGGACAGGACAGTGAAAGAGATGTGAAATGTGCTGCTAAAGCCAGAGGTATGATTAACCGATCAGCTAGCACACTTTCTGAGTAATGCAATGGCATATCTCCAGTTAGAGAAACTGGAGGATCTCCAAGAGTCCCCCAGAATACCTACTCTGCATGCATACTTGTGACAGAATATCATTTGCCCCAGAAAAGTAGAAAGGCTGCTTTCAGAGAGGACATAGATCAGACATGAGACAGCTGCGAACATCTGTCCTGTTTTACTTTGTGGATGTATTTTTTATGCTAGAGGTAAAAAAGAAACCAAGAAACAGTCACTGCAGTGTCATTTCCTAGACAAATACTCTCCTGAAGGATGAGCTATTTTGATCTTTCTTTCTTAGACTGACAGAGACCCTGTTTCCTGCAAACATTTTTAATAAATTACTCTAGACAGAAATTCCGTCAGTGTGTACATGATAGTGCAAAGGTGGGGGCAAAAGGATATTAAACTTCTTGAGCCCAAACTTGTTTTGACCAATTTTTTAGTGTGCTGAGAAAACACTGTTGTGCTGCTCCTGCTCCTGTTAGTCTAAGAAAAACAGATTTAAAACATGAGAAAAAGAGTAGGTCTGTCATCCTTGCTCTGTTTGTGTAATGGTTTAGTGCAAGGGCAAAACTCCCTGCTTCCCCAACACAAAAGTGAGGGGAAAAAGTAACACACATAATGACAATGCATAATTACTTTAGCTAATAATCTAGTTAATCTAATAATACAATGCATGTTTACTTTAGCTTAGCCTATTTGCAGTGAAATACAGGGGGAAAGGGGGAAACAAAAAAAATCCAACAACATGAAACAGGAAACCAAACCCAGCAGCTATCTGACTCCCACTCATTCTGCCACCATTGCAATCAGCACCCAAGAAGCCAGAACCCAGAAGCAGCAACCAGAACCGGAAGTCTTCCATGTTGCAATCTGAACTTCAAGCCCCATAATACTTTGCTGCAGCTAGAACTTTCATTTTGAAGCTGTCATGATTGCAGCATGGTATGAATAACAGCAGCAGGTTCAACTCAGTCCATGGCAGTTTGCCTTAAAGAACCAGATGAATGACTGGATCTGGAAGTCCAGTCATCAGCTTTTGCTTGAGAACGTGATCAGCTGATCTCAGACATGGAAACAGCTCTTAATTTTCAAGGTGTGCTACATAGCTGATCCCTCAGCCCCTGTTGTGGTTTAACCCCAGCAACTGAACACCACACAAGATGTTCACCCTCACAGTGATATGGGAAGATGAATCAGTAAAAAAAGAAAAAAAAAAGTTAAAACTCATGGGTTGAGGTAAGAACAGCTTAATAACTAAAATTAAAGGAAACACAATAATCACAGAATCAACCATGTTGGAAAAGACCTCAGGGATCATCAAGTACTACTCATACAACAGAATGACAACTGTGATGAAAAAAAATCATCAAGACAAAGAGAGAAACAACCCCCCCCCAAAAAGACAAGTAATGCACAATTAGTTGCTCACCATTAATGTCCTATTGTGTGTAATCAACCTATCATCGACCAGGCAAATGAACCTGGATCAAATTAGCTCGGAAAAATAATTTTGATATCTAATAAATGATATTCAGATTTTATCAGATTTTTGGCTTATAAAATTGATCATAAACTATAACAGATCCTCTCCAGGATACGTAAGGAGCTGGCCACTCACCGTTGCTCATCAAGAGTCCAGGGAGGTCCCAGCTGACTGGAGGCTAGCAAACGCAATGCCCATCTACAAGAAGGGCCAGAAGGATGATCTCGGGAACTACAGGCCTGTCAGTCTGACTTCGGTGCCAGGGAAGGTTATGGAGCAGATCATCCTGGGTGCCATCTTGTGGCACAAACAAGACAACCAGCCAATCAGGCCCTGTCAGGTTTGGTTTGTGAAAGGCAGGTCCTGCCTGACTAACCTGATCTCCTTCTATAACAAAGTGACCCAGCTAGTGGATGAGGGAAGGGTTGTGAATATTGTCTACCTGCATTGTAGTAAAGCCTTTGACACTGTCTCCCACAGCATTCTCCTTCAGAAACTCATGAAAAAGGCTTGGCTAAGTACACTCCACTCTGGATAAAACCTGGCTGGATAGCTGGGCCCAAAGAGTGATCACGAATGGAGTTAAATCTGGCTGGCATCTGGTCACTAGTGGTGCTCTCCAGGGTTTAATACTGGGGCTTGTCCTCTTTTATATCTTTATCAGTGATCTGGATGAGGGGATTGAGTGCACCCTTGGTAAGTTTGCAGGTGACACTAAGCTGACTGACTCTGGCAATCTACTAGAGAGTGGAGAAGTTTTACAATGGGATCTAGAGCAATGGGCCAAAGTTGATTGTATGACATTCAACAAGGCCAAGTTCCAGGTCCTGCACCTGGGTCACAACAACTCCATGGTAAGCTACTGACTTGGGGATGTATGTTTGGAGAGCTGCAACTTGAAGAGGGACCTGAGGGTATTAGTGGATAGCTGAGTGAATATGAGTCAGCAGTGTGCCCAGGTGGCCAAGAAGGCTAACGGCATCCTGGTTTGTATTAGAAACACTGTGGCCAGCAGGGACAGGGAGGTGATCATCCCCCCTGTACTCAGCACTGGTGAGGTTTCACCTCAAATACAGTGTTCAGTTCGGGGCCCCTCACTGAGGACACTGAGGTGTTGGAACACATCCAAAGAAGGGTAACAAAGCTTGTGAAGGGCAAGGAGCACATGAGCTACAAGGAGCATCTGAGGTAACTGGGGTTGTTCAGTCTAGAGAAGAGGAAGCTGAGGAGAGACCTTATCATTCTCTCCAAGTACCTGAAGAGAGTTTGGAGTGAAGAAGAGTCCAGCCTCTTCTCCTCAGCAGCAGGCAACAGGACTAGAGGAAATGGTTTACAAGCACCAGGTGAATTTTAGGCTACATATTAGGAAATATTTCTTCACTGAAATGGTTATCAAATATTGTAATAGTCTGCCCAGGGCACTGGTGGAGTCACCATCCTTGGAGGTGTTTACATGATATCTGGACCTGGTGTTTGGGGACATGGTTTAGTGTTGACCTTTCAGTGTTAGATTGAAGGTCTCTTCCAATCAAATATATTCTATGGTTCTTTGCTTAAGGTCAATCAGAAAGAGAATGTCTACTCCTATGAAGCTGTCAGTATGAACCACTTCTCATCTGGGTCCTTCTCATGAATCTTCTCACTCTTTGCAGTATAAAGAGTAAATTTTCAGGATGGCTATATGGGAAGATATCTGTATCTAATCTACTCTGTCTTTTAGCTGATTGTGAATTCTGCAGCTTCATGTAGGCTGGAAATCTGTTATCTATGGCAGCATGATGGAGATTGCCATTTCATTTCAACTTACTGTTCAGCTTTGTGAAAAGCAGGATGTCTGAGCATGGCATTGATTAGTTTTACATGTATGATTAGACAACTCAGATAACACCCAGTAAAACAGACTTTCCGCTGATATTTTGGAGCTAGAAGGAACAGGGGATACTGCAGTTTATGAGTATTCCCTGGGCATTAGATTAAAAGGTCAATAAAAAGTGTTAGAAAATATACATAGATGATAGCATTAGTTGTAGTGGTGGTCTTGGACCTGCTTACTTGGAGAATTTCCAGAGACAGGAGACAGGGAATCTTTCATGTTCCACAATCTTGACTCAAGAGAGACTGTGTCCTTATGTTCCACTGTTGGTAAGAGATGTTATATTAATAAATATCTAAATCTGATGAGTTATAGTAAATGACACATCCATGGGCACTGTCTTTACCAACAGAAAGAGACAGAAATGAGACTGATCTGTGACTGCTTTGACCTAAGTACCTGGCTGAGATAAAGGAAGAGCCTTTGACACTGATGTTTTATGCTGGTCAGGGCTTGAACAATAAAAAAAACTGGAGAGAGATGAATATCTGCAGATGAAAAGAATTGCACACACAGTTGAGAAGAACATGCCATATTCTGCCAGGTGAAATTTCCACCTATCTCAAGGTGGAAACCTGCCCATATGGATACGTTCTCTCTGTGTCCATTGTTTTTTCCTGACCTTAGCACCCAGTGTAGCAAATTAACAGAAATCTAGGGGAGTCAATATTTGAGCCATGAGCCTTTCTTGTGGACTGTGCCACTGAATAACAGACAGAAGAGAGTGTAGGAATTTTGTACGCAGTCTTAGAAGTGAGGGAAGTGTTTAATGAGGGTCTCTTCCCTGAAATCTTATCTGTAGGGAAATTTCACATCCCTCACTTCTGTGTTGGGAAAACAGAAAGGTTAACCTGCTGGATTGGTTTGAGCCATTTTGTTCTGATTTAAACCATTACACATTTTGACTTGTTGAACCTCATGCAGTTGGCACTGGCCCATTTCTCAAGCCTGTCAAGAGCCTTCTGGATGGCATCCCTTCCCTCAAGTGAGTCCACTGCACCACACAGCTTGGTGTCACTGGCAGACTTGCTGAGGGTGCACTCAATGCCGCTGTCCGTGTTGCTGACAAAGATGGTAAACATCCCCAGAGACAGTACAGATCCCTGAGGAGCTTCACTTGTCACTGGACTCCACATGGACATTGAGCTGTTGATCACAACCCTGAGTCTGTTCATCCAGCCAGCTCCTTATCCACCAGGTGGTCCTTCCATCAAGTCCACGCCTCTCCATTTTAGAGACAAAGATGCCGTATGGGACAATGTTGAATGCCTCGCCCAAGGCCAGATAGATGATGTCAGTAGCTCTTCTCATGTTTACCAGAACTGTAACCAGTGTCTTGTAGAAGGCACTATTTACCTTTAGTGAAGCCACACTGGCTGTCACTGATCACCTTGTTATTTTCCATGCACCTTAGCACAGTTACCAGGAGGATCTGCTCCATGGTCTTACCTGACACAGAGGGGAGACTGACTGGTCTGTAGTTCCCTGGGTTTCTTTGCTCCCCTTTTAAAAAATGGGGGTTGTGTTTTCCCATTTTCCAATCTGTGGGAACTTTGCCTGATTGCCACAACTTCTCAAATATAATGATTTATGCTGCAAGAGGCAACAGATGTATACTAGGATTTCTACAGTATGCCCTAAAATGAGACTCAAATGATTAACCAATCTGAGCAAAACACAGAAAATGGGCAAGGTGAAAAGGTGATGCCTAAGACAGACTGTATATGATCCCTAGTAAAACACAAAATGAGCATGAGCACCACAGTAACAATAATAAGCACAGCCTAGCAAGCTAATTGAATGATTTGTGCTTGTGAATGTGTCATGTTTCTAATTTTGAAATTGTGAACACAATTTTGCTGCTTTAGTTTTTAACAGAATGAGATAATATGCTAGTTTTTTTCAAGTAAGCAATGCTAGTATGTGTCAAGTGTGCAGTAGTTGTCTTGCCTTGCTGGTAGAACATTCAGTTTTAACTCTGTCTTGTCCTTTTGATCAGTTTTGACTGTTGAGATTGTAAACCTAAACAAGTGATTTTCCACTCTGCTCAGATTCCACATCAGGTTTATACATAAGAGTTGGGGGTTGGGAAATGAGTGGCTGTAATTGCTTTATAAAACAGAGTTTTCACAGAAAATACTGGTTTGCAAGAACTGAAACTCAGCACATTCACTGCTGTTAACAAAATGGGGAGAAATTCACCAGAGGAAAAGTAAAAGATTGTTCAAAATTTATATCATTCGTGGTCTTTGAAATTACTCGGATGTATAAAGCATCTTGTTTTAAATCCTAACACAAACGAGAATGATGGTGAAAAATGTGGCTGTGAATCTTTTCAGGCAGAAAAGGTAACAGAATTGGATTTTCCAAATGCTAGATGACTACTAGAAGTATAGATGCAGTAAAAAAAAAAAAAAATTAAAAAAACAAAACTTGTATTCTCATTAGAAAGTTTTTAAAACTATTTGAAAATACTCCAGTATTACTTAATTTTTAAAAGACTTTTTAGCCTGTAGAAGGTTCTTTGCTGGAAATTCAAAGCCCATAAATATTCTTTACCTTTTATTGTACATAGAGTACACAATTGTACATAGTTTATGGAGTATATGTATTTCAATAGCATAGTAAGCTTCTTGTGGCAGAACAACTCACATCATTATTTCACACAAAATTTTCACGAAGAACACTCTGAACAATGTAGGAACACAGGACTCAATGTTCGAGTGGTAATAGTAGAGAAATTCATCTGTAACAGCTCCTTCTGAGGAACAAGTGATAATGTAAGTCTCAGCCCTAGAGATTCCAGTAATGGATGTCATTCTATCATCTAGATAAAGATATAATTGGATAAGGAATTGACTGCATAGGCATACTCAAATTTACAATCAACCTCTTCATGTCTAAGTGGAGTGTAGCAATGAGTGGCATTCCTTAGGGGTCAGTATTGGGACTACTGTTGCTTAACATCTTTGTTGATGATGTGGGCAGTGGAACTGAGTGCACCCTCAGCCACTTTGCTGTGTGGTTCAGTCAGCATGCTGGAGAGAAGGGATGACAAACTTGAGATCTGGACCCATGCAAACCTTGTAAAGTTCAACAAGACCAAGTACAAGGTCCTGCACAAGGGTCAGGGCAATCCCAAGGGTGAATATAGGCTGGAAAACAATTGGATTGAGAGCAGCCCCATGGGGAAAGACTTGGAGATATTGTGAGAAGCTCAGCATGACCTGGTAATGTACACCCCCAGCCCAGAAAGCCAACTATATCCAGGGCTGCATTAAGTGTGGCCAGAAGGTCAAGGAAGCTGCTTCTCCCCCTCTACTCAGCTCTGGGACCCCCAACATAAGAAGGACATGGACTTGCTGGAGCAAGTCCAGAGGGCTGGAGCACCTCTTATCTGAAAACTGGCTGAAAGAATTGGAGTTGTTCAGCCTGGGGAAGAGAAAGGTCTGGGGAGACATTACGGCAGCCTTCCAGTACCTAAAGGAAGCCTACAACAAAGCTGGAGAGGAACTTTTAATAAAGACATATAGTACAAAGGATAGTGGCCTTAAAATGAAAGAGGGTAGATATAGATTAGGTATTAGGAAGAAATTCTTCCCTGTGAAAGTGATGAAACACTGTAACACGTTGCCCAGAGAAGCTAGGGTTACACCCTCCCTGGAAGTGTTTGAGGCCAGGCTGGAGGAGTCTTTGAGCAACTTGGTCTAGTGGAAAGTGTCACAGCTCAGGGCCAGAGTGCTGGTCCCATCCAACACAAACCATTCTATGATTTTGTGATTGTATGATTTATCTTAATCTTTCATGAACTTTCTGTAATTATCAGTGTTACAGACCCAACAGTCATCGCTGAAAGCTCACCCAGTAGTACCATGGTGCTACAGTTTGAAGGGGGCACTTTAGCCTTAGTCCCTGACTGCAAAGACTGAAAATAAATGACCATTGAATGTAAAAGAAAAATAATGATAAGGTCTATATAATTCATTGGATTGCTAATAGGAATATAGTACAAAGGCATGATCAATTCTTTCTTTTTCTTCTTCTGTCTCTTCTGCTTGCAACTTCTCTCTCTCTGTTCCGTGGCCTTGCCAGGGGTATCTCTATTTTGACTACTCTGTGAGGTAATGAGAAGGGAAGAGGGAGAGGGGGAGGAGGTAAATGGATCTCGTGGATCCATCCAGGGGGATCTGAGGAGTTTCTGTGTTGTTTATAAATCATAAATATATATGTATATTGTACATATATTGTATATTTTGTACATATTCATTGCATTTCAGATTTCTAGATTGTAGTTTGCTTGTAAATACAATTTCATTTGATTCCACTCCAAACTGAGCTGGTCTGGCAATTTTATTTGGGGGGTAATTCTCTCAAATTAGTTGGGGGGCAATTTCAATCCACCACACATAGTCACACATGTCAGAAGATAAGAAACACAAAAATAAATCCATCCCCTTCCATAAATGTAACGTTTATACCTGAGTAATGTAACATAAACTGACCCCCAAAAAATGGTGCTCTAGCAAAAACAAAGGAGATGTTTGTCCTGTAAACCTACAGTGGTATTTTAAGACAAGATTTTCCAGTAGGGGTGGTCCATTTTATAGGATTTCTTGCATCTAGAAGAATCTGCCTTTGCTCTTTCCATTTGAGAAGTTACAAAGCCAACATACAGGTGGCCAGGAAAGACTGGACTAACCTTTTCCAATTATGAACTAGCTGGGTCATTGAGAACGCCTGATGGCATATATTATATTTCACAGAGCAATGGTTTGATGGCCATACACCACCACCCAAAGTCAATTGTTAAATACATGTGAATTTGCAGGAATCCCTAAGCATATGACAAAAACATACACTTTGTACCAGAACTCTGTACTGTTCAATCATGAATCATTTGGATATCTCTGGTCTAATACTGATCATTTGGAGTCTCTGCATAGTCTCAAGAGGAACTACAGAGTAGCATTTTATATTTCTCCCAACAGCCACCATATGTTTTCAATAAGAGCAGCAGTCTGCAGGTGCAGTTATCTTTTGCAGTACATAAATTTTAAGGAGACTGGATTCTTTTTCTCTCCTAACAAAGACCTCTGAGACTTGCCATGCAGTTGAGACTTTGCCATTGAGCTGTAACCCCTGACCTCCAGTGCAACATGCAGCAGAAGAAAGCAAACTCTCTGGTTTGTGCAGAACACCTGCCTCAAACATCTGCAAGGAGCGGAGCTGGCAATTTAATGAACTGGCCTGCTCACAGCCCTGTGATTGCAATAGCTCTGCAAAGATTCTTAAGGAGGCCAAGACTAAAAGAGCTCAGCATATTATGATTTACAATACTAAAATGTTGACCTTTTACAGACTTAGTATGATCAAGACTCATACTTCAGTTAGATGTAGGCCCTTAAAACACCAGCCCACTCACCTGTTGCTAGTGCTTTATGTGCTTAGTATTTTTACTTACCAACTTGCACCCACTTGGATACCCGGTGGAGGGAAAGCCCACTATAAAAGACTGAAAAAGAAAACCTCTGTTTTCCTATTTCTGACAGTAATGTATATAACTTTTTATACAGTGATCTGAGATCCCTAGATATAATTTTTTTTTCTTAGAGTTTGCATAATCCAGGCCACTCTAAGGATGTCATATATAAGTCCCCACAGAATCTGGACAAAGTCCCACAGATCTGTTTCTCAATGTTGCTGGGAACTCTTCTGTAAATAACACAATATTTTTCCACTCATTTTTTGTTGGGGTTGTTTTGGGGTTTGGGGGGGGGTGTTGGTTTGTTTGGTTTTGGTTTGGTTTGTTTTTGTTTGTTTTTGTTTGGTGGTTTGGTTTGATTTGGTTTGGTTTGGTTTGGTTTGGTTTTAAGGGGATGGTTGGCTGGGGAGACAGGTTGTTCTTGAAAGGAAAACAGCATGCAATTCCACCTATTCTGGTTGTTCCAGTCAGCTTGGGAAAGTGTTCTGTGGGAGTACACAAAGCTCCTTTGACACCCCTTGTGGGTCACTTCTTCCTACCTAGCAGGATCTGTATGTATGTGCAAAGTAAAGAAGTAATGTCACTCGTTCTCACAGTTCTACACCACTTGGCTGTGTTTTACGAAAATCTAGTAAGTAAAATCTCTTTTTAATGGTGTATTAAGTAAGCTTGCTCAGCATGGCAATTGTAGTCTGAGCAGTACATCTCCTACTGAAGTTAAGAGTTATCACATGCTAAGGACCTGAAGTCACACTGAAATCAAGAAACAATATTGGTAAGCAGAAAAGGCTACCCAGGATAAGGTCCTTTCTACAAACATGATACAACTCTACTTTCACTGCAACACTTACAAAGCAATTTTCTGCTGAGATTTTGCCAAATATAAATCTTACTTAGTTATCTAGAGCATCCTAATTGAGTCATTAGCTCTTCCTGCTTATCTGATTATTGCTAAGCTTATCTTTCCTAGTTGGCTATTACTTTTTCTTTGCTTTTTTCTAACGTGAAAACCACACAACACAGTCCATCCCTTTCACTGCAATAAGACTGTCAAACCTCTAAGGTCTCTAGGATTTTAAATGAGGAGAGATTGCCCTTTATTACCCTGAATGTTTGGAAGCTGGATTCCCAGATGCATTTATGTACTGCAAATTGCGGTGTTACAGAGCATAATTTGACTGCCCAGCCTTATTTCCACAGATAAATTATTTTCCTAAATCTCTTGAAAACAGGGATTTATCCAGTTGTATTTTATAGTAGCATTTGTAAAGCTGGAAATCTGCTGAATAGACTGAAGCCTTCTCTCTGTTTAGCTCCTAAATCGCCTTCTAATTAATTAAAGGCACAAAGGTGGAATAGTGCAGGTAGAAGACTCAAGAGGCAGGTTCATTTTAACATGTTGCACTGTCAAGGTATGACAAAAGATCACTAGGTCTGAGAAGTGCTAGGTGCTCGAAATATCCTGTTGAATACAATGTGAAAATTAAATAGCTTTGTTTTGAGTATTGAACAACTTCTTAATGTCGTGGAAGGATAAAAATCCATTACATAATTTTTTCTTTAGTTATATAATATTCCACAGCAATTGCTTTCCAGCTCAGTTTTTAAAGTACCAAACAGCCGTGATTTCTTTGAAACGTGCTAAGTTTTTCCTCCTATTACTCTGTTCTGAGGATGGTTCTAACCTAATTTAGAAACTTGTTTACTCTGATAGAAACATTGTAAGCATGTAGGGACAGAGCGCCCCCTCAGCAAATATGCAGATGATATAAAACTGGGAGGAATGCCTCGTACACCAGATGGCTGTGTCACCATTCAGAGTAACCTCAAACTTCTGGAGAAACAGGAATTAATACACAAAGTTTAGCAAAAGAAAAGCGTAGTCCTCCACCTCAAAAGAAATGAGCCCTGTTTGTACCTGTACAGGTCAGGGGTTAACTAGCTGGAAAGTGGACATCATGTTGACCATGAGCATGTAGTGTGCATTGTGGCAATGAAGGCCAATAGCAGCCTAGGTTGCATTAGACAAAACAGTGACAGCAGGTTAAGGAAAGTGATCCTTCCTCTTTGCTCAGCACTGCTGAGACCTATCTGGAGTGCTAGGTTCACATATGTTCTTAAGGAAATGGAGCATTTTCAACATGAGGAAAGGCTGAAAGAGTTGTGACTATTTAGCCCAGGGAAGTGAAATTTCAGAAAGGAACTTATGCATGAATGTAAGTGAATGGCAGGGAAAAATAAAGAAGAATGGGCCAGACACTTCTCAGAAGCATCCACTGACAAGACTGCAAACATTAAACAGTACTTGAACATAAGGAAACATTCTTTCACTACGATGGTGACTGAGCACCAGCACAGGTTTCCCAGAGAGTTTGTTGAATCTCCATCCTTGGAGATACTCAAAACACAACTGGACACCACCTTAAGCCACCTTCTGTTGTTGGCCCTGCTTATGCAGCAAAATGGACTAGACAATCCCAAGACTAGGAAATCTGTGTAATTCTGAGCAATCCAGACTTTTTATGTTAAAATTGGATGTCAGTTCTGGGATCTGCCTTACCGGATGCATGGCACAGATGGCCAAGATGAGTCTCTGATCTCAGTATTAAAACAGACTCAGCAGTTTTAATAACATTTCTCTCTCTGTGCATAAATTCTCTGGCTCCATCAAGCATAGCAGGTCGGGTGGCATAATTTTCTGTGACAAGTTGCCACTTTTTCCACTCTGTTTCAGGGTGGAAAGTAGCGAAACAGCAAAACAAGAATCTATTGTTAGGTTAGTCAAGGGTTCGTATGGGTCCCAGAAAAAGTTCTTAAAGAGGCTTTAACCTAATAATTTTAAAACCTGGGCAAAGGTAGGCTAGTTTTTAGGACTCTACTGTATGATCAAAGACATGATAAGGTAATAATGTTTTTATTCCTTTTCAAACAGTGGCAATGTTCATTGTCTCCTTGAGCATAAACCAGGGTGGAATAACTGTGTTGGATGTCCAAGATGCTTCTGGCAGTAGATGCAATTTTCATATCAGCTACTTGATACTCACTTGTCAACAAAAGATCCCTTCCCACCTGACAACTAAAGTGATGTTTCCATTTGATTTTATTTTAGAAACAAAACCTTGCTTTTAAAACTTGAACATATGCTTTAATTATAGGGGGGTTGCCCTTTAAAAAATGTACAGGTTAAAAAATTAGCAAATACTGGCATGATAAACCAAAAAAACTTCCCTCCATAGGCTTTATTTCAACAGTTCTATCTTTCCCAGCGGGCAAGTTATTTGGTTCTTTAAGAATTAAACCACATAAAGCAGAAATAGTAATTTGAACTAAAATAGTAGGATATTACTGTTAAAAAAAAAAAAAGAAAAAAAAGAAGTAATAAATTAAAGACTATATTGTGAAAATTGTATGAAGTAATTAGTACACTGAGCTGTTAGGAAATCTGCTGGCACTGTTTAGAGACTAAGTCAGTCTTTGGCATTGCTGATTATTATTATTTTAGTGTTGTACTTTTAAAGGGAGATTTTAATGAAAGGCTATTGGATAAGTAGTTAGGAAAAAAATGTGTGTTACAAAGCAAATATTTAATGAAAGTCCATGTTGGCAGCAAGGGCAACAAAAGTTGGTAGTTCAAATTGCTAGATATGCTTTATGCTGTGTTTTAACCTGAAAGTATAACTTTAAACAGCAGCTAGTTCATCTGTGTTCTTAGGAAACAAATGAGTCTTTTCCTTTGCAAAAGAAATAGAACAAGGTTCAAAATGTAGCTCTGAGAAATTTGGCAATTTTCTCTTGAAAAGGACTTTCAAAAAAAGTGTGATGATTCCTGGATGTGTCTCAACCCATTTCCTGATTCTCTCATATTTTTGTTTTCTTTTTGGAGTTGAATGAACTGTTAAATTCCTCCTCTCCTCATTGAAAATGAGGATTTTTTTTTCACTTATTAGCTCAAATACATAGAAAATATTTGGCAATTTCAAAGCACAAAGTCCAAATTTCCAAACACAAGTTTTATCAGGGCAATAACCTATAATAATTGTGAAGAAGTATGTGAGGAAAATATAAATCACACTCAGAATGAGCAACTTTTTGCTTCTGGTTTTTGGGTTTTCTTTACTGTTATTTTTTATGCAGCTATCTAAGCACAAATATATGTTGAAAAAGACCCCAGATACTGACATTGTAAATGCACTTTCTGAATTCAGATGGGATGCACTAATTCACAGGAGATATATTGCTATGCATTCAGTGTAGAGACTAGAGACTACTAGGGAATCTCTCCCTTAAGGATAATAAGAAATACCAGATCATCAGAAACTGGGTTCTGAATATTAGAAGAGAATATTTGTCATTGCCTCATTCTATCTGGTCAGATTAAATTTTTTAAAAAGGGCAGTTTTCAGAGCATTCATATTTTCTTCTACAGGAAATCATACAACTACCTATACACACAAACGATGACATGGCTTAGATTTAAAAAAATCCATTTCTATTTGGATATAGTTAAATGCAGCTCAACTTTTTATGTGATCCTCAGTTCCATTGATTTATACAGGATTTAAGTGGATTCAAACATACTGGCTTGCATGAAAATGGTCTCCAGAGCCTCAGCCAACACCACCAAACAAACCTCACCATCAGAGAAGCTCAGTTTAAGGCAAGGTGACTCTCTTGTAGAATCTGTAAATGAAAGCTTCCAAAGTCTGAGAACCATTCAAAATATGTGTAACAACTTCTCTGTTTTTCTTTTTATACAAGGCAGAATGCTTTGGAAAGTACTTTTAGCAATACTTTCCTTTAAAAACATTCACTATTATTTAAATATTGTTATCAGTTATACTGCTACAAGGAAATAGGATGCAAACGAGAAAGGGTAGTCCAAACAGGCAGAAATACACATTTTTCTTTCAAGAGCCTTTGGAGAGGACATAAGATCATTGAGAATTGTATTGTTTATAGACTTTTAAAAAACTGCTCAAACACAAAGTCAGTCACATTGCTCAAAGAAATCTCTCTTTAGTTTATTCTTCAGATGCCAATAGAGATGATTATAAATATCAAACTAAGGATAGATCTGAATCTCGTCTGATCAGGTGTTACGAGTGCAATGAAAAGCAGTTTCCTTAGGGATGAGAAATATTTATTCTGAAAGTATCTTACAAAGAAATTACTGCCAGGATACAAAATGAAAATGTAAAACAAGTGCTATGTTTCTTCCTCATTTTGATATGTTGCTTTAGGCAATATTTGTAATCTGGTGGAAAGTAAAGTAATTTCAAGCAATCAGGAGTCTATACCATCAGCTCCTAATTACACAAAACCCTTAACGTTCCCAGAGTACTTTACTTTTTACTAGGACGAGGTTAAGAATGAGATTTAGCATTTTATAAAAAGAAAAACATCCTCTAGTCTATGTAGAATGAGGCAACATTTTTTCTAACATTAGATGATGTGATGCAGCTTTTCATAATGTGCACATATGTAAAGAAACACTCCATACAGAGTTAAGCTGTAAACAAAATTATTCAGTTCATAGCAAAATTATTCAGTTCATTACTATATTAACTTCTCATTGATATAATAAAGTCCTATTAAGCATAAATGCAGTGCTTAGAATCAAAGTAAGGATTAAATAAAAGCAAATGACTGTGCTACAGCCTAAATCTTTTATAGATACTTTCCAGGTGACTAGTATGCCTGACTGTTAAACAAAGCAAATATGGACCATTTGGAACTACTTGAAAACCCTTTCATCATTTGCTTAAAAGAAATGTGTCCCCAATAGCTCAGCACATCATTCTCTGGAAACCATTTAACTAATTTATAAAAACAAGACTGCTGTTGAGAGTGTGGCCTGCATCTACCAGGCATAATGATGCTGCCTTATGTTGTGTTCATTCTGGAAACAATCAGTCACACACGTGCCAAGAATAATAGTTACTACATGTTCAGAAAGTACCCAAACACCAGAGACACATGAATCTCGTTCACTAAGTGGGGAGTATAAACCTACAAGCTTTGTATTCTGATATTGATATTCATAAGATATTTTATTTCATCTGCTAATAGTTTTGCATCGGTTTTATATGTAACGCATCATAGTTCAAAAAATACTGCGGAGATAAAGCATGTGAGTGAGAAAAAGAGACGGCTATGGTAAGCTCAGAAGAAAAAGATGCAGAAAAAAGACAAACAGAAGACAAATGTGCAGTCTTCTGTGACAAATTTTCAGAGTGTCTGGAGTTATCAAGCAGACATCAGTAACAAAATAACCCATTTCTACAAATTCAATGTAATGTGTAGTTATTACACAATAAAGTTCACACAATATCTGTTAGAAATTAAAACCAGGATGTCTCCAAAGTACAATCTACTTTCCTGGGACCACTCAAGAAATCAAGTGTTGCACAATTTCAGGATACCAAACAGAGTCAGTTTCACAATTCTTGTCATAATGACAGGGGTTTGCCTCCTTAAAACTCCCTAATTGTAATTCTAAAAAAACCCAGCCACCCCTTCTACCTTTTTCTAAAGCTTTTCTATTCCAGTTAACAAAGTGAACTGGAGAACATTGCTGCATACAAAGAAAAAAAAAAGTACTGAAGGCTGTATCAGTTGTATCTGAAATCTCTCAGTAATACCCTCCTAATAGTTTATATGGTCCTGTGAACTACAGTCTTCTCTGGCTCTTTAATTCACTCAGCCTGTGAAGAATCTCAGCCCTTGTTGGAACTGGAAGATAATTTACTTTCATAGGTGATGGACAGCCAGAGCACACTAGCATTATTGACAACATTCTCTTGTTCTCTTGTCTAGTTCACAAAATATTACTGGGGATACACATTCCAGTGACAGGGTTGGCAGCACAGGCTTTGCATTGATGGGAGAAAGCAATTCTCTTTAGTTACATGGATTAGTTTAATGTACATTCAGAATAGCTACACACGGGCTGATAGGTTAAAACAGATGTAAATCAGTATGTCTGAACTAACAAGTAAAACGTACTTTTACACAGAGGCAACAGACAGAAAACAACTGATCAGCTACAGGCAAGGTAGAGAAGTTACTGTCTAGAGGCCTGTGGGTTGCTTTAGCATAAAATCAATGAGGCTTCAGATTTGATCTCACAGGATGAAAAGATTAGCGTATCTCAGAAATGTCAAAGAAAACAAGATTACTGTGCATGTGATGCATAAAGAACTGAGGGTTAAGTATGCACAGGGTCTGTGCTGGGTCAATTTGCTGGATCTGCTCCTTTGTTATGAAGACAGGGTAACCTACTAGCAAACCTTCACTGAAAATGCAGTGTGAACTCTGCTTGCATTATGGTTCATTTAAGAAGCATTATGGTTCATATTACGAGCTGCATCTTTAAAGTGTGATTAATATAGAATTAAATGTAGATGAGCTAACAGAGGACTTGATGGCTGTGATGAGATATACAGCCCCATGTGGCCTGGGAATGACTGCTCATCTGAGGTGATCCTACTGGCTGCTTGTGGGATTGGAGGGCAGTGACAGCCCACTGAGGCTCCCATGACCCTGGCCAGTGCCCAGGACCCATGTCAGACCCCTAGGTGGGTGGCTCATGACCATGTTGCTGAGGGATTGTCATGGCACTTTTTCTTCCTGCTTCCTGCATCATCGTTACTACCATGTAGTTTTTTCACTAATAATCAGGTTATGCTGTAGCCCACTAGAGTATTTTTACTATAGAATGAAACTGGAGGATAAATGATACTGCCTGAGCTGTCACGTGAAGAGATGCCAGGGTGATCAGGCAGGGGGGGACACAAATTTTGTGTTTTAACAGTGTACCATGGATCCATCTATTCCACACCATCTCTTGAAAGTATCGCCAAGAGAAGCTTATGCAAACTCAGGGCTTTGTCCTGAGTCTCACTACCTGAAGGGATCTTATCTAAGGCAGGAAACGAAACAGCAATTGAGCAACGTGACTGGTCAGGCATCTAGTACTGAAGCTCACTACCTGGACCTCTTTTGCACAGACTCAGATGTAGCATCTATGCCTTATTTGCACAAAGAAACTGAGCATATACTGTTTGAGAATTTACAATGCTTTTCATACCTCTGCTTTACCTATCATGGGATCCAGGGGCCTCTAGAGGTCATCTGATCCAAGCTGAAGCAGGAGCATCTGACGCTGGTTGAACAGACCTTGTCCAGACAACTTCTAAGTATTTCCAAGGATGAAGAGTCCACAATCTCCCTGGACAGCCTGTGCCAGGGCTATCAGCCTTATAGTGTTTATGTGTTTCCTATGCTCAGAGAAAAGATCCTGAGTTTCAGTTTGTGTCCTTTGCCTCTGGTCCTGTCACAAGGCATCACTGAAAAGAGCCTGGCTTTGTCTTCTTTACACTCACCTTCAGGTCTTTAAACACTTTTGCACTTACTGTGGCTTTGAGGGTTTAGGAAGGGAGAAGCAGAAGTGATGATATCTTCTGTGATAATGAATTAAGGACATAGCACAGTGTTCAGGACAAAACAACTGACTTCTTGCAATTCCAGAAGTAACTTAAACTCTGATATTTCCTACTTTTCAAATACTCAACTTTGCAAATTAAATATAGTTTAATAAATTTGGGGGGTGTAATAGAATACACACTGCCCTTACAGCACAGCATAAAATTCAACCACTATGCCAGTTTTTGCATTCACTTAACATAGTTACCTTTATCAGTCACTAAGAGCTATGTTTGACTAATTATATCTTTACATTCAAAATTATTTATTTTAATACATATTACCATTTGAAAATCTTGTGTCGTACAGATCATTTTCTCAGAAGCATTTGTGATAACAAAAACAAAGCTAAATTTGCTCTGGTCTCACCTGGAAAATCAGCTTTGCTATCATATTTAAGTTACAAATTGAAAATAATACCACCTTCGCTTTGCAATTTACTTAATTCCTATTTTACTTGAAAAATAAAAGGCACAAATCAGTTGCTAAATGTTTATTATTTTTATTATTTAGTTATTATTGTGTATATATATATATAAACACCTTTATGATATGCATATATATATATACACACAGATGCTGTTTCTAGACACAGTGAGGTCAGTGAGGTTCTATTGATAATGATATCAGAGAGAATCTCTGACCTGGGTCAAGCTGATGAGGCAAAACTCATGGGTCATGTAGGTCAAGATCTCTTTCGGTTAACCTCACACCATGTGAATGGCATTAGGTAATTACTGGTTTAGATGTGCCAGGGTGGATTAATTATGTGTCTGTTAGCATTTAGACATTGGAGTAGTTATGAGTGAAACTTACAGTAAGCTACTACAGTCTGTTACTTGTAAGATGGTAAATACTGATACTTTAAAATACTTTAAAGAACAAAAATTTCAGTTTCTAAGCAATAAAATGTCATGGTGGCCAAAACACTGTCATCACTCAGATGAACCTCCCTTCAAGGCTTCAGAATAAGGGGTAAGCATGATACTGTATTATTAAAGGAGTAGCTATAGGTCCTTATCCAAAAAGCATTAAAATCAATGACTGATAAGAACGCTAACCAATGAGAAAAATACAAGTAGCCTATAAAATTATTAACAGACAATAAACTTTAAAACCCTGCATATTATTGATGCATAAATTATAAATTTATTCAATCTGGCACCATATCTAGCTTTTTATGGCTAATCTGTCTACCTTTCCAATATTTATCAACATCTCAGTTTTATTTAAGAGTAGTTCCAACACTTTCAAGTATTTCTAAGCAAGCAGACCATGAAGGGGTTTTCATCAAATCAGAGCTCAGATTTTAGTCCTTTCTCTGCTGGTACCCATTGGCTAAGAAAATTTCATCTCTCTTCAATGTAAAAAGGGGGAAAAAACAAGAGACGGGAAAACTGGAAAAGTGAGAATGTTTTGAAATATTTTATTCTTGTATCATGGTCCATTTAGGGTGAAAAAAGGCCTTAGTCTGTTAATTTGGCTCTTAATACCATAGAGCACTTTGGGATGTTAGGCACACTATAGCTGGGTCCACAGAGAAATGCAGCTGCCAAGCACTCCATGGCACAACTTTTAATTTTGAGCTGGCTCGATCAGAAAATTGCATCCTTATTAGCAGCTACAGTTTAGGCAACAAGGATTTTTGCATTATCCTGCCTTCAATATTAAGTTAAAAAACCTGAAAGCTACATACCAGTCTGTATGCTTAGATGCACAGACTGATACAAGCAAACCTTTCTAGGCTAGCTTTCTCCCTGTGTCGAGACATTATGATCCTTGAACAGTATTCTACAACTACAGCTGTCCTTGCCTCTGCTCAAGATCTAGACAACGTGGAGATTGTCTTCCTCAGTCAGTGGGTTCCTGGTCCAGGACCTGTCTGTTGGAAGCAAGACCAGCTGCAACATAAGACTACAGTTAGAAATACGTTTCCTTCTTTCACAGGGGAAGATACCTGTGATTACAAGCAAAAGTATTCTACTGTTGGTTGTGTACTTCAGTGAGAGTGAATGACTTATGGCCTAGGACCTGGAAAAAGAAAAGTGGTCAGAGAAAGTTCAGAGTAGGTGAACAGACAGACCTTCTTGTGCAAAAGGAGAATCATAGAATCATAGAATCATAGAATCAAGAAAGTTGGAAGAGACCTCAAAGAACATCGAGTCCAACCTGTCACCCTTAAACCTCATGACCATCTAAACCATGGCACCAAGTGCCACGTCCAATCCCCTCTTGAACATCTCCAGGGATGGTGACTCCACCACCTCCCTGGGCAGCCCATTCCAATGGCCAACCACTCTCTCTGGGAAGAACTTTCTCCTCACCTCCAGCCTAAACCTCCCCTGGCGCAGCTTGAGACCGTGTCCTCTTGTTCTGGTGCTGGTTGCCTGGGAGAAGAGACCAAACCTCTCCTGGCTACAACCTCCCTTCAGGTAGTTGTAGACAGCAATGAGGTCTCCCCTGAGCCTTCTCTTCTCCAGGCTAAACAGTCCCAGCTCCCTCAGCCTCTCCTCATAGGGCTTGTGCTCAAGGCCTCTCACCAGCCTCGTTGCCCTTCTCTGGACATGCTCCAGCAATTCAACATCTTTCCTAAACTGAGGGGCCCAGAACTGGACACAGTACTCAAGGTGTGGCCTAACCAGTGCTGTGTACAGGGGTACAATGACCTCCCTGCTCCTGCTGGCCACACTATGCCTGATGCAGGCCAGGATGCCATTGGCTCTCTTGGCCACCTGGGCACACTGCTGGCTCATGTTCAGGCGGCTGTCAACCAGTACCCCCAGGTCCCTTTCCACCTGGCTGCTCTCCAGCCACTCTGCCCCAGCCTGTAGCTCTGCATGGGGTTGTTGTGGCCAAAGTGGAGCACCCAGCACTTGGACTTCTTGAATGCTTATGTGTCAGTACCTGGAAGAAATCGAAAATCCAAATATCTGTAAAGCTCTGGAGCAGTTCTACCTCGCTATAGTGCATGGAGCACTGGCCTCAGTAAGGACTCACAAAAGAAGCTACTTCTTTGAGAATAAGGATCTAGTTCTTCGTCAGTGTACAATGAGAGATGTTACATCTATGACAGTAACATCCTTTAGCAGCTCTGTCCACAAGAAAGAGTGTAACAATGTTCATAAGAGGAAGAGACCATACTTCATTAGAGCAGGCACTGGGCTTTGAATTTTTATACTACAACAAATTTGATCAAAAGACTCACTTTTACAGAGCACAACAAAAAAACCTGTGCTTGACTTAGCTCTCATTCAGTTTCTAATCTATATGCAAATATCTGGTGCACAAACAAAACTAAAGCAGAACTATGAAAAAGCATCCCAAAACACCTCCGTATCTACCTCATTCTGATATTTCTTTCTCCTGTGTCTCAGTAAGCCAGTCTCAATGGAAATTTAGGAAATATATTTTGCCTGAAGAAGACACCTTTCCCAACATTTCTATACCTGAAAATACCAGTTAATCTAAACAAAAATCTTTGCATTAAAAACTTTGAATTTCTATGTAGCTAGGAAAAAAGGCTTATCAAAACTGGAAATAATTGGCAATAAGAGAAGGAGCAACAAAGGACTGTCTCACAGACCAGACTGACAGATGGGTCTCCACCGTTGCCAGAAGAGGAAGATATTTGAACAAAAAAGTTCTATTATTTATGGTTTGGATATCTGCTTTTCCATGACCAGGTTTATTCCCATGTAGAATAAAGTATGGAGGTTCTCAGAACAATTTGCCTTTTTTTTTTTTTTTTTTTTTTAGGCATAGAATTTGATAAAGAGAGAGCAAGATAATGTGTGCCCTATAGAGTCTTCAGTTTGGGCTGCACTCTGCTAGCTACACTGAAGTAAAAAAAATAAAACAATCTTCTTCCCTAAACATTGAATGAGAGACAAAGTGGCTTATAACAGTCCTTGCCAATGTTTTATTGCAAAGATTAATGTAGCTGGATTATTGACCTCTTTTGACCTTTTGACCTTGGTTAACTACATCTTTAAAAAACACCATTTGCTCCATGCAGTTTTCCCCATAAATGGGAGTAATTTTTTAACCTTGTGGCATATGTTAGGCATAGTTCAGTCAGAAGCTAGGAGAAAATAATAGTTCAAAACATAGCTGGTGGCATTATGAGTTCTGAGCTTTATCATTGTAAAAGATGTTTACAGATAGTCTTTTCTGGTTTTTCTTTTTTTTTCCTGTAAGTTTACATAATGAAAAAAAAATATTATTGCTCCTACAAGCTTGAGAAAATAGTAAAAGACTGTTATTTCTTTCTGAAACCCTCACAACTTGCACACAAACTGCAATGGGAAGTATTACATTACATGAGCAATCTGTCTATAGAATTGTTAATCATTTGAAGGGAAAACAGTACACATGTCGTTATAAGGTGTGGATCTTTAGAAATGCAAACTCTTATTTTCCTTGAAGCTCCATCTTCTTGATTTAACTATTGGCTTTAGTGAAAGAAAAGACAAACTTGATGATAGAATTAGAAGCTTAAAACATCTAATTAATTGTTAACATTAAAAATATTCATATCTCTCTTTGCACATAGTGTGTGTGTGTGTGTGTGCTTAGATATTAACTGAAACAGAACCCAGGCTTCCATGTACTTTAACATCAGCTTTTTCTTTATCTCAGTCATGGTTATTTTTGTCCTTTTTTCAAAGACAGAGAAACAGTACTGTATTGCTTCTGTTGTACTGGGCCTCAAGAATTAATTTTTTATATATATATATATATAATATCACAACATAATATTCTATTAATCTTTATATCAATTTTTATATATAAATGTGTTGCTTTAAGAGCCCCAGAGATAGGTATTTACCCAGAAAAGAGAGAATATGAGCTATGCTAGAAGGAACATCTCATTGCAGTCCCATTGATTCACTCACTTGATGAATTATAAGTGGTAGAAAGTCTTCCAGATATTAAGGAAATAGTCTCAATGATGTGTTTGTTGTTTTTTTTTTTAGATTACTACCAACACAAGACTCAGCTGCACTAGTGAATTTCAAAGATGTCAGAAACCACATCTTTTCTGCTTTCATTACAGTGCTGATAACATCAGTGCTACCAGGGTCTGTGAAGAGTAACATAGTAGTTCAAACTTTCTCAGTTGTTCCAAATGATGTGCATGGCACATATAAACATTACTGTTTTACAGGTGTGTAATAAAAAGCCATCACATATTTTAGTGTGAAACAGACGAAGTCTCAGGTGTTTCTGAGATTTTATGTCAATCTATCTACTTCTGGAGGAAAAGTAAATGCTAATTGCTCCCGAATGGCACTTTTGAACTTAACAGCTATTTAAGTGATGGAAAGAGGTGAAGAAAGAATAATACTCCCACCTCTGTTTGTTTTCCAGGCCAAAAAATAGGGGAAAAAATCTTTCAGATGTAAAGCAAGATAGAAGACACTGCTTAACATAGCACTGTAACAACCAATGGGCCAAAGAATTCCTCAAATCAAATATTTGTCTACCTGATAAGAAGGAAACAAGTTCGGAAAAGTATTCAGCTCTTCTCTAGACCAAGCTGTTTGTTTTATATAGAATGAATATCAATTAAATTACTCAGTGTCTCCTTAATCTTCATTGCCTTTACAAAAAAAAAAAAAAAAAAAAAAAAACCCAAAATCATAGTTCTCCATTAACTATAACGTAATTTGGTTTAGCTAATGTTAATGAATCTTCCAATAACATGATCAATCCATTTCTTCCAGAAGTATTCCAAAGCACTGTTCGTCTAGTAGCTGGATTAATAAATAAATTTGTAGGGGGGAAAAAAGGGAGGAAAGGTGGGTATTTGAGAAACTAAACTAATTTAAAGCATTTCTTTTAAAGTTAACATGATTTTTCTATGTTAGATTGAAAAACCTTAACCCCCAGGTATGCACATTTAATGCCTTTCAGTTTTTTACTGAAACATCAGCAATCAAGGGATGCAACCTCAGTAATTAGAAAGTGCAGTTCAGTAATTACTCTGTACTAATTAATGCTAATATATTGGTATACTGCTGTTTGAATCCAGAGGTCATGACTTGCAGTCAGTTTCTGGTGGGTCTCACAACTAATGCCTTCCTTTGGATAGAAATACACCAAAACAGATATGGTGGTTTTACATTTGATTCACATCACACACACTCTGACGCGTGTGATCTCATTATAAGATAAAAAGTAACTTTTCTGGGTTTATTATCATTGATTGATTCTTTTGTGTGCTTTGGTGCACAGTCCCATTTCATTATTTTATTACTCTAAAGTTGAATAATTCCTTTTCCTACCATAAAACAGAACAGACATACTCCTCAAAAGAACTGTTAGGCATAGAAAATATCCTTGTTTATTTGTTTTTACATTAAATGACCCTGGAGTTAAAAGACCCTTGGTGGCCTTTCCAAAGCTCCTTAATATTTTCTATCTGATGGAATTTCAGATATGAACTCAAATCTCTGTAAAAATTTTCTACTCATCTTATTTATTAGTTAACTCTTCATGCTCTTCACATTTGGCCATCCACCTTTACTGCAATAAAATTTTATTCCATCTCAATCAGAAACTTACTATATTTTACTTAGATACTTAAGCAAGAAAAGCTAACTTTACCTGGAAAATCTAGAAAGAAAACCTAGAAGAACACTTCTTTAGCCCCTTAGCTGAGTGTACAAAACCTGAGTGTTAACCAGTCCTATCAGTGCAGAGTCCTCTGTACAAATAACTTGGGGCTTTTCATAAGGGTGTCTGGTGATGGGGCAATGATTTTAAGGGCAAGGGGGAATGGTTTTAAAGTGAGGGAGAGTAGGTTTAGACTAAATCTTAGGAACTAAGTTTTTCAGTACAAGAGTGGTGGCACTCTGGAACAGTTGTGGATGCCCCCTACCCAAAGGTGTTCCAAGGCCTGGTTGGATAAGGCCTTGATCAACCAGATCTAGTTGAGAGGTGTCCCTGCCCAGAGCAGGGAGATGGAAGTAAATGATCTCTAAAGTCCTTTCCAACCTAAACCATCCTAAGAGTCTTTGTGTCAGGGAGAAAGTGTGCCTTGCTCCAAAATCACTCAAAAAATCTTCCCTTGCATCGTAAAATCCTTAGATTTCACTTCAGGCTGCTGCAATTCAGAGGCTGCTTCAAGGATTCCAGGGAGAGCAATGATCAGTGCTTTGTTGATTTGTTTTTTTCCTTTTGTCCCTCTCTTTGGTTATGCAAAGCAACAAATTATAACAGAAACTGCTCTGTAACCAATTGTAATAGCTCTTGAAGCACTACCTTATTGTTAACACCCAGAAATAGTTATGTGTTTCTTCTGAATTTTCAGAAAATATATTAATCCATTATGGAATGAGTGTCACTGCTCATCCTTTGGTAGTATCCTGTAAAAGAGGTTATAAATAACAGTAGTAACACTTTGACATGCTTAACTAATTAACTTGCAGTAATGTACTGAACTGATACTACCCTCAACACTGCCACTCTAAATTACTTTTTACTGTTAAGATAGTTTCGTGAGCAGTGGATACTACTCACAGGTAGCATATGTAATGCAAATGTTCTGCAAACATCTCTGTCAATTTTTTGCAAGCACCTGAATACCATTTCTACAAGAGCAAGTTCGACTTCCAGGCTCATTAGTTTGACCTAATCAATGAACACGCCTTTAGCATTTAGCACACACTTTTGGCTTAGCTTCTGCTGAGTGTGGGCTTAACAATAAAAGGTTGACTAGAAGGGGATGATTCTCACTTCAAAAGTTAATTTTCCTGTTGAAGGCAAGTTTCCTGTTTGTTGCAATGAACACAGCATTTCTATTCTGTGACATGTATTATTAAGCAAATCCAGTCAGTCTTCAGTCCACCAAAATCATTCAGTATGCATGCTTAGAAAGCTTTAGGTGTGGGGGGTGAGTAGGAACAGGACATACTAGTCTCGTGTGCCTGGAAGCTTACTTTAGATGGGAGTAGTTCAAAGCATTTACATCAAAGCCCTAAATTTTTTTGCCATTAAAGACTGTGGAGGTAAGTTTGGCAGACTCAGTCTTGCATTCAAAGCCAGAGGCAAATGTGTATATCTCTAGGCTTGTTCTATTCATGTTTTCATTAATTGCAAAGAATGTATTGCTTTAGGCTTTATACTACAGATAACAGAATCACTTCAGCAGAAGTAAGAATTCTTTAAATCACCTACAGAATTATTTTAAATACAGACACTGAAGAATTTTGTTGTTCCTACTTTGCTGTGAAAAACACTGCAGATTCCTCTTGTTCTTTGACATGAAAAGACATGCTTTCATCAGTAGAAGGTAGTTTACTTATATGCTTAACAATGCTAATGGTACAAATTCTCCAAATTGTTCTGAGATGGATCACAGGATCACAGGATGTCAGGGGTTGGAAGGGATCCAAAGAGATCATCAAGTCCAACCTTCCCCTGCCAGAGCAGGACCATACAATCTAGCTCAGGTCACAGAGCAACACATGCAGACAGGCCTTGAAAGTCTCCAGAGAAGGAGACTCCAGAACCTCTCTGGGGAGCCTCTTCCAGTGCTCTGTGACCCTTACAGTAAAGAAGTTCCCCCTTGTGTTGAGGTGAACCTCCTGTGCTGCAGCTTATATCCATCGCTCCTTGTCCTATCACAGGGAGCAAGTGAGAAGAGCCTGTACCCTCCCTTCTGACACCCAGCCCTCAGATATTTATAAACATTTATTAAATCCCCTCTAAGTCTTATGTTTTCCAGACTAAAAAGCCCCAGGTCCCTCAGCCTCTCCTCATAAGGCACATGCTCCAGTCCCCTAATCATCCTCGTAGCCCTCCGCTGGACCCTCTCCAGCATGTCCCTGTCCCTCCTCAACTGGGGAGCCCAAAACTGAACGTAGTACTCAAGATGAGGTCTCAGCAGGGCAGAGTAGAGGGGGAGGAGAACCTTCCTCAACCTGCTGGACACACTCTTCTTAATACACCCCAGGATCCCATTGGCCTTCTTGGCCACAAGGGCACATTACTGTCCCATGGATAACTTCTTGTCCACCAGGACTCCCAGGTCCCTCTCCACAGGGCTACTCTCCAGCAGATCACCTCCCAACCTGTACTGCTGCAGTTTATTATTCCTCCCCAGATGCAGGACTCTGCACTTGTCCTTCTTGAACCTCATTTGGTTCCTCTATGCCCATCTCTCCAGTCTGTCCAAGTCTTGCTGGATGGCTGCACAGCCTTCAGGTGTATCAGCCAAGCCTCCCAGTTTGATGTCGTCAGCAAATTTGCTGAGCAGACACTCTGTCTCCTCATCAATGTCATTGATGAGGATGTTGAAGAGCACTGAATGAAAGAGTTATGGGAAATGGGAGGAGAAACTGAATGGGGATCAAGTGATTAAAAAAAAAAAATGAATCTTGTAACAATTCCATGTCTCTAGATTACAATGAATTTCTGGATAATGACAAAACTTATATTCTTGAACTTGACATACCTCCAGTGACCCACATTGCCTCCATTGATGGTAGCAGGCTGTCAATTTCTCTGTTGGCTCCTCAGCTATGTCTGCAGAGGGGCAACAGAAAGAAGGGCATTTTTGTTGGTGGAGCTTATTATCTGTGGGAGCTGCACTGACAAAAAGAAACTAACAAGTAAGGTAGAAGAGCAACGAAAAACAAACTGTATGTGAGCTGCTAGAGGAAACTTCAGGGTAAAAAATAATCTTCATTCCTTCAGAAGGAAAGGAAAATCATGGATTTAAACAGCCTTATTTTTATATTTTTCCTATATGCTGTCACAGCTAGAAAACATCATAACCATAACAAACTGTCATTCTGGTAGGGAGATGACAGTTAAAGACCAAGAGGGAAGGAAAAAGGGAACACTCACCAAAGACCTTTTTGTTTGGGGTCCCAGATGGTTTTATTAGCTTTTGTGATGATTTTAAGACTGTCTCTTCAATTTTTCTTCGCAAAGTTCAAGCACAAAAGTAAAAGAATGTAAATAAATCACAATTGGGTGTTAGAAAGCAAAATAATGATTATTCTAAATTCTTCCATTGGAGAGAGAGAAATGTTTAAGAGTCAGTACTCAAAACGAGGTACAGGCAGTCTGTCTCAGTCTGTCTGTACTGCACTTCTTTTCTGCAGGTAACATACTGTCATACTGACCTTGACAAACTAAGTTTAACAAACTTCTCTCTGTTTCTTGGCCTTCTTCCCTTCTGCCTGCTCTGGGAAAGGCAGGGGGTGGGAAGGAGCCCAAGGGACTTGGCTGTGTTTTTCTGTTGATTGTACCTATTTGTAAATGTTGTGAATAGTATATATTTCACACATTCATTTGTACACATTTGATCATAGATTGTAATTTTGCCTGTAAATACATCTTCATTTGCTTCTGGACTGAGTTAGCCTGGTTATTGTCAGTGTGGGAGGGGGATTTCAATCCTCCACACTGTAACAGCTATAGAGACTTCTGCAACATAAAACCAACTTTTCAGAAGAAACTCTTCAAAAGCCCTAGCAGAGATGGGAAAGTTCTTTATCTAACACGTCAACATAGTTCAGTGTGCAATATCTGTGAGGGTGGCAGCCCCTCCAGCTGGAGTGGGATCAATATCCAGTCACCTTGAAATGCTTGGAATACTAATGTAGTAATTAATACCAGTAGTAATGCTACAGTTTGAAAGTGAAGTCGAAGGTACCTGGAGTGATCTGTGGTTGGAGTGTGCATTTACAACTAAACAATCAATTTAGCTGTCTTAATTATATCCCTATGAATAGTAGACTCTCACATAGATACTTTCACTCCAATTGGAATGGAAAAATGAGAGCCAGATTCTTTAGTATTTCTGTAAGCATTATATTATCACTTGGGTTTCCCAAATTCCAAGGCCTTGTTTGCCCTCACTGAAGATTGTTTGATTTCACACATACAAATAAAAAACTCTTGAAGTAAGAAAGCTCTTCCTACACGTGGGTCAAAAAGGAAAAGCATTTTCTTTTGTGATGAGTAAAAAGCATAGGTCAGAGTTTTTAAGCACATAGTACCACACACTCATCATTGTCAACCACAGAAGGTTACAGCAGAAAACAAGCAGCAACTCAGTAAGAGTGTAAATACATGCTGGGGAAGCTGCATTTAAGAAATGAAGGAAGTTAATGTTTTGGGGTAATGATATTTTTCCAGGAAATTCTTGGGAGGTCTAACAGAACTCTGGGAGATCTTTGGTTTCTCAGGATTGCAAAGTTTCTGAGTTCTCCCTCACATACACAAAGGCTTCCATGCTATGTATGATATAGCTGGGCTAAGAAGTGATGCTGTCTGTAGGAACAGTTCACCACTTTCTCTGAATTCCAATAAAGCCAGGGTTGGAATGTCACCAAGGTCCTGGCATATGCTTTTTCCAGTAGGTGGTTAGATATGGGGGGGGGTGGTTCTGTCCAGAAATCAGCAGTATCAACATAGGGATTATGCCAGTTAAAATTTTGCATTTGCTTTACACATGCATGTGTGCATACTAAAAAAGTAATTTGGTTATGTTTTTAAAAGGTGTACCCATTGCTTGGCTAGTTTAATAATCAAAGTTGTGAGAAGAATAATTTCTATACAGTAGGAGTGAATTTGTCTGCCTTTATGGTTTGTGTTTCTTTTTGTGCCCTCTCTTCTCAACATCCATCTTACTTATCCACTGCTGGTGGATCCCCCACCTCCTCAGCCCTGCTTTTGGTGCTGCTCTGGTCCAATCTTTCATCACCCCTTTTTTATTACAAATAAGATGTGATTGTAGTTACACACCTGCTGGTCTCATTTGAGAGAACACAGAAGACATGAGAATACAATCTGAATACAATTTTCCCAACAATGTGAGACCAACAACAGCTAAAGCTTTTTTTCTGGATTTTTATTCTTTTTGCACATCTTGTTGAATATTTGGCATTAAGTGAAAAACAGACTTTTCCATTCACATTGCTGCTGCTCTGATCAAGTAAGGCTTCGATTTCATTAAAGATAAGAGAACAAAAGATCTGTTCTTTGGACACATCTTTGTTATTTTCCTCTATAATGACAATATTGACTCTTCATCTCATACCATGACATCATACCACCTACTTTGAGGCCAAGGCAGTAAAGAGACACTAGTTTTCTCTTTTGTATTATGGGAGAAGACTCATTCACAGATAAAGCACATACACCATAACCATGTCCCTCCATTTCAAATTACCTAAAATACACATCACTGCTCAGGATACCTTTACCTGTCTTTTCAGCAAATTATTTTGGTTGCTTCCTCTAGTTAATTCTTTGCCATTGGAAGTTAGTACATTTTTGCTTCTCATTTTGCTTGCTCAGTATTACCCTGACTGGAACATATCCTTCAAACTGTATGTGCTGTTAACTGTGCCAGCTCTCTATTTGTTGCCTTTTTTCATCCCTTTTTTTCTGGTACTGTTGCCACATGTTTGTTGTTGCCACCTGCTTGCTTGCACATTTAAATTTCTCTTAAAAATCCATCTATGTTCACATGTGTTGCAGATGGAGAGCTCTTTTTGTTGGTTTGTTTGTAAGTTAATCTACTATCAAAGAAAAAGGGAAAACTACTTGCAGTGTTTACTTCCAATCTCTGTTTTGCAGGGTGAGAAATGTAAATTAGACTTGTGTAGAAATGCATAACGAAGCAGACCTTTTGCATATGTATTTATTAAGTGACAGAGAAATATATTCAGAAGCAGCAGCTCTAAAAGGTCTTCACAGTTCCTTCACTTTGAATAAGGCTTTCACGTTATCAGCTGCAGAATGTGAGTTAGAAGTTAATCTGTTATGTCTTTGGGATAAATCTATAATGCTAAGATTACATGGAATGCTATCTCTGTTTTCATACCCCTCAATCAATTAAACAAATGAAGCTAATAAAAATACAAGCTAGATAAATCATTATCATCACAGTAGATTTCAGTTGTGAATAACCACAATATGCGTATTATAAATATACATGTACATTACATGTATACATTTATAATATAATTACATTTAAAATTACATTTATAATTACATTTATAATATACATGTAGAATATGTATATTATAAATTAATATAAATCTCAACTTTCAGTATTATAAGTTTCTCCTTAATCTGACTTTTCCTAAAAAGATTTTTGGTGGTTTTGGCTGTTTTGTTTTGCTTTGGTGATTTTTGTTTTGTTTTGTTTTGTTCTGTTTTTTAAGATGAAAATTCAGATGTTACCTACTTGGGTGCTACCCAGAGACATTCAGCATATGCCTAAAATCTGTCATGTGAAAATAATTCAGACTTCTGCAAAAATATACACAAAAAGTTAATTCTTTTGCACCACATGTGCATCAACTCTGAAGAAAAATGGGTAATTCTGAATTATTATTTTCATTCTAACAATCTGTCAGTAACTTTCACTCTTTTTTTACCTACTAAGTCGTCTGTATGATCTAATGAAACTGAGCTACCCTGAGACACTGAGAGAACTGGAATGAAAGAACATGAGGTAGTCAAAGGTTCTTGTTTAACGAACCTTTAGTAACCTCTTACGCATTCCTTTGCATTATGTTGATTTCAGTCTTATAAAAGATTTAAAAAATATATTCAGAGTAACTGCCTGCCATGGAAAAGTTTGGCTTGTCAGGAATGTGGTGCTCTGATAGTTCTTTCAGCATGGAAAAACTAAGAATGTTTACCAATTAAGGCAAAGTAATTCAATAAAACAGAACCAACTGCAAAACAGTCCTGCTAAGGCTGTAATGATATAAATGCAGCACAACAGTACAATCCTAGTAAGGATTTGTGAGACTCAGCTCCTAGAAGACAACCTTACAACAAAAGAAATCTGTGACTGAAAACCTTCACCGGGGAAAGTAACACCTGGAAGGAAAAGAGCTGCTTCACTGTTCGTGGTGTGACTAGGTAACATAAAGCAGTAGAGACTAAATAAACCTTTATTAAAGTCACTATTGAGCAAGTAGATAACAGAGACTCACAAAAATATGCTGTAATTGGTATCACCTCAAAGTCAAAACAGCTGTGTTGAGTTATAGGATCCGAGAACGTAGTCCTTTATCCTTAAAGAAATCCAACTCACATAGCTTAGAACCATATAGGACTGAAGCAATACTATTCCCTCAAGACAGTTTCTCAGTATGGGTACACTGCAACAGGGTAAATTTATTGATTGCATCTTTGATGGTACTGACCAAAAGGAAATTGTAGGTATTTTGTCAGATTGCAAGCACAAAAAGGATATAACTGTCATTAAAGATATTGTCCCTTTTAAGTAGCTTAATATTTCTCTTCCCTTTCTTATTTCTAACAAGAATACAAACTCTTTCCTGACCAGGTCTTGGCAGGAAGAATGTGGCCTTTTCTACCTTTTAGCAGTCAGTCTAGCTGCTATTAAGGCTGTAATTTTAGATGCTTAGCACAGCTACACTTGCATTCCTCTTTGGTTGTACAGGAAGCATCCAGTTCATGCAAATCTCTGTTATAAGATACAATTCTATCTCAACAATATTAGTGTGGTTGAAAGTGAATATTGAGCATTATCAGAAGAAGGACATGGTCTGAACAGATTCTGAGATGCTGTAGTAGCTAACCAGAGATTAATAAAACCATTGGCATCCCAGACATTGGACTTCCACAAGGAAAAGCTGAACTGAGAGTTACAAGTATCTGTGGGACTATGCAAAATTAAATTAGGACTCAGGTCAAAATTTTTTCAGTCTAACCACATGTCTATTAAACATCTGACTAAATAAAGCTAGCCTCATTTTTACTTTCTTGTTTCAAACACAATTGTGCTACGTAAAAAGCCAGTCAGTCGAACATCCTTAACCATGCTATGCTCTCTCTGTATTGATTTTACAGCTGTTGCCTGCTCTGAGAAAGCAATTTAGGATTGGGCATTTACTTCATATGCTTAAAGTTTTGTCAGTATAGATACTTCTTCATTCTCTTCCTGAAGGTATGCAACTGGGTAACAGCATTTATGGGAGACACCAGCTGTTTACTGCTTCCATAATAATAGCATTGGCAAAAGGAAGTTGGAAGAGGAGGCATCAAGCAGAAGAGAGAGAAAAGAAGACCAGAAGGGGAAAATTTATCTTGCAATATAGATGGCTTGCTCTAGCAGCAGATTTTAATTACCTTTTTAAACTAACTAAATTTGAGTAGTTGGGTTTTTTTTGTTTGTTTGTTTCCTGTTTTCTTGGTTTTGTGGGGGTTTTGTTATTGTTGTTGCTTGGTTTACTGGATTTTTTTTTTTTGTATGTCAGAAATTCTAGAGTACAGAATAATTTTCTTTTTAAATTCCCTATCTTCACTTATTTTCTAAAAAGGAAACACTTAGAAGATTGAAGATATATTTATCCGTGCATTACAAGGTGCTGGATAAAATCCACAGCCAGAATAATTTATTCCCTTGATAACCAAGACATTTGTTACATTTCTCGACAAAAATGAGGAAAACACAAATTTCAGTGTTTTACCAAAGGTTGTACAGTAAATTGCAATGCTTTGAATTCAAACCCAATTCTTCTGTCTTCTATTCTTGAGAAAGAAGTTTGCCTTCCCTGCTGACAGGATGGGAACTATTTCTATTTACACCTCTGCCANGTGAGGTCTCAGGCTCCTTTGACTACATCCACTGCTGCAGTTGTACCCTAAAAGACAGTGCAATGAACAGCCACTTGGTTATTTGTTATTATACACACAGTGTCCAGCATTAAGGCAAATGTCATATGAAAAGCTGACAGAAGTATATTGCACAAAAGTGATGAAGTGTGGAGAACTACTCAGTGAGAGCAGAAACTTCTAGTTAATGCTGACCTTTACTCAAGGGGCAATACTTCCAGGCAATGAGTAATTGCAGACATGCACGGAGTGCATATAGACCTTTCCACATCTTTGACTTCCTATGTGATTTTTATTTAGCCAATATTTAGTCTTCCTCTATTGTATTTGCCAATTGAAAGATATCAAAATGAAAGCAGTCTAACATTTTTTCCCAGAGATTTATTTATTTTACTAGTGATTTCAATACATATTTTTATCTAAAGCAAATGTTAATATCTGACCCTCCACTATAAGCAGTTTTACCACCTAAGGTGTCAAAAAGATTTTAAAACTCACCTGGTACATTTCTTCTCTCAGACATAGGTGTGCTTCAAAACCAATGAGAATGCCATGACCAATTTTTATGACATTTCTGGAAGAGCATAGCATAACTCAGGTTTGAGTAAGAGCAGCAAAACACAACTGTCACTGAACTATTTGCTAATTACAGAAGTTCACTGACAATTTTGGCCACAACTCCAAGTAAATCACATTACATATTGGCATCCATTGCATATGTTTAATGCTGCAATTTTTATCTCATGATAAAACACTCCCAAAAGTACTCTTAACTAGTGGAGAACTCTGCTGAATAAGATGTCTAATTCTGTTAAATTAACAGGGAACACACCATGTTTACAATCCATGTTTTCATTGGAATGGAAGATTTTCTACAGGAATAGCTAATTACTTTTCTTGCATTCTGAAACTGGGAATTTGACAATGAACACTGTTCTGCATGTCTGTATGAGAGTGCTCATTTGTTGTGCTTGATTGGAAAACACAGTGCTTGTGCCGAGGCTGTAGGAAGGGTGATGTCCTGTGTAGTGTTTTCTTATTCCAGCCTTCCAGAAGGGAGACTGTCTCTGAGGGGAGACATTTTCACAGCTCTGCAGTTCCCCTACACTCTGCAGGTCCAGCCTGCCTCTTGTAACCCAAGGCTATAAAGGAAGGACCAAATGATATCTTTAGACTCCATACATAAGGTGTAGTCAAAACATCCATCAATGTAGACATAAATAAGATGTAACTGATAATATCATTGAAATAAGAGTAAATTGATATATGTTGTTACATTCTTTTTTTTTTTCTTTTGTCCCTCCACAGTAGATGTATATCCTTGAACAAGAAATCATAAAATGGAAGAAAAATGTTTCTTCACTTTCAGGTGAAAACTAATGAGTCTCTTTCCAACAAGATTCTTGTAAGTCATAAAAGTATCCATCACTATTCTGCTGAGTCTTTTGTTCAGTGGCCATTAATCTATACTAATTTTGAATTGATTTTTTAAAGTCAAATTTATTAATTCATAGACATAAAAGAAATATGTCTAGATGTTAGCTTTACATATGTAAAATTGATCTTTGGAACGTATGAGAATCACAGAATCACAGAATCAATAAGGTTGGAAAAGACCTCAAGGATCATCAAAGTCCAACCTGTCACCCAAGACCTCATGACTACTAAACCATGTCACCAAGTGCCACATTCAATCCCCTCTTGGATACCTCCAGGGATGGTGACTCCACCACCTCCCTGGGCAGCACATTCCAAAGGCTAAAAATACCAAGTAACCTTTTAGTCTTGCATTGCTGCACTTGTGTAACATCAGTGCATTAGTAATACAGTCAAAACTCAGCTTTAAAAGCTACCATACATGTGATACATTCTTCTTGAGATCTCCATTTCATGCTATGAATCCTTTTTACATAAGTACTCTATATCCTCTGAAGTCAACAGAACTGTTCTTGTAAGTAATATGTCACAATTAGCCCTTTCCATTTTAACAGCAGCCTTCTTTAAAAAAAAAAAAAGACTCTTCATAAGAGCAGTTAGAAGCATTCCTGCATTAGCAATATGATGCTGTTTGAACTGTATATTGCTTCACATTTTTCTGGAGAAGTATTATAGGGTATCTAGAACTGGGAGTTCATGTTCTGTATAGAATGAAATATATAAGCAAATAATGTTGTAAGTCAGTAGGTTTTGATTAAGTAACAGCTTATTCGGTTTATCATTACAGTAAAGAACAATTAACAATGTTGGAAAATTGAAGTAAAAAAATTATTTAAATCCTTAAGGAAGTGCCAGTTCTGCAATTACTTTGCTCCAGTTTGGAAATGTAATTCAGCTCCTTTTTTCCAGAGCCAGGTCCAAACCATTTGGTATTCCTCTTAAAAATTGCAATTTTCAGAAATTTTCTTACATTATACCCAGTCCTGCTCATGTTACATTCAATGAGAAGTTATCACTATTCTCCATTAAATGACTGTTATCACTCCAAATTTGACAAATTCTACTTTTCACCCAGTCATGCAATCACAGAATGGCTTAGGTTGGAAGGGACCTTAGAGATCATCTACTCCAACCTCCCCACCATGGACAGGGACCTCTCTCAACTAGACCCATCTGCTCAAGACCTCATTCAACCTGGCCTTAAACACCCCCAGCGTGGATACACCCACAACCTCCCTGGCCATCCTATTCCAGAGTCCCACCACTCTCATACTTCTTCCTAAGGTCTAATCTAAACCTACCCTCAATCAGTCATTTGCCTACTTGGTTGTTTGGGAACCGATAAGAACAACTTTGGTTTTTGAAGGATGCCCTAAAATGTTGAACGAAAAAAGAAAGTATATGTACAAGCAAAAATGAGAAGAACTGAGAAAGCTCCATTCAGGTTGAGTGTTAAGCTATATTCACTTTCTCTTCTAAGTGAATTAGACATGATGATTTACTCAAGTGCTGAACTGAGAAACCGTGCTTCACTGCCCTGAAACACCAGCTGCTGACTAAAGCATCTATCCTACTCATGGCATCTTGCCCTCTACCAGCTTCCTCTAAACCTGTTTCAGAAGTATTTGCTTAGGCTTGACAACACATGCTGAGTTTACCCACCTGATTTCCTAAAGACACAGTAGTCATTTAAATAGATAATTCAGAGTGAAATTTTCCTTGAACTCCAATATTCTAAACTAATTATAGCAGATAATGGTGACACACAGGCTTCAGCTGGGAACCAGAACAATTCTAAGAACACTCTACAATGTAAATTTTAGCAGTGAGAGTGAGAAGTTTCTTTTCTAACATTTTAAAACATGCAGCATTACTGTAGAACAGTGTGTCATAGATAGGATATGGAAAGCTTATGTTGCAATGACACATAACATGTGCAGCTGATAACTTTGATGCTTCACAATGAAAACCAAAACTTGTATTTAAAGTCCAAGCAGTAAAAGTAAAGCAAAAATAGAGGTGATTAAAACAAAAATAGAGGACAAAACCATTTCTGTGATTTTCATCTTGCCAGGAGCTTTTCGTGGTGTCAACATACAGAGAGCACTGCATGAAGGCTAGAAGAGCTTAGACTGGCAAAAAAATGAGGTGAAATGATGCCTGTCCACTACTTCACATACAAGCCAGTTATTCTGTATGGTTGCTAAGCCACTCCCTGTCCCATTTAAGCACTTTTCCTCCAGTGTTTGCTTCACATCACAGAATGGCAGGAGTTGGAAGGGACCTCTGGAGATATCTAGCTCACCTCCCCTGCTTAGAGTGGGTTTGCCTAGAGCAGGTTGCAGAGGAACACATAGAATCATAGACTCATAGAACTGTTAGGGATGAAAGGGACCTCAAGGATCATCTAGTTCCAACCCCCTCTGCCATGGGCAGGGACACTTCACACTAGATCAGGTTGCTCAGAGCCATATTCAGCCTGGCCTTAAAAACCTCCAAGGATGAGGCTTCCACCACTTCCCTGGGCAACCAGTGCCAGTGTCTCTGATAAGTAAAATCCTCTAAATAGCTAATAAAGCTCTGAAAAAAATCTAGATTTTAAGTTCAAAAGTTTTGTGCACGATGGCATTACAGGGCATTGTATGCAAGACAGGAGACAATCCACATCTTTGCCCCTTGATATGAATTCTGCCATAACCACTACAGCAACTCGCTGGGAGAAAATGGAGCTTTCTTTGAAGTCTCATTCTTCTAGCAGTGTAACTAGCAGCAACATGCACACTTGGGCTCAAAGTACCTGGTGACACTTCTTGGGGGTTTTCTGTCTGTCCACTCCACTTGTGCTGCACCTACCCAGACATTTGGCTCTTGTGAAGACAGGCCTTTCTCCCTCCAGTACGAAGCAAGAGCCTGGTCTCCACATATTGAAAGCTGAGACCTTTCAGCTTCCGTGTGCCTGAAAGAAAAATCAGTTGTGCCTAGGAGAGAAATTTATTTCAGTGGCTCTTAAGGCCTGAAAAACACATAAAATCTTTTCAGGCAAGGTACTTCATTGTCCTCACTAATACAAAATATTTTCCAAATACTGGCATTTGAGTCCATTAGATAGCCATCATTCTGGTTCTAACCACAGCACATAGCTGGAAATAAATAACACTTCTTTGCTCTTTCTGTTCTCTAAATTGCCATACCACAGAAGTTCTTTATTCTTTTACCATAGACCATGGTTTATGAACTCTGATCATTCTCACTGCTCTGTAATTTTGCCACGGTCTTTCTTAAAGCAAGACTGATTTTCAAAGTAATACTCCCCCAGATGCTGTAGTAGTGCCAAGTAGAAGGAAAAAAAAATCTTAATATTAAATGTCACATTCCTGTCTAAATTATTCAGTATAGTTTGCCCTACTATTTTTGTGACAATACAGTACTGTTGGCTTGTGGAAAATTTTGCTTAAGCTCCTGGATTTTTTCTATTACAGTATCACAGTATATGAGAGGCTGAAAGGGACCTCAAGAGATCATCAGGTCCAACCCCCTTGCCAGAGCAGGATCACTTAGGGTAGTCTGCACAGGAACGCATCCAGGTGGGTTTTGAAAGCCTCCAGAGAAGGAGACTCCACAACCCCCCTGGGCAGCCTGTTCCAGTGCTCTGTCACCCTCACTGTAAAGAAGTTTCTCCTCATGTTGAGGTGAAATCTTCTATATTCTAGTTTGAACCCATTGTTCCTTGTCTTATCACTGTGAACCACTGAAAAGAGCCTGGCCCCCTCCTTCTGACACCCACCCCTCAGATATTTATAGACATTAATCAGATCCCCTCTCAGTCTTCTCTTCTCAAGACTAAGCAGCCCCAGGGATCTCAGTCTCTCTTCATAGGGGAGATGCTCATGTCCCCTAATCATCCTCGTGGCTCTCCATTGGATTCTCTCCAGCAGGTCTCTGTCTCTCTTGAACTGGGGAGCCCA